>JASVEC010000035.1:0-394236 GCA_030770535.1 Batkoa obscura
AACCCTAACCCTAACCCTAACCCTAACCCTACCCTAACCCTAACCCTAACCTAACCCTAACCTACCCTAACTAACCTACCCTAACCCTAACCCTAACCCTAACCTACCCTAACCCTAACCCTAACCTAACCCTAACCCTAACCCTAACCCTAACCCTAACCCTAACCCTAACCCTAACCCTAACCCTAACCCTAACCCTACCTACCCTAACCCTAACCCTAACCCTAACCCTAACCCTAACCCTAACCCTAACCCTAACCCTAACCCTAACCCTAACCCTAACCCTAACCCTAACCCTAACCCTAACCCTAACCCTAACCCTAACCCTAACCCTAACCCTAACCCTAACCCTAACCCTAACCCTAACCCTAACCCTAACCCTAACCCTAACCCTAACCCTAACCCTAACCCTAACCCTAACCCTAACCCTAACCCTAACCCTAACCCTAACCCTAACCCTAACCCTAACCCTAACCCTAACCCTAACCCTAACCCTAACCCTAACCCTAACCCTAACCCTAACCCTAACCCTAACCCTAACCCTAACCCTAACCCTAACCCTAACCCTAACCCTAACCCTAACCCTAACCCTAACCCTAACCCTAACCCTAACCCTAACCCTAACCCTAACCCTAACCCTAACCCTAACCCTAACCCTAACCCTAACCCTAACCCTAACCCTAACCCTAACCCTAACCCTAACCCTAACCCTAACCCTAACCCTAACCCTAACCCTAACCCTAACCCTAACCCTAACCCTAACCCTAACCCTAACCCTAACCCTAACCCTAACCCTAACCCTAACCCTAACCCTAACCCTAACCCTAACCCTAACCCTAACCCTAACCCTAACCCTAACCCTAACCCTAACCCTAACCCTAACCCTAACCCTAACCCTAACCCTAACCCTAACCCTAACCCTAACCTTTGTGAAATATTGCTTTGTCAGTCCCATGGTTAATTATAACATAACAATCGCCTAAGCTGTTGTGTTCTCGAGCTCAGAGGAAATCAATCCCATGTTCTTATTTTGATTTGTTATGAGAATTTCTAGCTCCATCCAAAAGAATATTATCTTCTCATTTTGATATTTATACTTTCCAGAGTATAAAAGAGTTTACAGAGTATGGTAGTTCGAGGCTTTTTAACTGAATTATTCCCTGATATCTCGAACATTTAATAAAACCACTAAGTTTTCTTAATAGTGTTTTACATAGATTTTACATTAGTATTGTCTATTCTATTTGTCTTATATAGCTTGTAACCTATTACATACTATTCCTCATAATCCAAGTCTATCTTAGTCACATAAACTAAGACCTTTCGGCTTATAGTGTAGTCAATCCAGCAATAGCTGTTCTTGACTCCAAACACTGAGTACCAGATTTCACACTAGTAAATTTAATTGTTTTATATAAACCTGATATGTAAGTATATGGGAGTGTTTTTTTTAGTTTCATTATTTTTCCATTTTTTAAGCACTATTTGAGTGGAAAGATTGTAGTAGAATCATTAAACAAAAAAACACATTCCCATATATATATATGGGGATGTATTTTTGTTTTTAAGAATTTCACTAACAAATTTTCCGCTCAAATAGTGCTTAAAAAATGGAAAAATAATGAAACTAAAAAAAACACTCCCATATATAAAGTTTTAGAGTAACTAACCTAACTGTTTTTAAAGGATTATTATAAAGTAAAAAAAATTGATTAAAAAAATTGAATATAAAACGTAAAATATAATATACAAAATGTATGGTATAAATTAATATTATGTTAGCTTTTTTTTGAAAAAATTTAATACTTTTATTTAGTTAAAATAAAACGCTTTTAATTAACTAAAACTTTAGCTTTTTAAATAAGTCATTAGTTTTTTATAATAAAAATAAACTAAAAAACTAACTAAAGACAGCTTTAGCTTAATTTATTGAAAAAGCTTTTTTATGATAAATAATTCTAAAGTAATAAAAGTGTTTTTTTTGGTTTTAACATTTCTTTTATCTTCCAAGTATTATTTGAGTAGAGAAATTGTTAGTAAAATTCTTAGACACAAATGTACATAACATTATATATAAAAATATATGTGGATGTTTTTTTTAGTTTCATTACTTTTTCTATTTTTAAGTACTATTTGAACGGAAAAATTGTTAGTAAAATTCTTGAGCAAAAAAACACATCCTCATATATTTAAATATTTGGGGATGTATTTTTGTGTTTAAGGATTTTACTAATAATTTTTCCACTTAAATAGCGCTTAAAAGATAGAAAAAGTGATGAAGCAAAAAAAAAACACCCCCATTTAATAAAAAGTTTTAAGATTTTAATAAAAAAATTATTTTAAATTTTGTTAATTATATGACTTTTAGCTTTTTCCTATAATATTAGATAAACTTTAGAACTTTTTTATATATTTATTAAATAACTTGGTATTTAAATATTTACAAATAAGGCTATTTGGGTTAATAAAGATAAAAAAGATATGTGGATGTGTTTTTTTGCTCAAGAATTTTACTAACAATTTTTCCGTTCAAATAGCATTTAAAAATAGAAAAAGTGATGAAACTAAAAAAAGATCTCTATATATAGGCCTTTTTAGATAGGATAATAAAAAAAACGCCCGATATTATCACAAACACACCTATATAATATGCTACTATATATGGTATTCCAAAGCATCCTTCCACCACATTGGTATACTATAAAACTTAAGATAGATCCTATACAGAAGAAAAGATATTATTATGTATATTTTATTTTTTTGTTTAGTTTGCAAATACCAATACAAAGTTAAAGATATGGGAGTGTTTTTCTACTTCATCACTTTTTCCATCTTTTAAGCATTATTTGAGTGGGAAAACTGCTAATAAAATTTTAAACGCAAAAAAAATCCTCATGTTCTATCTACATGGAATAATTTGGACATTGCTCTCATATACTGGTTTCGACTCAAATAGTTTCCTGTAGCTGCTCATAAAATATGAGTGCTTTTTTATCAAACTAGACATGAAGACACTTTTCGATATTATTGCATTACTAGCTGGTATATCATAGATAAGTAGCAAGACTTATGGAATCAACTTTATCATAACAGTAGCCACATATTCATAGCAATAAGCTATAATCGAGCCGTTCTTAAAATTTCTTTGATTTTGAGAACTATCATGGTTTTCTTACCTCACCAGAGAGCTTCTTTTCAAGATAGATTCGATAATGTAGATTACATTGGTTTCAAATTTAAGAGTTGAACGAAATTTCTATTTTTAAAACTGAGAACATTGAAAGAAAAAATTTATTAGGCTAATTTCATACAGTATTGTTTAAAAAAGAATTATTTGATATAATACTTCCTTTATTTGTATTATACAAACAACAATAGATTTTTTTAATTATCAAAAACGAAAACCAGTTTGCGTAAACTAAGGTCCTTTGAAGGTGTTGAATCAAAAGTTAGTAAAGGTAGATAAATAGTCGTTTCTAGTCTATAAAAATGTCAAACTTGTGAATTAAAGTATTTACGTTGCTTTGGTTGTTAACTATATTTTTGTACATCTCATTTTATCTGAGTTAGAAGATGGATTTGATGAGTTTATTCTCAGGTTTGTTGCTATTGATTTTAAAAGTAGTTTTGGAAATTTTTCTTTTACTAGCTATTAGAATCGGTAAATTTTAATAAATGATGAAAAGAGTTTTTAAAAAGCTCTTGGTCTGCCAAAATTACTTATATCTGCTAGAATAAAAGATTTAATGAACAGTGTAACTCATCTTAGTATTACGGCTGCCCAAAAAATTGGTATTTTAGGAGACCTTATAGGATAAAACTTATAATTAGGGGATATGTTTGCTGTGGTTAAAGAGAGTGGAAACTCGCTTTAAGTGTTTAGACAACTTGGCCCGGGTATATGTACTTCATTAAAAGATTACATGTAACTTGTAGTGATGACCCTGATGATATTGAAGAGAAAGCGTTCGGAAAATGTATTGTATATCTAAAAAGTTGTACTTGAAAAAACTCACTTGTTTTGAATTTGATTTTGCTACATTTCAAATCTTCAGAAAAATAAGATTCTGTTTGAATTAAACTTAGTATTGGTAAAGGTCAGGAACCCCCCCCCCAATTATGGGCTGAACATATGCCTCTAGTCGATTCCTTTTTTGTCAATAAAACGCTTTAGAACTTACCCTTTCATGAGTATAAAAAAGTGTTAATAAAGATACTATGTGCTAAACTGTAAAAAAAGCAAACTTGGTTGCTGTTCATTATCAATACTGACAACTGTTATCAATATTATCAATTATTATTACCAGTAAGTAGAATATTATTAATCCATGACTACAATTATAAAGCTTAAAATGTTTCAAAATTTAAATCAAATTAAATTAAATCAAATTAAATTAAATTAAATTTATTAACAAGTTCCTTTCTCTTGGATTAAGTTTGGACTAATATTAGATTAATTGATTAGTTAGTAAAAGAAGGTGGATGGTACAATAATTAGATCCAAAGTATTTAAATTATATAATCGTTGTATAGCCATTAAAGCAATCCTCCCAAAAGAAGATATCGTTTTCATTCGTTAATACTTAACTTCAATCTTTTTAAGTACTTTGCCAACATGACACTCATATCTCTAAGCACAAATGAGCATATAATGTTAGATAAAAACCCATTAACTCGATTTAACCGCGCTACAATTTGTATATTTGAACTCTGAATAGGCGGGAGTGCCACAAAATGTTGATACCACTTTTCTATTGAAATTTAGTTATAAATGAAAGTTAAATGAATATTAATTACCTAAGAATTGGGATGCTTTAAAAAGTTTAACTAAAGACTCTATGTAAAGTGAGGAGGAATCGGTTTTAATTTTGAGATATGACATTTGTATTTTTTCTACCGATTTTGTAATTTTATTTCCTAAAGAGGCAAAAGCATTGCTTTGAATTCGTTTCAATGGCTCGATAAAAGTTAGTTTTTTAGCTAAGTTATTTTGGACAGTGTTTAAAATAGAATCAAGTCCTTCAAGCTCCTATAAATTAAAAATTAAAAATAAAATTTTATAAGTAATAAATATATTACCTTGAGAATTTGATTTGTATCCTTTATATCTATCCCTTTGAAGCGTGCTAAATATTCTGATATTACTTCACATGAATGAATCTTAACCTCTAAAGATTGTAAACGAACCCCATTTTGATGCCTAAACAATGATTAGGTTTTATAGTAATTTAAGCATTTATAAATTACCAGACGCTTCTTGGAATAAATAACTTTTTTGATAGATAACCACCTACTGTCATTGAACGCTCTAAAGATCGCATTAACCAAAAAACTCGAAATTCATTAGAAATAGGTGGGGTTTCAAAAACACAATTCTATAAAACAATTAATATACAAAAATAAGAAAGTAAAATGATTATTACTTCTGAAGGTTCTTCGCGAAACACTCTTTGAATTGTAATGAGGTTATACTGGCGTGATTTATGAGAAGATAAGGCCTGTGAACTTACTGCCATATCAACTACCTTAGAAGAAGCCAAAAGGAACGAACTTGGCCTAGTGTTAATATTGAGATTTATAGCTTTAGAGCTAAAAGAAGCTATGGAGCCGCCATCATGTCTTTTCAAAACAGAACTAGATGATATACTGTTAGAATCACTTAGCGAATTTTGAGGAAAAACATTTTGATTGAAATCATCATGATGGATTGTTCCATTTAAGCTGAGATCCCAAGAGCGATGAGCAGGGTTATAATTCAACCCTTTCTCATAAATAACACTTAGACTATGTCTGGATGATTGCGTATCTGGAGAACTATAACTAACACTACCACTATGACTATGATTGGTGCTTGAAATAGGAGTATTGGTTGAAGTTGGAGGCATTGACCTACGTCTATCAGCTTTTAAATGCTTTTCACTTCTATTTAAATCGGATTCAGGAGAAAGGGGTGAAAAATATTTATAACCGCTAAAAACAGGCATCGAAAATCGTGAATTTTGTAAGGGTATAACTGGGTAATTAAAATTGACTTTTTTGGGTGGTATCATATTTTCCGGAGTAGTATCTACATGGGTATCGTCTGAGAATGAATTATTATTTATATCGACATTAGAAGATAAAGTATTTGTTGGGTATTTGTTTAATTCGCATGGCTGATTGCTATTATTGCTTTCAGTTTCTTTAATTTTAGTTCCTAAATTTTCAGGTGAGTTTGGAAAGCTATTATTTGATATTGGATCCTCATAGACTGGGTTACTTTTCATTAAAGAAATTTCTTGAGGACAATCATTTGAAAGCATCAGCGGATCATCTTTTGGACTTACAAGGTTTGAAAGTAGGGCTACCCTTTCAACATATGAAGTTTGCTATATAAAAAGGATTAAATTAAATAGTTTAAACATCATAATACTTACAATATTAATAAGCCTTGAGTTCGATCGGAATGTTGGAGATGAGTCTAGTACATTAGTAATTAAATTTAAAGCCTCTTGATAACAGTTTAAAGCTTTTGAAAAGTCATTTACATGATCAAATTCAACAGCATGCTGCGCTTTTTTTAAAGCTGTTTGTAGCATGACTTTACAAGAAGGGGCATTGTTAGATCCTGTTGAGCTTAATTCTGAGTTTAAACTACTGTTATGGGTATGGCCACGATTCGAAATTTTGTCAGAAGGATTATTTTTTCCTCTTTCGTTTGATAATCCTGACGGAGCAGGGGAAGGTAAAATTGCCATGCTCACCATGGAATGAGATTTAAAAGGATAAGTTTTTGTAAAAGATAGCTTTTACAAAAGAAAGTAATATAGTTATTGAATAAAAGGAGTTAGGGAAGAGGATTAATTTAAGGAGATTGAAAAAATCTTGATTTGTAGAACAGTCACCAGCCCAAAATTAGTTGCAAATTTAAATTTAAAACCAGTTTAAAATTGGAGAAAATTACTAGAAAATAGGAATTTGGAGAAAATAAAGTTTATAAGCCAAAGTTGATAAAAAAAAAACAACAAGTAAACTTCAATTATAATCTATTTAATTAGTAAAATATAGTTAAACTAAAGTTAATAACTAGATTATATGAGTTGTTTTAACTGAAAGATATTGATCTTAATAACAAGATTATCCAAATAAGGTGTTTACAGAATGATTATTTAGCGGTTATAATTTATTACTTTTACCTTAAAATAGAGTCAAATTTTAAAAAATAGTTGACATAAATAAATTAAAAGGGATAACTATGTTTATTTAAAGCTATGTACTTAACTATACACTCTAAATTGACTTCTAAAGGTAAGCTAATAATAATCGTGCATTATTAAACTATTGTACTTTGCCTATTAATTAACTATAAACTATAAACTATAACACATAAAGCTCAATGAGAAGAACAATTTATGAATATTATTGGATAATTTGAATGTTGTTGCTATTTCAAAGTTTTAAGCCATCCGTTTAAGCTATTTATGTGCCCCTTAACCCCACCTTGACAAATGCTTTAATTAATTGTATACTTTTAATTTGTTTATATTGGCCGAAACTTTAAGTGTCATAAAATATCATAACTCATTGGCTAAAAACATTAAGCTTCACAGCTGAAAGATTTGAATTAGTAAAATAAAAACCTTAAATTTTAGTAATTATCATTTTTGCACATAGTAAGAGACATTCTATGTTCTGTTATTTTATTATAAAGATAATTTCAATCCTTAATTACATTAGAAGTTCATGAGTAATAAATAAATTTTAAAACTTATCAAAAAAGAGGCTGTTATGATTAATCCATTGGATCACATGAAAAGTTAACTACTTAAATATACTTTATTAATTGCACATATTAATTATTTTCCACCTTAAATTTACATTTTGAGAAACTATGGCCTAGAATATTTAAAGATTGTAGCTTAAATTAAAAATTTTTTTAGAAAAATTGTTTATAAAATACTTAAAGTATTTTAATACTATACTATTATGTAAAGTTACTTTTAAAACAATATCTTATCACAATGATTATTTATAAAATAATTAAAGTACATTAGAAGATAAGGTCGAGCTCAATTAGTTTAAAATTAAGAGAGTTTTAAAACATTTGAGTAAATGTGATCTCAAAACTCCAAATTAGATTTAATTTTACAAAATTTTAAAATCACTTATTAAAAATTAATAAAAAACAAGTAAAAATGTAGTAAAAATATAAGCTTATTATAAATTGAGACTTACTTATCTATAATCGGGGCAGAGTAATATGATCTCAATTAAACTTTTGCTTAGCTATGTTTACCAGTTATAAGTGATCTATAATGCTAAGGAATTTAATTTAGATTGTTAGTCAAAAAAAGCTTTATAGTCTTTAAATATTTAAATATTTTTAAATTTTACCTTAAAAGTACACTGATGGTTACCTTAATAACATAGCTTCAAACTAACCTTTAGAATTTGCATATTTAAAAATTAAGGTACTTTTTTGCTTTTTAAATTTAGCCTAAGGTAAAGCTAACTTCAAAATCAAACATTATTTATTCTTCGAGTAATTATTAATAAACTTTGATAAAAAGCTTAAGGTTTGATTTTACAATTAACAACAAGATGGCCACATTAAACGGGAAAGGATATAGTAACTTACTTGATAGTCTAATGATAGAAAAAAGGAACAATAACAACAAAAAGACTGACATGTGGTGTGATATAAAGAATAATAGAATGCTTCTTCCAGTTAAAGAGCGTCAACCAGCTATTGGATTAATAAACAGAGAGATAAATGTCGAAAAGTCAAGCTTAAGCCCTAGTCTAAGTTCACATGTTCCTGAACAAATAAACCTGGACGTGTTAAAGAAAGAGCTAAATGAATGGAACTTATTACCCTTAAAAAAGGAAAAAGAACAAAAGGAGCAAATCAGTGACTACAAAGTCTATAAATTATTAGGTAAAGGTGGTTTCGCAAAGGTATATTATGGAATAAATAGAAAAGAGGGCAAAAAATTGGCGATAAAAGTATTGAAGAAAAAGGAAGTAAATAAAAACGATAGTGCTAAATTGAGAGTCAAAAAAGAGATTAAAATTCAAAATTTTCTAAAACATAAGAATATTTTAAAGATATTCACTTTTTTTGAAGATAAACAAAATATATATTTGACTTTAGAGCTATGCCCTTATGGAGATATGCTTCAATATTTGAAAAGCAAAAGACCAAATTTAATATTAGAAGAAGAAGTGCGAATGATATTGGATCAAGTGGTAGATGCTTTAATTTATTTGCATTCTTTTAATATTTTACACCGAGACTTGAAACTATCTAATTTGTTAATTTATGATCAAAGTAAAAAATAAGTATAAGCATTTTAAAAAGCATTAAACATTATTTTAGGCACTATTAAACTAAGTGATTTCGGTTTGGCTACTCAAATCCAAGAAGATATTGGAGAGCAGAAGACTTTATGTGGAACTCTAAATTATATATCTCCAGAAATTATCCACCGTAAGCCTTACAATTTGCAATCTGATCTATGGTCACTTGGATGTTTGACCTATACTTTATTAACCGGAAAAGCACCATTTGAGGGTACCAATATCAAAGAAACTATCAAGAAAGTAAGTAATGTAGAGTACAATTTACCAGAGGGGATATCATTAGAAGCTGTTCAATTAATCCAATCTTTGTTAAGATTTGAGCCTAGAAAACGAATTCAATTGAAAGATTTATTGATGTTACCCTTTTTCCATAAAAATAGATTAAGATTAAACCTAGATTTATTATACTTGAAAGATAATACTAAAGAAGAAAAGCAATCCAACTCGATAACTGATATAGAACTAAATAACCATATTTACAATAAAGATATCAATATCAATATCAATAATAATAATAATAATAATATCATTAGCATTGACAACCAAAATCAAAAAAACTACTTTACCGTTAATAATACAAATAATGGTAAAATAATAATAATATTATAAAGTATAATTTTAATTTTAAGTTTAGATTTTTCAAATGAACTTATTGGATATAAGTTTAATACACTATATTTACCTTCAAATGAAAAAAGGATGGATGGTTTTGTAATTGAATTACAAGAAGATGGGATACTAAAATTAACAAATACTTTCGAAGAATATTTTATAACAATATCATCATCTGGAGAGGTTATTAAAATAATGAATCAGCAATTCCATCAAAGTAAAGCTTATTCTTTGAAAGATTTGCCCAAAAAATATCACAACTATTACAAATATGCAAGTAAATGGATAAATTTATTAAAAAGTAAAACGGTAAAATTTAGTTATAAAGAGGAAGAAAACATATTTCAATGGATGTTAAGTGATATGGATTTTGAATTTGAATATTCACGCTCTATAAAGTTGAATTTAAATCAAAGGAAACAGTTGGTTACTATTACTTCAATTCAAAAGCATAATTGCTTTGAAAAGTTAGAATTGAATCTAAACCATGATATGTTGGATTTACCTAAGGAATTTCATGCTTGTTATAAACTGTTTATAGACTTTAATAAGAAAGCCAAGCTTTTAAATGAATACATCACTTCCCATATGGAACATTACAAATACTCATTACCTTATAAATTTAACTCACACCATTTATCAAAGTTGAATAAAAACAATGCAAGCAAAGATTCAGAAACAATAAACAATAAAACCGATACACAAATAAAGTCTTCTATTAGCCATGAAGGATCAAATGCTAAAGTTAAGTATTTAAAGAATGTTGGATGGTATATACAATTAGACCAATTTCATCAAAGGTTACTGTTTATGGATGGAGTTCAAATCTTGTTATCTGATTCTGGTATTCAATATTTTAAAGAAGACAAACTAATTAAAAAGTTTGACAAAAAAGAATTTTTAGATAGCGAAATTCATTATCGTTTGAAATTGTTTACTGCTTTTATAAAAGATTTTTCTTAACAAATCTACTTTCATTTCTATTTTTATCAACTTATCGTGGCAATTGTTCTTCCTTTAAGCTTACCTTTGAGTAAGAAGTGTATTATATTTAATAATAAAGTATATAATGTTTTCCAAAAAACGTAGTTCATAATATTGATAGATTATAAAAAATTATACTAGTATTTTTGTTGACTATCTAAATATTTATTAGTTCTGCTTTAAATTCATCAACTAATGATAACAACACTAAATATTAAGTGGAAATTAAACTATTTTATTAGCAAAATAAAAGACAACCCTTTTCAATAGTTAATAAAAGCTTAAGCTACTCAGATTAACTTTAATACAATATTTATTTCCTAAATGCTTGCATAGAATTAAATGGTGAAGTATACTCATTGGTATTTGCAAGTGCTTGTAAATCTGATTTTACTATATATAAAATAGAGGTGATTAAACTATTAATGTTAATGGTCAACTAAAAATACCTTTCATAAAATGATGAGATTTAGAAGGAGTAACTTTTATAGGACTATAGAAATAGATAAATAATATATATTGCAATAATCATACAAACTTACTTTGAGGTTAAAAATGGATCTTTTCCTAATGCATTAACAATTTCTTGACGAGAATTAATAAGAATATTTAAAAATAAATCCCCATATTTTTTTATCATTGAATTTGGGGCTTTAGTCACTTCTGCTAACTCATCAATACCTAATACTAATTAAAATAACTCAAAATATAAAACAAACTTACCAGTTGGCATATAATTACACTAAGTAATGATGAATATTAATATATTAAAAAACAAAACATATAATATTACCATTTCTATCAACGCATTATTTGTAAATATAGTCTTAGCTGTAATATTGGATTGATCAATTATCTAAAAATAATAAACATAACAAATGACTGAAATAAATAAAGTTACTTGATTCCTTAATGCCTTCATTTTATCCAAACAATCGCCTTTTAAACTTTCACAAATACTTTTTAATGAATCATCTACCTCATTTCCTATTTGACCTGTGTTTAACCTACTTAACTTTGAGGCAGGTAGGATCATAACTGGCTCGTCGCTTTCATTTTCAACCAAATCGATCACTTGTGTTGGGTTTTTTAAAGCAAATGCATTACTGCTATTACTTTTCTTTAACATTTTTGAATTGTTATTTGCTCTTATAACTTTTGTAGTTTGTTTTTTTAATGTTTGGAATGGTTCTTTGCTTTTCTATTAAATAATTAATAACTAATTCCAGATTATTATATTAAACCTTTTTTCTTATTACTTCAAATTCCATACTTAAGGTAAGTCTATTTTCTAGCAATTCCACTGCTTTAGGAGTACACTAGTAATTATTATTATTTAAATCTATAATATATATATACCATACCTTTATATAAGTACTTGAAAATCCAGATTTATTCATTAAAGTATATTCTGATACTAAGCTTGAAGTCACTAACAAATGGAATAACCTTTCTACTTCAGTTTTAGTCATATGAGATCCTGCTCCATGAGTAGGGTTAGATAAATAGCCAGCCCTTTCCAATGCTTTTGATTTTGAACCTTTAAATATGTCAATACATTTGATCAAGGTAATGTTTTTCCATTCATATGTCTTAATTAATTGAATAGCTTTCTTAGCCAAATCAGTAACATCCTTGGCTATTCTCACTATATCCCTCGATTGGAAACAATTATCGCATGTACCTTGGCATTCATCTGAAGTAAAATTTTCGCCAAAATAAGATAAAACCTGCTGCCTTCGACATTCTATCTTATTCTCACAATATTGCAAAACTCTACGTAGGTTCGATCTAAGCCTTTCTTTAGAATCATAGCTGCCTTCACTTTTATCTATCATAAAATCATGTAGCTTTTTGTCATTGTAATTGTAGAATAAAACACAATCCGAAGGTGCTCCATCCCTACCTGCTCTACCAGTTTCCTGATAATATCCTTCCAGCGACCCAGGAAGGGATTGATGAAGGACAAACCTTACATCGGGCTTATCAATACCCATGCCAAAAGCAATAGTAGCAACAATAATTTTAACTTTCCCATTGATGAACTCAGTTTGAATGCGATGCTTATCACCTTTATTTAATCCTGCATGATAATATTCCACATTTAAATTAAACTTGATCCTAAGTGCCGTCGCAGTTTGCTCGCATGCTTTTCGAGTGGTTGCATAAATAATACCAGGCTCATTGTTGTGTCTAGTTTTTATGTAATTATACATATCGTCTACGATTGTGCTCATGCTTTTTGGCCTAACTTCATAGTATAAGTTCCTTCGGTTAAAACTTTGCGTAAATGTTAAACATCCATCAATATTTAAATACTGGATAATATCTAACTTAACTTTAGAATTAGCTGTTGCTGTCAACGCTATGAGTGGTATATCAGGGTATTTGGACTTTAATTTGCCTAGCTCTTTATAATCTGGTCTAAAATCATGACCCCACTGAGAAACGCAATGTGCTTCGTCAATTACAAACCTTGCTAATTGTTTTCTTTGGTAAAGCTTGTCTATTAATGATCTAGTCATATCACTATGGCTAAGCATCTCAGGGGTAAGATAAGCTAACTTAGTATCTGGAACTGGCTCCTCTAGTTTATTACAAAAAAAGGCGCGCTGGTTTGGAAGACATTCACCGTTTAATGTAATTGTTGGGATACCAAGTCCAAGAAGCTTTTCAATTTGGTCTGTAACCAATGATAAGAGTGGCGATACAACAATAGTTACACCCTTGGTTTTTCCTGAGTTAACCACAGCAGGTAACTGATAGCATAAAGATTTACCGCCGCCAGTTGGCATTAAAACAAATACATCTTTACCGGATAGAGTAGCATTAATAGCATCCAACTGGTTATGTCTAAAATTGTCTAAATTAAATGTATGTTTAAGTGCATTTTTGACATCTTGAGTCCATTGGAAGATTTTCTCAGGTTCGTCTTCATAATCAGACCCAATATAGTCATCAAATATTGTGCTTAATTGGCCATTATCGTTATTTTCTACCCTTTGGTGAATTTCGGCTGTGTTTTTCTCAATGTTTTTGGAAAAATTATAACATGTCTCTCTATCACTCCTCATATTTTCAAAATTGACATTATTAGTATGACCTGTATCATCATTATCTATGTAACTATGTATACTCTGAGCTTTACTTATCCCTTTTTCATAAATATTGAACTCTGGTGTAAGCAAACTTTTGTACTGAGGGGTACCGTTTTTTATATTATTTGCTAATAAATCAAAAGGTTGAGATTCAGAAAGATTTTGAGCTGGACACTTATCGTAATTAAAGGTTGTACTATCGACCACTCTTTTCCCCTCTTTTATTTTCTTAAAATGTTCAATTTCCTCTGTTAAATCTCTAACTTTTTGAACCACTGCAGCTCTTTTATCCCACAAATCATTGCGTAACTCATTCAAGGTTCGATCTTTAATCCTTTCATCATTACAAATTATGTCACATATTTCATTACTTAGCTCATTCCTTTTTAAAACTGTCTCATTTAACTGTTTTTCCAACTCTTTTTTCTTTTCATCAATATTTGTATCTTCATCTTTTTTTACTTGGCTTAATCTATTTCGTTCAAGGGACTTATATACTTGAAGCTCCATAAAGTTTAATTCTTTTACAGGTTTGTTTATATTAAATGAGTTCGAGTTACTGGACAAGGACTTAGGTTGGTTGTTTGAATCAATTAAGCAGCCCAGACCTATAATTTTTATCATCTAATGTCACCAAATCTTGTTTTAATAAAATTTACCTTTTAATGATGTGATATCACTCTGCCCTGTCCTGTACAACGGGAAATTAATTGACTCAGTTCTTTGTAGCTCGTTTATTTCAGTCCTTTTCTTTTTTGTTGTAGTGTTGTTAAAATTCTCCTGAACATCTGGTATTACCTCTTGGTCATCAAGTTCTGAATCATCACTACCAAAGAATTTGGATGCTATAGCAGCATAATTGTTTTTTATTAAGTGGTTGTATTCCATTATCCTTTAATTCATATATTTCCCTTATGTTATTTTATTGCTTTTTATAATAGATAGCTATATATATAAACAAGGGATAAAGATGTGCGTTTTCTATTAAGTAAATCCAACAAAGTTTGACTTTTTAGTTAAGCAATTTGACTTTGCAATATTCTATATTTAGACTATTATTTTGAAAATGAAGCTTATTTGCATGTAATGTTTAAATATTATTAAACCTATTGGCCAATTACTTAAAATACTTGTTTTTTATATATCAGCTTTGACTTAGTATGTAGTACTTTTAAAAAAAAAGAGTTACTCTAAAAATAATAATTTAAGCTTGTTGGACAAATTATCTCGTTACAAACTAAATAGAGTATAAGGTACCAAATTTTATATAATATTTGAATTTATTTTAATTATAATTTTATATAAATTTTTTGCTACAAAAAATAATATTGTTATGGAAGATTTGTTAATTTTAAAAGCAACGCGATGCAATTATTTCAAATGGAATCACAATTTAAAAATAAACCCAAAATACTTCTAAATGCCATCAAATTATTGGTTAATTATACTGATTTATGATAGGCTTTCCACGCGTTTCAATAATTTAATAGTTACTTATCTGGATTTGAGTTAATAGACTTTTTAAAATTAAAATTTTGGAAATGAGTAATATTCAAGAGCCAAATATATTTTTAGCACATTGCGATGGTCATACAGTTGTTTCTTTTTCTTCGGACGGAAAGTAAAATATAATGTTTTTTTTTTTGAAAAAACTCAATTATTAGGTATATAATTACTGGAGGAAGTGATAATCTAGTGCGTCGTTTTAATGCTTCAATTGATGGTCGTGATGAAGAGCCACAGACGATGCAATACCATAGTCAACCAATAAATTCGATAATGGCTACAGTAATAATATTAATTCTAAGTAAATCATACTCATGTTTTTAGAAAGAGCAAATTATTATTGGTTCTGAGAATTGTTCAGTAACATCCCACTGCATTACCTCATTAAATTTTTTGGAAACCTTATCGCGCTGTACTTTACCAATCAGATCATTTGATGTATTATTATCTCGAAAAAGTGGGAAACCAGAAAGGGTTGCTATAATTTCAGAAGAATTGAATATCAAATTGTATGATTGTGTTGATAAAAAAGTTCATTATTTAAGTGGTTTAAAACAACCAGCGAACGCCGTTGCTTTTCACCCAAATGGGAGAATTTTGGTAATAATTTACTTTTATTAAATTGATCAATTAATCGTATCTATAGGTTGCTATAAGTAGTAATGGTACCCTACATAAATATGATCTTTCTAATCATGTTAACAGAGATGAATCTAATTTCGAGCCTATTGTATCATTTAAAGATATTTCTTATTCAACTCTACCTAGAGATAAAAATCAATTTCAAATTAGTTATCATCCTAAAGGCACTTATTTAGCTGTTCCAGGTAAAGAAAAAGGCGTCAGATTATTGAAAGGAGATTCTTTGGTGTTATATAAAGATATAGCAACTAACCAAAATAACAAAATATCTCTTTGTGAATTCTCTCCGAACGGCAAATTTGTTGCTTCAGTAGGTTTAGATAATTATGTTACTATTTATAATTTGGAATCTGAAACACCTGAAAATATCTTTTCATACCAAAATGACACTAAAGTTACCGGATTAGATTGGTCTCCTAAGGATAATACTTTGTGTATTACTGATGATAATGGTGTTTTGAAGGTATTTGATAGTGTAATTAATGCAGCTCATCTAAATAACACCAACTGGACTATTGAAGATGACACCAAGAATAATATGATAGATATCTTTGATAACGATATTCCTGATGACAAAGCGATATCAATTGATGACATTAATGATGAGTATACTCAACAGAGAAAACTAGATTCGATTGATATGGGATTTCATATTAAATCTTCTTCTAGAGGATCGGAGATCGGAGAAGGACTAGAAGAGGACTTACAAAGCATAAGTGATCGTTCTTTTAAAAATGCCCATTATACAAATGAAAAGGTACAACTACAAAAAGCATTTTTGCCTGGATCCACATCAATTGAAGGATCTGAATGTCAGTTCTTAAACTTCAATAGCATTGGATATGTTTCAGCTTATGCCACTCATGAAAAAACTATGTATAACGTTGTATTCCATGATCAAAGTAAACTTAAAAATTACAAATTTAGCGATTATGGGAATTATACTATGGCATCTATAGGCTCAAGGGGAACATTGTTTGGCTCACAAATAGATGAGGAAAATGATAAAGATGCAGTGATTTATTACAGGCTTCATGGTAATTGGAGTACAAATGAAAGAGAGTGGCGCATGATTCTAGATAAAGATGAGGACATCATTACTTTATGTGCTACTTCTTATGGACCAGTAGTTGTTACAACATTAGGATATATAAGATATTTTAGTCATTCTGGGAATCAAATTGACATTGCAATTTCTTACTCTCCAACCATGTTGACAATATGTACTGATCATCGTGACTTGTTATTATTTGTTTATCATCAATCTGCTGATGCTAATGATGCTAGATTAGGATACACAATTTATAATATTGAGACTAAACAAAAATGTAATGAAGGCCAAATTACTTTAGGAAGAGGAGCCTCATTAGAATGGGCTGGGTTTTCTGATAAAGGAACCCCAGCATATTCTGATTCTTACGGTACAGTATCAGTATTATTAAACTTGAACAATAATAACTCAATATGTTGGAAACCAGTTTTAAGACTTGATGTTAACACCCAATTCCCTTTTGGGTTGGATGATGAAAACTTACATTATTTATTGATCACGCCTGGATCGTCGTGGATTATTGAACCTGAACCCTCAATGACTCCATTTAAAATACCATTGATATCTAATACAAATACAGAGATAAAACTAGAAGAAGAGCTACTAAACACAAAAATCAAGAAGCAACTTTATATTGATTCATTAATATATGAAGATCATAAACTGGCAGAAATGAATTCAAGAGAAATAGACAAATTTGAACATTCTGAGGACAAAATAATTCTAACTTTAATCGGGAGAGCGTGTAAAAACAAACAAGTTAAAATGGCAATTGAGCTTGTATTGATGCTTAATGAGGAATATTCTTTAACTTTAGCAAAAAACATTGCAGCACGCTATGATGCTTTAGAATTAGTTAGAAGCATCCCAGAATTAGCAAAGGTGAATCTTTTTAATTGCTAAGTTATGATATTTATACTTTTTCTATAGAAAAAAGCGCTACAAAAAAAGTTAAATGATGATCAATCTCAAGATGACATAGTTAATGCTTTAGAATACGAAACTACTAAAAAATCTCGTGATGAATCAACAAAGTAAAGTTATAACTATTATAATTCATAATCTAATTGTTTTTTAGATACATTGACATATCTAATAAAAACAAAGCCCAATCACCTTCAATTGTTAATAGTAAGAGGCAGGTAGCAGGTAGCTTGTTTTTTAATATCTTATAATATATAGCTAATATACATATTTAGAAGAAAGCCCTTTTTCTAAATCTTATGGGCTTAACCAAATAACTCCTAGGTTAAACCCACGTAAACCAATTATCTTAAATGAGGTCGATAAGAAAAGATCTCTCGGAGAGGTTAATGATGAAACAACTACATTCGAATCTAACAATAAACGGGTTAATGTAATTCAAGCTTTGTTTTCTAAAAAAGATACAAATGAAAAAAAAGATGAAGAAAATATTGTAAGCTTTGTTGATTAATAACAAATTTTAACTAATATATTTTAGCCAGGGTCTATTGTATTAATGTCTGATGATTAAAGTACCATACAACCCTTCTTTTGTAGAATTATCATAATGTTCAAATTTCTCATTATTTTTAAGTTTAAATATGGTCATAATATGAAGTATTATTATTATGTTAATTTTGAAAATACATACTCTTATCCTTAGTAAAATTTTACTCGAATTATATATACTTATTCTTTAATAAAATTTATTAGTTTAATATAAAAATTACTATTGTTAACACAGAATTTAAAGTTATATTTAAAATTGTTTGATTTCATGATAATGGTATAATTTTAGCTTTTCAAAACTAATTTCAAATCAAATTACTATTTAAGTATTATTCTAGTATATAAATTAATGAGCTATTTGAATACTAGATACTATTGTTTAGGTTATATAAACAAAATCAATATAGCAAGAATCTAATACAAAAAGATAGGATTAAAATGTATAAAAATTTAGCATATAAACTTAAATTGTTAAAATGATAGCTATGAACACTAAAATGAATTATTTTAGTCTAATAAAATTACACTTAAATCCTCTAACTTTGGTTTAAAACTAGTTTTTTTCCAATAGTTTCCTTTAAAATAATATTTTACATATACGCTTTTTACATCAGATTTAATTGAATTATATAAATGTTTATATGTTAAAGTATGCACTTCTGGTTAAAAACAAGCTTACCAAAATGTTATAAGCAAATTATTGAATTTGTGAATAGCTTCTTACTAATTATATCTTTTTAAAGGATACTATAATTTACAAATATTGTTTTCAAGCTAATAGCTTAATTCAAAGTTAACTCGGACATTTCAGTTTTAAGTTTTACACTAAAAATAATAAACTGAATACTTTATAGTAATTTAAATCTTGTTATAAACACCATGTTAACATTTCTATAGAACTTCACATTCAGGTTTTATTTGCCATGTAGATAAACATAAAAGAGCTCTTCACTAACATAAAGAAATGTTTTGGTACTCTTTATGATACTTATTCTATAATCATATTTTATTTTATCTACTAATTTTTACCCCAAAATTTACCCAAGTGGAAGCATGATCAAAAAAACGGAAAATTTTAATATTTCCTTAAAAAAGGAGAGTTAGAAATAATATAGTGGTTATAATGAGTTTATTATTGAGATTAATAAATAAAGCATGATTTTAATATATAATTAAAGAGTTTTCATTAATATTTACTTCGTATCTTAAAAATAAAATATGGGGATGTTTTTCTTGATTTCATTACTTTTTCCATCTTTTAAGCATTATTTGAATGGAAAGATTGTTAGCAAATTCTTAAACAAAAAAATACATTCCCATATGCTTGATAACTATTGTTTTATTTTCCATTTTTAGAATCAAGCTAAAATTATTGACAATGTTTAAAAAAGAAATGAAATTATCATGTTAATAAAATTCACCCTGAAACCCAAGCTATTGAAAATTATATTATGGTAAAAAAAGGAGCTGTTTATACCCCTCAAAGTTATGTTAAAGCTAAAAATGATTTAAAAAAATAATTTAAAGAGTATAAATTTCTTTTTATCATATTCTATCACAGTTACTCGAATTTATTTAATATCATTTTAACGAATTCATCGTATTGTCAACTCAAGTAATAATAATACCGATTAATCTTTATTTAAAATCAGTGAAATACAGCTTGCTTATATTATATTTATTTAGATCAAACTAAGAAAATTTAATGTCTTTAACAGTTTTGACTGAAAGTGTGACTCTTAATACATCATTTAATATCAAAGGATCTTTTGAGACTTCAATTAATGGGTTTAAAAAATATCAAAAAAATGAAAATGCCTCAATATGTTACCTTTATTACAAATTAACAGAGGGTAAAATTAATAAGAAAGGTATAAATATTTTAGATCTATTGAATTCATTTATTAAATATAAACATAAATAGCGCATTATTCCTTTAAAAATAGTATTAAAAAAATAAATAATAAGCTAGACATCTATTTAAATAGGAAAATGAACTATTTTGGAATAAAATTAATATTTTTGAGCTCTCCTGTTCCTAAGATTAAGCTGGATTTTATGATTCCATATCCCAGGTGGTTGCAAACTCAATCAATTTTAAAGAGCTGGTCTACAAAAGAAATTCATGCCTTTCAATTATTAACTGGTCTTCAATATATCCATCGACAAGGGATATTCCAAATAGGTCTAAAACTAAGTAGTATAAATCTAGTTTCTGGAAAGGATAAGACGAATTGGAGACTAACTATTGGGAATGGAAATAGTTCAGCCAAATTTAATAGTTACCATAGGACTTGGATATTAGCAAAAAATATATCAACCCCAAGTTGGACTCCTAAGTTGTACTTTCAAAAATTTATAATTGAAGAAACATTTAAAAAGGATTTGTATGATATTGGTCAAATCTTTTATTACATTAGTTATAATACTTTCGACAACATTGCTCGTTTATCCGCAAAACCAGTTACTAATCCTTCTCAAAATGATTCACAGATACCAAAGTTATCTTATTTATCCCCCTTTCCTATTCCTCATGCTATTCCTTATAATTATTATTTAGTAATGCGTCGCTTTTTATCCAATAATTTTGAAATAAGGGGTACTGTGCGCACAGCATTAAAAATATTAAGTGGTAAAGCTATAAAACGAAATAAGGATAAAACAAATAAACATCTTAATAAATTGATAGCAATAAGATCGCAATTAGCGCCAAGTAGTATATCTATAAACTCAAACTCAAAATCCGACTTTGCTAGAAGTATAAAATCAAAAACTGAATCTCATACTGCTTCAGAAATTGATGATCTGTATCATAGAGATTCTGTACAAGGACAACTTTTGTTAGGAAATTGTTACTACGAAGGCCTTGGTGTACAAGTGAACCATGATTTAGCAGCAGAATTTTATGAAAGTGCTGCTCATAAAGGAAGCCATGAAGCCCAATATAAGTTAGGTATATGTTATAAATACGGCCATGGTAAACCAGTAGATTATTTATTAGCAGCTTATTGGTTTGAACAAAGTGCACTTAGTGGCACAGGTCCTGCACTAACTGCACTAGGGCTTTGTTATGAATATGGATATGGAAAAATACAAGATTTTGAGGTTGCATTTACATGGTATTTAAAAGCAGCAAATCAAGGAGACCCTACCGCGCAATACTATCTAGGGTTCTTTTATTACAATGGACAGGGAGTTAAACAAAATTATGAATACGCTATAGGGTGGTATAATCGTGCTGCTGATCAGGGACATTCTGGGGCACAAAATAGACTAGGTGATTGCTTTTATTTTGGTCTTGGGATTAAGAGAAATCTAGAAAGGGCAATGTACTGGTATGAAAAAGCCGCACAGCAGGGAGATGCAGCTTCTAGTTACTCTCTTGGTCTTGGTGATGATAGTAATAATAATTCGCAAGATTATGAGAAGGCATTTCATTTCTTCAAAAAAGCTGCTGAGCGTGGTGTAGTCACATCACAAGCCAATTTAGCTGATTGTTATTACGTTGGCTTAGGCGTAAGGCAAAACTACTCCAAGGCCGTAAAATGGTATGAAAGGGCTGCAAAAAAGAACCATGCTCATTCTCAATATTCATTGGGACTGTGCTATGAATCGGGACGAGGGATCAATAAAGAAAATGATCGAACTTTTCAATTTCAAACTCCTGGTAATACAAAAAGGACTTTAGAAATGTTAACAGGAACAAGTACAGTCCTTTTACCAGGAATCAATAGAACTGTATCCGCAGGTAGCTCTAGCTCTAATTATAATATTTCTGGTTCGAAAGCTATTTACTGGTTTGAGAAGGCTGCTGAACAAGGACATACTGGATCCCAAGCTAAGCTAGGTGATTGTTATTATTATGGCATGGGAACAAGAGCAGATCCACGTAAAGCATATTTTTGGTATAAAAAAGCAGCAGGCCAGCGCCATTTAATGGCTCAATTTAACTTGGGCAGGTGTTACGAGCTTGGTGTAGGTGTTAAGACTGATCTTGAAAAAGCCGTTTCATGCTATCGAAAATCAGCAGATCAAGGCTCATCCTTGGCTCGTAATAAATTAGGCGATTGCTATTATAACGGGTTGGGAGTGAAACTAAATTATGAAAAAGCTATTACTTGGTATGTCAAAGCAGCAGAACAAGGCAGTATAGAAGCTCAAGCATCTCTTGGCTTTTGTCATTACAATGGCCATGGTACAAGGCAAAGTTACCCAAAAGCAGTTGAATGGTTTGAAAAAGCTGCTATTCATCGAGATCCCTCAGCACAAAATAAATTAGGTGATTGCTACTATTTTGGACTGGGAGTTAAACAAAGCTATTTAGAGGCCGTTGCATGGTATCAGAAGGCTGCTGAGCAAGGATATGCAACTGCTCAATATAATTTAGGATACTCTTATTATAATGGACGTGGTGTAGAAAAAGATTGGGAATTAGCTGTTGAGTGGTATGAAAAGGCTGCAGACCAAAACCATACATCAGCACAAAAAAATCTCGGCGCTTGCTGTGAAATCGGTAGGGGTACTGAGCGTGATCCAAGCCGAGCTTTTTATTGGTATAATCGAGCAGCTGAGCTTAAACTCCCAGACGCCCTTTACCATGTTGGTAGATGCTATGAAAATGCCATTGGCGTTTTAAAATGTGATCTTGAAAAGGCTTTTAATAGTTATAAAGCAGCTTCTGATTCTAATCATGGTGAAGCAATGACAAGTATTGGTAGATTCTATGAAAACGGGATTGTAGTCAAAAAATCGTCAGAAAAAGCTGTATCTTATTACAAAAAGGCTTCTGAACAAGGATTCGCTGAAGCACAAACTCTTTTAGGAGATTGCTATTATCGTGGAGTAGGCTGTAGACAAGATTACACTAAAGCAATTGGGTTTTTTAATAGAGCTGCTGGTCAAAACTACGCACCGGCACAATATCATTTAGGTTTATCATATTTAGAAGGAAAAATTACTAAAGTTGACCATAAAAAAGCCTTTTGTTGGTTTGAGATGGCAGCTAATCAAGGTCACCCGGAAAGTCAGATTGAGTTGGGCCATTGCTATTTAGACGGTAAAGGAGTAAAGTCAAATCCTTCCACTGCTGTTAGATGGTATACTAGAGCAGCACAATCAAAAAATGCCGAAGCGCAAAATCAGCTAGGTATTTGTTACTATCTGGGCCGAGGGTTGCCTCAGAGCTATGAATTAGCCATGGATTGGTATCTTAAAGCAGCAGAACTAGGCCATGCTGGTGCTCAGAATAAGTTAGGAGATTTATATTGCTTTGGATTAGGCACAGAACAAAGCTTACAAAATGCAATGGAGTGGTATTTGAAATCAGGAAAACAAGGTCATACTGAAGCAGAATATAATTTGGGCTATTGCTTCTATATCTTAAAGCAATATGAAAATGCTGTAGCATGGTTTGAAAGAGCCGGTTCAAAGGGGCACAATATTGCACAAAATTATTTAGGTACATGTTATGAGAACGGACATGGTGTAAAAAAGGATTACGAAAGGGCGGTAAGCTGGTATAAGAAAGCTGCTGAACAAAATCACCCAGATTCCCAAAATTCAACAGGCTATTGTTATTACTACGGTCTTGGTGTGCGCCAAGATTTCCAAAAGGCTGTATCTTACTACGAAAAGTCTGCCCTTCAAGGGTATGCTGAAGCTCAAACAAATCTAGGAACTTGCTACTATCTTGGTTGTGGAATCGAGCACAATTATCAAAAAGCCATGCAGTGGTTTGAGTTGGGCGCCGAACAAGGAAATGCTGAAGCTCAAACGAATTTAGGCACTTGCTATTTTTTTGGTCATGGAACACAACAGGACTATGAAAAAGCTGCATATTGGTATTCTAAAGCAGCAGAGCAAGGAAACGCAAATGGCCAGACTTCTTTAGGTATATGCTATTTTAATGGACTTGGATGCGCTCAAGATTACTCCAAAGCTGTCCAGTGGTATACTAAAGCCGCAGATCAAGGGGTTGCAGATGCACAACATCGATTGGCGGAATGTTACTCTGAGGGAAATGGAGTTGAAGTAAACCCCTTAATGTCGGAATATTGGTTTCAAAAAGCAGCAGAAAATGGTGGCGCTGATCCCAAAAAGTGTACTGTAATGTAATCTACTTTAACATTAATAATTATATATACTTAAATTTAATTGACAATTTACACTTAATACTTTAATTCAAAACAAATAAATACCAACAAAAATTATGTAGTTTTTTGAAAAATAGAATTTGAATTTTTAAGAATCTAAAGAATTGATTTACAATATACAAAAACATAAATGATTTTGTGTGCCTTCATAAACTAATACTTGTATAGTTTGAAAATAGTGCATTGTTATACTGGCGACAATTACTTAAATCCTAATCACTTAAAAAAAGTAAATTAGAGCCAATAGAATATTTTAAAGGTTGTGTTGAAGTATTGATCTTATTGGTATAGTTATACTACTTTAAGGGTATTCCTTGAAGTGAGTCTATTCCTACCCTTACTGAGTACGAAATAATGCATCCAGAGTTCACTATGTAAATATAGGTCAAGGATTATTATTATGCTCCATAAATATTTGGTTATAGAAAATCTACATAAAGTATCATAATTTTAATATATCAATATATTAAATAGTGTGTTTATTTTTATAAAAATAATTGAAATCGCTTGATAATTAAATCTCAGATTAAACTGTTTTCTATATTCTATACAAGTATAATTAATTTACCAATGGAAATCTTTTACATGACGATTTAGTGTTGCTTTCCTACTATACGATTTGTCGCAGCCAGGTTCTGTACATTTGTATTTTGCTTTGTTTTCCTGTTTTCTAAAATGTAGACTGTTCGGTGAACTACTTCCTTGTGTTTCGTTATCACAATGTGCATTTTTCATATGCCTATACCATGAGCTTTTATTTTGGTAAGTTTTGTTACAACCATCTACTTTACATCTAAACTTTCCATCTCCCAGGTTAATGGGATCAGCCTCAAGCTCCTCTATTGATTTTTCAGTCAAAGGACTAAATAATTGCTCCTCCAGACTCGGTTCATTTCCACTATTATATGATTCACTTTCCATTTCTTCTACTATTTGTTGATTATTACCAGTATTTGTTTTATCTAGAAAATCATTTGCTCTACTTTTTTCATCCAAGTCATTGAGGTTATATGTTTCTTTGTGACCATTCTTGTCTAATGTATCAAATTTGAACGCGTCTTGAGGCTCATTTTCATCCATTTTTCCAGCTTTAGAGGCTCCTAAAACAGTATATTCTAAAGCAGAAACTGTACTCAAATCCTCAATATTTTTTCTGAAAGTTAAAAAATGGACAGCTTCTTCGATTTTTTCCAGTTCCTCATTGTTTGTATTTTGTTTATCCAGTTTATATCTGGCTCTTTTAGTAGTTAGCCCCTCAAAACAGGGTTCATTAGTGCTTTTTGGAATATTATGAGATTTGAAAATATGATGTTCCAAGGCTGACAACCTATCAAATCTATATTGGCAATCGTGCTTAGGACATTTGTATTTTCTTTTTAAATATTCTTTTTTCGCATCACTTATTCCTAAAGTATTTAAAATCAATTCAACTTTATTTTCGTCTTCATTTAGTCTATTTGTATCATCATTTAAATTTCCATCAAAATCATTATCAGATTCTCCTGATTGGGTCTGAGTAGAAGAATGGTTATCTGTCTCCTTAATTTCATTTTCGTTATTTCTAATTTCTTCGTTTCTTCTTTCAACGTCTTCTAATCCTCTTATTATTTTGTGATGGTGGACCAAGTGATGAGTGAGACGATTTTTCGATAATAATATGTGGTTACAGTTGATTACTGGACAAGTGATACTTCCTTCTAGCTGTGACAAAGATTTTGGATGTTTACGACGAATATGCATGTTTAGACGACCTTTAGATGGGAAAGACAAACCACATTCAGGTATTGGACACGAAAGTTCAACAGAAGATGATAAATGAACAGCTTTTAAATGCTCCGTCAAGTTTTTTTTCTATAAGTGGTTTTCAGATGCTGTTCAAAATAACTGCATTAAAGATAAAAATACCTGTCCAAATTCACTATTACATTCAGCCTGAGGGCATTTAAATAAAATAACTTTCTTAATTCCCATATTTGTTGGTCCCTCGAACCCTCTAAAATGAGTTTTTACATGTGATTTTAATAGTGATCTACTGTGAAAAAGTCGGTTACATACATGGCAAACTGCCGGATGTTTTTTACGATTATGAGAAACAAGTTCGCTCCATTTTTGAAATCGAGAATTACATCCTTGAGTACTGCACAAATAATAATGTGTATCTATTTTAATAATTAACACCGTGTATAAGAATTTTATGACAAAGATTACCAGTGTGCGATAATAGATGATTCTTAAGCAAAGAAGGGGTATTAAACCTTCTATCACAACCATCAATAGTACAAGGATGCGGCAATAACCCTTGATGTTTACAAATATGGCGATTCAACTTGTTACGCTTAGTAAATGCTTCATTGCAATTAGGCCATGTGCACTACAAATCATTAGAATTCAAATTTAACTTTTACAGAAATATTTTACATCATTATATGAGAATTAATATTTTACATATTAAGGATTACAAAAAGCTGTAATTAACTAATTCTTACCTTGAACTCTTTGGCTTCATGAAATGTTTTTATATGTTGGTTGATATAGTGTTCATAAACAAAGCTCCTTTTACAACCTTGAATAGGGCATTGAAAACCAGCAATTTCATTGCTTTCATTTTCTTTATCTGACCTTTTATTATGTATTTGATGGGCCAATATATGCCTATCTAAATGATCTTTCCTATAATATGCTTTCTCGCAACCATTATATGTACATTTGAATGATTTTTGACCTATATGTGTTTTAAAATGCGCTCGTAAGATGCTTGGTTTTCTATAAGATTTTTTACAGCCTGAATAGGTGCAGTTATACATCCTATCTTCACCTTTTAGTACAAGTATTTGATTTTCTTCATTGTCACTTGTCTCAGGATTTATATATTCTTTGTCCATTACTGTTTCTATTGTTTCTATTTAGTAAATATGCTAGAAGGATTTGAATATCTAATTAAATTTACCTAATAATATGAAAAGTTTATTTATTAAAATGTAATAAATTTTATAAATAAAAGTTTTTTTGGTTTACTATTGAAACCACTTAAAATAATGGGCTCTTTTCTCTATTATGTAATTTTTTGAATAATTTTCTAGGAATTTAAAGAATATGAACACACAGCTGATTCGGGTAAATTACTGTATCCTTAGCTGTGATTTTTATAATTGATAGTTGGTTGAAACGGTTCTTTCAATACCCCCTGTCTTAGATTTAGCTTAATTTTAGACAAGTATTTACTCTCAAATGAACGGTTAGTTAAGTCACAATAGAGCTGCAGCAACTGTAAATAAAAATGAGAAATTTATATGGGAATATATTTTTTCGTTTAAGGATTTTACTAACAACCTTTCTGCTCGGATAGCACCTAAAAAATGGAAAAAATAATGAAGTCAAAAAACACTCCCATATGCTTATTTTGAGTATCTTTAATACTTCGGTTTTATTTCATTGCAATACTAAAATTAATATTAAATGAAAAATGTATCTATGGAATAGGCTGCACTTATACCTTTGTTTTTGTTCTGCACTTTGTTTTTTTAAATATAAATTTATGATTGTAAAAAAAGCTTTAAAACTCAAAGCAATAGAAAATAAATACAAATTAAGAACGCCAAGTCATCATCTAATTGCAACTTGTTCTATTTATTTAATTCAAAATTAAAAACTATAAACTGGCTTAAAATCAGAAGGAGACAATTAACTTTATTATAACTAAATTAATAAAATAGTATAAATCAAAATGACGATTTGAGTAATTTAATATTGTAAAATCAACTATGTAGCATGATTTGGTAATGAATCAATAATAGATTTCACTTTAGGTTGAGGCTGAGGCGGTCTGAAAGCTGGTAAATTTGTGCTAGAAGTGCGTGAGATTGAAGGGTACTCATCAACATTTTCATTAGAAATATTTGTCTTTTCATCTTTTTCTTCGTTTAAATAACTAGACTTTTCACTGTTAGGACTTAATATTGCATTTTCCATTTCATTTTCACCTCTCTTAATGCTGTCGTGACTCCTTTCCTCGCTTTCACTATCAACCTCTAAAGGTGGAGAGTTAGGCAAAGGTGGGCCAAACCCATAGTTGGGATGGGTAGGAGAAAGCTCATCCTCTTTGCCCCAAACATCTCTATCATCTTCGATCGAGAACGAATTTCTATTCTGGTATTCATTAAGTTGCTGCTGAAAGTTAACGAGGCTAGCTGGCATAGGCTCATGATCGATTTCATGATCTTTTTCTGTTGCTGGGTGAGAGCTTTGATCAGTAGTTGTAGATAAATCAATGCTTTCCAATGCTGGACTTAGTCCAGTCTCTTCAATCTTTTTTAATGACTCACTTACCTCTTGAGCCCTATTAGTAGGATTTGTATAAGTAGTATTTATAGTAGTATTTGAAGCTACTTCTGGGATACCATCTAAATTTTGTTCTTGGTTTTGAAAACTGCTAACTGGCTTGTTTGGTACATCGTTGAGGGGGATGTTATTATTCCTCAAAAAATTAGGTGTAACAGAAGCTGAAGCTGGTGAATGTGATAATCCAGAATCTCTTCTAGCATAAGGACCTGTGATAGGTTTTGCCAAAATTACACTACATGGGCCTTTTTTTAACAAATAATCCTCTAGACCACCGTATATGGTCCTAAACATAAGATTTAAAAACTATGTGCGTTTTCAAAATATAAATTACTTTTGAATAATGTTAATTGGTAAAGGGCTTAAAACAATCATTTCAGCATGAGTATATTGGGCTAATTTCACTATAGTAAGTTTGGCATCTCCTTCAGGCATGATAACTTTTTGAGATACGATCTAAATAAAATTAGTATAACATTACATAATAAATAAACATATGTTACATCATGTTCAGCTAAACTCATACGAAAAACTTCCATTTCTTGTTCAATCCTTTCTTGTTTCTAAAACATATTAATAATAATAATAATTGTTATATATTATTACCCTTTTATGCTCGATCTCTACCGATATTTCCTCTATTTTTATGTTAGTAGTGTACATTAACATTATATTTTTTATCTCTTTAAAAAATTTACCATTTGCTAATTTCCAAAGCTTTTTTGTATCAACAATAGTATAAGCTTCATCCAAGAATACCGATAATAAAGTAACGTAATCCAGCCCAGGCCTAAAAATGTTTTCTAAAGCCCTAATAAAATGGCTTAATAAAATATAACTATAATCGAATTTGTTACCATTGAAACGATGGACCTGATAGTTCTAAAGAATAATATAAAAATATAATTTTTCTTCTATTCCCAATTGCAATATTTCCAGAAACTGGAGACTGTAGAGGTAAACGAGGTTGTATTAAAGAAGGTGTTCTTTGCATTTTAGAATGAATTAAAGTAAAATTAATTGCTTTTATATTTTGGAAAATTAATGGCTAATTTAATGTTCAACTAGGATGAGGTGTGCTTAAGTTCAAAATATTTGCCAATAAATTTCAAAAAATACACCAGTAATTTATATGATTGGAAAAATTATTATTTTCATTTGTAATATACCCAATTAAATAGTAGTGTAAATTGAAATAAGAACATTTATGGAATAGTATTAAATTTTGTGTTATGCCCTTAAAGGCCTTCATTTTAAACATGTTAAAAAAATGTAATTCAAGTTAATCCTTGAAAAGGCCCCCTATGTTTAAAAAGTAATTTAACTTAGATAATCGTTAATGCTATTTATATAGTATATTGAAATGTGTAACATGACTTAGGAGATATTATTTCAATTTGGTATTAGACCTATTTGGTTGGTTGTACTTATCTTGGTTAGATTTGAGCTAATTTAGAAACACACCTGATAATTTTATTAGTACTATAAATTTTAAGTGATTAAATTAGCATTACTAAATTTTGAAATAAAGTTTTCGTTTAAGTCAAACATTTAATGCCTATGAATCTTGAACTTAGAGAGAGGCAAAGGAAATAGTGATATCTTTATACATTAAATTATGTAATGTGTATTTTCAGATTGAAATAAGGTTCAGAAAAATTCTATTCTTACAACTAATTTCTATCTTGTAATATTTCTGTGTCTACAAAATATGACTAGATAAAATAAAAACATCGCCTTATTTTTAACATAAATAATGGCGAAATTCCAAATACCACCATCAAGTTAAGGAGAAATTTACGCTTTAACTATATCAACTTAGTTTATACTTGAATAAACTTTATAAGCATTTTGAATATAACTACTATGATATTAGTAGCCTTAATTTGTATTGAAATAATATAAAAAATGTTATATTTTTAGTCTGTTGACCCTATATTAAATTGTAATATAAACTTTTCAAAATAATGAGTTCAACATTTTTAATACATAGACAAATTTATAAATTTATGTTGTCTTACTAAGTTTGATATAATAATAGTAATAAATTTAATATGAAATTTAAATCACCATTCAGGATCACCTTTGATTCCTATAAAACTAGATACCAATGAAGTACAAATAATAGTAGTAGAATGGAATGCAAACCCTCTATACAAAGCGCCAAATCCGTGCGTTTGATAATATGTAGTTACACCAATAAGTTGACGTTTTGGCTCAGGTTTAGCTTCCTCAGTAACAATACGATAAGCACAATCTAGAGCATTGGCATAAGGAGCATTACGAGTTCTAATACACCCGATAAAGTTTTTATTGGCAGTTGATTTATAACGAGGTTGAGCTTGTAACCTTTTACGTATTGTGTCTAATGGAAGAACTATCATTAGTTCTATTGTACTTAGTGCTAATTCAAATAGCCCATAAATGAATGGAGAATCAAGTGGTGATATATGAAATAATCTGTCTATAATTAATGGGGCGCACTGTTGCATGAGTGGGCTCAATATATGATATAGAGCACTTGGTAATATATCCTCTCCCCAATATAAAGCTTCGAGGCCTTCTTCTTGTAAAATTGTAACTAAAGCATGGAAAGGTCCATTATATTTTGCCACTTTAGGGTCAGAAGATTGTACTATTAATCTAAAGTAATTTGTTTTTATATCTCAATTATATCTTGCTTGATAAAAATTACCTTGTACGTATAAGATCTAATGGGTTCAATAATAAACCAGCTGCTAGATTTGAGACCATCATAGTTGCAATATTTGGACCAGCTGAGTCTAAATGCACTAATGGTATTGTATCATCGTATAAATCAAAAGTGTCATTTAATGTTCCTTCAATGCTTGGTTGTAAAAATAGATGTAGCATATTATAAATCCAATAACTAAACTGTCCTAACATTTAAGGTTAAATCATTATATTACACTGTAGCTAAAACTTACCTTTCCATAAAGAAAACACACCTTCACTAGGGTGTTTTATAATGCAATTCATAGTGCTCCATAAACCGCCTTCTAAATCAGATAGTTGATAAGCTGGTTTTGTGCCAATGTCTTCATTCTCTACTATATAGCCCATTTTATCAGTAACATTAATTTTATTTGTATTTAAGCTAATTTCTTCGTCCATACCTTTTTTTGTAGTATCCTCAATATCAGAATCAAACTAATTCAATTTCAGTATTAATTCTATATAATATGATTTCTCTTACTTCATCTGAATCATCTGAGTCAAAATAATGCTTTTCATTGACCTCCTTTTTTTGGAAACTAGTCGGAAGGTGTTGAACTTGGATTAAAGTATGGGCAACTTCAAACGGGGAGGCCATAGCTGTGGTTACATACTTCATTAAAGCATACGTTATAATATCCCAATGATCATGCTTCTCTTGAGTTGGAAGGGCAAATGTAAGAGCTGATTGGGGATCAATGTTACCACTTGGTAAATAAGGATTCAAAGATGCAGGGTTACTGACGCTAAAATCTACATAAGGCCTATAAGGATTGACTTTTTCAGAATCATTCTTCTGGTACGAATTATCACCATTCATTTTGAAAAATAGTAAAAAACATAAAAGTGACCTCATTAGTAACTCACTAAATTAAATCCCATAAAAGTTAATAAATCCAATTCAATCCAACCTAATAAAAAAGTTATTTTCAAATTTAAATAAAAAAGTGGTTTACTGGAATGGCTGAAGTTGCTCAAAAGAAAAGGAATCGTAAACGATCAAAAAAAACTGGTAAAAAAGAAGTTGTTGACAATGATAACAACAATGTCGACGTAACAACACCAGAGGTTATAGAAAAGGAGGAGGAAAAAGAAACTAAAGCTGAAGATAGTGAAGAAGAGGAAAATTTACCTGGTAAAAAGAAACCCAAGGCAGAGAAAGCACTTGAAAGTGAAGAGGAGCCAGAAGAAGAGGAGAGTGAGGAAGAGATCCAAGAAAAAGCTGAAAAGAGTGTCAAGTATAAGGAAAATGCTTTAAGCAGCTTTGATGCAACTAACAAAGTAGGAACAGGAGAGGTAAATTATGACTTTTCAAGTTTAGATATTAGTGAGTCAACTCTCAATGCTATCAATGATATTGGATTCACCAAGATGACTGAGGTACAAGCACGTACAATACCCGCATCTTTAACTGGAAGAGATATCTTAGGTGCTGCTAAAACAGGTAGTGGTAAAACTGTTGCTTTCTTAATTCCAGCCATTGAGCTTTTATCAAAATTGAAGTTTAAACCTCGAAACGGAACTGGTATTGTTATTATTTCTCCAACTCGTGAATTGGCTTTACAAATTTTTGGAGTTGCAAAAGATCTTTTAAAATACCATTCACATACATTCGGTATAGTTATGGGTGGCGCTAATCGTAGAGCTGAAGTAGAAAAATTGATCAAGGGAGTAAATTTAATTGTTGCTACCCCAGGTCGTTTGTTAGATCATCTTCAAAACACTCAAGGTTTTATTTATAAAAACCTTAAAGCTTTGATTATTGATGAAGCAGATCGTATTTTAGATTGTGGTTTTGAAGACGAAATGAAGCAAATCATTAAAATATTACCAAAAGGTACGTTAAATTTTATATTTCAATATTTTAACTAACCTTTTTAGAACGCCAAACTATGTTGTTTTCGGCTACACAAACTACCAAGGTTGAAGACCTTGCCAGAGTCTCATTAAAGAAGAGCCCATTATATATCAATGTTGATCAACATAAAGAAGCATCAACAGCAGAAGGCTTAGAACAAGGGTATGTAGTTTGCGATTCTGACAAACGATTTTTATTATTATTTACATTTTTGAAAAAAAATCTAAAGAAAAAAATTATTGTTTTCTTTTCTTCATGCAATTCAGTAAAATATCATGCTGAATTATTGAACTATATTGATATTCCAGTGCTCGACCTCCATGTAAGTTTGGTTATTAATTATAAATACAAATTATTTAAAAATATAGGGTAAACAAAAACAAGCAAAAAGAACGAATACCTTCTTTGAATTTATGAATGCCGAGACTGGTATATTGATCTGTACAGATGTAGCTGCACGTGGTTTAGATATCCCAGAAGTTGATTGGATTATTCAATTTGATCCTCCAGATGATCCAAAAGATTATATTCATAGAGTAGGACGTACGGCTCGTGGTAAAGGAAAAAAGGGAAAATCTTTATTGTTTTTATTACCATCTGAGTTAGGATTTTTGAGATATTTAAAACATGCAAAAGTGCCTTTAAATGAATATCAATTTCCAACATCTAAAATAGCTAACATCCAAAATCAATTGGAATCTCTTATAGAGAAGAACTATTATTTAAATCAATCTGCAGTTCAAGGGTTCAGATCTTATCTTCAAGCATATGCATCTTATTCTCTCAAGTCTATTTTCAAAATTAATGACATGAACCTTATTAAGGTAGCCAAAGCCTTTGGTCTTAAAGTTCCACCAAAGGTCAATTTAAGTAAGTTTATGATTCACCATTAACACATTGTTTAATCTTTATTTTAGCTATTGGACCATCATCTACCAAGGATTCACAGCGCAAGTCTAGGCCCCTTTCAGAAAAAAAGAAGCTTTAATTTAACTTTGATTTATAGTTTTTAAATCATCAACTACTTCTAGACTATTAAATAACTATAGAATATAATTCACTTTACAACTCATAATGATTTATACTTCTAAAATTATTATGATTTTTTTTTAAATATATTTATGTAAAAAACCAAAATGAATTTTGTTACCCAATATATGGATGTATTTTTGTTTAAGAATTTTACTAACAAATTTTCCACTCAAATAGCGCATAAAAATGAAAAAGATGATAAAATCAAAAAGAATATCCCCATATGTTAAATTACATATTTTTATTGTATATTAATTCCATAGTTTAAATACCTCTGCTTAAAATTTTAAGCCGTATAGTAGCCTTTTCTGAAGGATACTATAGTTGTATCTGGCTTTTCTGAATCAACATGTTAAAAATACCTCCAATAAAATAAAAACAGTTTTTATTAACAAATTGCAACTTGACTAAATTGGAGATAAATTGAGACTTCATTTTACCTTTTAGCCAATAACATTGAAGTATTTCAAATTAACTATATAGACTTTGAAGCAATCAGCTTTTATTCAAATAATTGACTTTAAACTTGCTTTTTTAAAGTTCTAATAATTTAATAATCTTCTGATTCAAATAAATAATTATGGTTTTTATGGGTTATTCGTATTATCAATTTAGAATAAATTATGAAAACTTCTTTGCTTTCCAGTATTTAAAATCTGGCCCAATAAAATAAAATAAAATCATAAAATAAGGTATCAGAGTTTATTTTATTAACAGTTAGATATAAATTAATAAAGTCACTTTTAAGCTTCAAATGGGGAGGGCTTGCTATTTATGTAGAAACAAACCAGATCATAAAAATGAATGGTGTAATCATTCATGTCTTATTCAAAGCAAAGACCACAAAAGGATAAGTCTCAATTTAGAGAGACATGAGTTGAAGAAAAAGAATCAATATGATGATATACATAGCTGGGCTTTGCCATTTATAACTTTCAATATACCAGAGTCAAATGTCAAAGAATCTAATAATAATAAAGAAAAAATAGAGATAAAAAAAAGCAAACAATATGATCCAATTCACAATTGGGCAGTTCCGATTATTCAATTTGCACCACAAAATGAAGAGAAAAAGAAGAGGAGTAAACCAAAGATCAATCATATCATACAAAGAAAGGTTATAATTAAAGACAACATTTCAATCAAAGATTATATGACAATTAAGGACAACATCTTTATTTCTATCATTCGTTTCCCGATTAAAACTAGAATGCAAAATGTAATGACATTGATACAGTATTCTTTCCCAGTTAAAGATGACAAAGTGGAACTTTTTCTTTTATTAGTAAAAAAATTGAGACTATTGATTTCTAGTGGACGAAAGATTAATTTCGATTCAAAATTAACGGAAGGATTTTATAAGCAAGAGTTTATAAACTTAGGATTGGAAAGTTTTTTAAGCCAATGTTCTTTAAGTATTAATTTATTTTCAAAAATGGATTTTGATTATGAAAAGTTAAGTACGCCATTAAAATGGACAATAGTTGCTTGTGGGCTAAGTTGGGTGGAACAAACAGAACAGGTAAAATTACAGTTGAAATATTTAGAACAAGTTATCTGGAATCATTTTTCTCATCTTACTTCTATTCGCCCCACTTTACAAAATTTACAAGCCATGTTATTAATAGCTATACATTTACCAAATTTCTTATCAACAAACAGTGTAAGGGCTTCTCTTATCCTACAATGTTTAACAATATCATCTGCTATCGGTTTGCATTTGTTCGCTAATAGATTGAATTCAAAGACAAGGTTTGAAAGACAACTTGCTTATGCTGCACTAATATTTACATCAACATTAATGGACTTGTCTTCTGGAGCATATATGGCTACACCATTTAAGCCAAAAAATATAGACTCAGCTAACCTTTCAAAGCCTATTTATACGTGTCCCTTTAAGGAATATGTTACAAAAAATGAGGAAAACTTGGTTGATTTAATATTGGCAGATTATTTTTGTGAAATAGCAGGAATTGTTTCAATGATTAATTTTATAAAAGAGAGATTTAAAATAAGTCAAGACAATAAATTGGTTAGTAGTTTGACGAAAATACTAAGTCAAGTAAAAACTACTACTTTAAACTACCTTTTTAAGCTTTCATCCATTAACAATAGTACAAGTAATGATTATTTAATAGCTAGAATTAGATCATTAGATCATATGATAAGGCTTTTAAACCATTATATACAATTTTTTATACTATCATTGAACTTTTACCATCCTAGTAAAGATAATAAATTAAAGAAAGGAGACTCGAATATTAAAGGAGTATTAAAATTAGCATTATTACAATGTCACCTCTTTATTGAGCATGTAATCAAACTTCCTCCACAGTTCATGGTAGGCTTTCCTATTCCCATGCTTTCCCAATGCCTTGCGTTCTTAGCACAAAACCAATACTATGACAATATAGAAACAAATAGACTCGCAATTCTCAATGGTTTAAAATTAATGGAATCTTTAAATCAATATTTAGTTCATTATTGGCCATGTAAGCTAAATGTTGATCTTATACATATGATTATAAAGTCTAAAAATGTATAGTTATCGATATTAATGCTTACTTATACCATATTGAATGTACCATTTTGTAATTTTATTTCATCCTTTTCATATATGTATTGATAAATTAATTGAAACCTTCATTTACATTTAAACCTATTTTGTATTGTTTTTAAAAAACAGATATTTAATTCATTATATTTTTAGTGTTCAACTTCTACAAAAATAGTTTATTTAAAAAATTGATATTTACATAATAACTATAAAATGATAAAGTATATCCTAATTTTCTGGGTAATGATCTATTAATTTCATTTTATTTAAGTGAAATTAGCTGTAAAAAAATTAAGTACTAAGATGTCAATGTAATAATAATTTGGATTTTCTAACAATCATAATTTATTTATTATCTACTATAATTAACTACTTTTCAAATGATTGAATAAAATATATTTGATATCATAATTTTATTTGTCTTCTGATAAACTATATTGATCTCTCCCATTTATAAAACAAACAGGCTATCTTTGTACACCAAATAAATAGCTATTTTTTAAATACTAATTTGAATTTGACAATTAACTTTAATTATAAAATAAAGTAACAAATGAATATTAATGATATTTCAAATAAACTTGATATCATATTTTAGCTTTTAGTTTTTAATAAAAATATTATAAATTATAAGTTTAAAGCAACCCATAGATTTGATAAATTTAAAATAATTTAAAGTAATTGGAATTATTTATGTAAATATAATATAATTAAAATTAAACAATAAAGTATGCTGTAAAGAGAGGAAAGAAGTCCGAAATCAATAATTATAATCCCCACAACCAAAGGTTTGTGTCCAATAATAATCAGCCATGCCAGCTCCCATCTCCGTAAACTCTGGGTTAACCATATTACGATAATGGCCTGGAGAGTTGACCCAAGTATTGACTACTTCTTCCACTGATTGTTGATTATAAGCTACATTTTCGGCTTCACCTGAAGAACGGTAACCTGTGTTCCGTATTCTTTCAAAAGGTGATGATCCATAAATCCCACTATGAGACATCCTTCCTACTTGAGCTTGGTATTCTGAATGTAACTGTGCAGCTTTATTTAACTTATGATTATAGGTTAAAGGACGCGATCCCACGTTTTCTCTCTCACGGTTAACCAAATAAATCATGTAATTATAGTCAAAGTCACCATAATCGCCATTATTATTATAACTTGGATAGTCATTAGAAATATGACTAGCTGCAGTTAATTTGGTATTTAACAAGTTTTGGTGTGTAGTCAAAGGATTTCCCTTTAAAAAAGTGAATAAAAAAGTAATAATATAAATAATATGCATATTAAATATTGAGATTAAATATTGAGATTAAATGAAGATGTATGAGTTTAAGATTTCAAAAGACAGATATCAATGAATGATTATATATACTAATTTAAGGACAGTTAGGAAAATAATTCTCAAGTTTCAAAAAAAGTTACTTTAAATGAAACTAGGAAAAATAAAAACATTCAAATTTTTTAAATAATTTTATAGTTAATAACCAGCCTACTTTATTTTTTTCTGCCACTTTATGCTCTTCGTTATTATTGTTTAATTTTCTCCAGTTTTCTCTGACTTATTTTAAGTTAACGTGTCTTTTTTCATTGTTTATGAAATTTTATAGGACTTTATTTTTTTGGCTAACTTTATTTTGTTGATACATTGTATGATGATTTAATAGACAAAATGCCTAAGTAAAGGTGAAAGGTTTTAATAGATAAAAAATAATAGTATATAATGTAACTAAAAGTTATTTTTTTAATTACTATTACGTTTTAGCCTTTAGAGATTATTTATTAATAAATTGTCTGACAATATTAATATTCGATAATTTAGTTTCAGCATCAAAATAATGTTATCACATAAAAATTATAATCTAAATATAGAAATTCGAAACCTAGGATAATTATATTCATTATTGTTCCATTTAATGATTGTTATCTTTACATAAAAAAACATCTCAATGATAGAACTGTGCTAAAGTTTGATAAAATAATTGCTTTTTAAGCTTATATAAACATTCTTTCTACCTTTTTAGCAGAATTTAGTAATATTCTTATTTTTTTAATACTGTTATTATTATATACAATAAAAAAAATTAAAAAATACTAGAACATTAGATGTGATTACTAATCCTAAATAAAGGTGAAGCATAACAACACAAAATTGAAAATAAATCGGCCTATTATTTTGCTTCGTGCTGCAACATTAAATGAATTTTTAAATTTTCATGAAGGGGTAAAATAATATTTAATGATTTAAGTTTAAAATGAGCCAATAACTTTGAAACTAATACTAATTTCAAGAACTATTAATAAGCTAAAGGGATTGATTTGAAAGCAATAACAAAAATATATACAAAACATACATAAAGAATACACAGTAATTAATAGAACCGAAAAGATATAAATACCAAGAAAAAGTTGAGAAAACTAATATTAAAAATAATTTAATTGTTAAACTTAGATCAAAAAATGGCCGTTATTAATAAACCAAAAGTTTTTATTGTATTTTACTCCACTTACTCTCATGTATACAAATTAGCTCAAGCTATTAAAGAAGGTGCAGAAAAGGAAGGAAAGGTAGAAGTATCTATTTATCAAATCCCCGAAACTTTATCTGAAGAAGTATTAAGTAAAATGGGTGCTCCTGCTAAACCAGATGTACCTGTAATTACTCCTGCCTTACTTAAGGAAGCTGATGGTATCTTATTTGGATTTCCAACTCGTTTTGGTACTGTACCAGCTCAACTAAAAGATTTTATTGATTCTTGTGGTCAATTATGGGCTACTGGTGCTTTAAATGGTAAACTAGGTGGTATTTTCACTTCCACTCAAACTCAGCATGGTGGTCAAGAAAGTACTGCTTTCACTTTCCTTACTGTACTTACTCATTTTGGTATGCTTTATGTACCTAATGGTTACTCTACTCCATTAATTCAAGAAGATAAAGAAGTTATTGGTGGTTCTCCATGGGGTGCTTCAGTTGTTGCTAAAAATGATGTACCATCTCCAAATGAGAAAGAAATTGAAATTGGTAGAATTCAAGGTCAGAATTTTGCTAATTATGTAGCCAAATTTAATTCATCCGTTCCCCAAGAATCTACTGTTGTAGTTGAACCAGAAGTTAAAAAAGTAGAAGCTCCTAAATCTGAAGTTAAAACTGAAAAAGTCGAAAACAAAACTAGTGGCCTCAAAAAATTATTTAAACGTTTATCTATCCTTAACTAAACCTAGAAGGTACAATCCCGTTCCTTAATACCTTTATTTAATAAAATAATATTTCAATGCTATTCATTCAGCCTTTAATATAAATAAAACTGTTTGTTATACTTTAACTTTATAGCTAATATTAATTATGAATGTTTTTAAAACAATAGATATTATAATAACAACTAAATATTCTAATACCCTGAAGTTTGAGGCTTTATATGCAAATATAAAAAAGGCTGATATCGACCATACTCACTATAGTTAGATTTGTTTTTTATAAAACCCTTTTTGATTTAAATTTAAATATTCCAATGTGGCCTCAGAGCAATAATAATGGATATACATTAGAAATAATGTACATAAATAAAGCATAAAAATCATTAAACACTTATCATTAATAATGATCAATGTATAAAAAATTTACTAGAAATTTTATTTTCAAAGACCATTTGGAGGCGTATTTTTTTTGTTCAAGGATTTTATTAATAGTCTTCCCGCTCAAATAGTGCTTAAAAATAGAAAAAGTGATAAAACTAAGAACATTCCCATTTTATAAGTTTAAAGTACTAAAGAATTTTTTTATCTATTCTTCACATAAATGGTAAAGATTACTAAGATGACTATAAGATAAAAAAGTTAAAGATAGTAAAAGGTATAATAAACATTAAGATTAACTTAGTTTTTTGATCATTATTTTTGAAACTTTTGCTTACAATAGTTAAATAAACTTTAAATTTTTTGCATAAAGCTTAAAATAAATAATGAATAAAAAGTACCTATAAATAAAAAATCTGTTACTGGAATAACTATATCTATATTCAAGATAACAATAGACTGAACAATATATAAGGATGTTTTTTTTGGTTTCATCACTTTTTCTATTTTTTGAGCGTTATTTGAGCGGAAAGATTATTACTAAAATTTTAAATGAAAAAATACATCCCCATATATTTGATAATCACAATTAAAATTTATTAACAAATTTCAATACTATATTCACAAAGTGTAAGATTAAAATTTCTTTTTAAGTAAAACTTTAAGCTTTAATGAAAAGATTAATTTTTATAGTAATCCCGGTTAAAAATTTTCTCCAATTTTATTACACTTCAATTTTTTTTTAAAAAACTTTAACTTTAGACCAAGGCACTTTAAAATTACCCATTAATTACCAAATTTAGCTCAAGTTAATTTACTTGGCAGAGTTAGTTAATAAATCATTAAAGTTTAAAAATCAATAGTTAAAGTAGTATAAAAAGGCTATCATACTCTTTGATTTTAGTTATTATACTTCATTAACAGAACTCCAATATTTAATCATGTTCTATTACCTTTTGCTTTTTGTCTCATTGGTATCATTTATAGCTTATAAAAGATCCAAATTATTTCAAATTCCAGAGCATTTAAAACATGTACCACAAGTATCATCCATGGACAACATATTATCTTTTATTAAAGGAGAATCATTTGCTATTCGACATAAGAAGTTTTTTGAACCTGTTATGAAAGAAACAGAATATGCAATGATGTGGCAACAAGGGAATTGGGAATTGTTAGTATCAGATACTTTAAGTGTTAAATATATATTAAATAATACAGATGTATTTTTAAAGAAGAAGGAGGAAGCATTTACAAAAGATCAATTGGGTTATAAACTTTTTGGTAGTTCTAATATTGTAAATAACGATACTTTGGAGTGGAAACGTCATCGTCGTATTATTAATCCAGCTTTTAAAAAATCTTGGTCAACTGAGTTATTTGGTGATTGCACTAATGAATTCATTAATATTATTGAAAAGAAGGGTGGTCAACCAGTTGAAATACGTACCCTTCTCCAACATCTTGCATTAGATATATTAGGAAAAGGTTTATTTAGTTTTGATTTTGAAGCAGTTAAAAATGGTGATAAAAGTGAAATGTTATTTACTTATAATGAGATAATGAAAGGTTTATTTAATCCTATTTATTTCTTATTTCCAAAATTAGAAACAATAATACCATCTCGTCAATATTATCATCTTAAAAATGAAGAGTTTCGTTCTTTTTTAATTGATATTATTACACTTCGTAAAAAAGAGATTGAAAATGGAGATGCTAAAGAGGATTTACTTACTTTAATGCTCAAAAATTCATTGGAATCTAAGGAAGATTGCTTAACTAATGAAGAAGTTGTAAACAATTTAGCTTCTTTTTTTTTAGCTGGCCATGATACTACCACCAATGCACTTACATCAGCTGTTTATTTTTTAGCAAAGTATCCACAAATTCAACAAAAAGTTCGTAATGAAATTATTCATGTTTTAGGTGCTAATGAAAATACTATTCCATCTCATGAAAAACAAAAACAGTTGATTTATCTAAATTGTTTTATTAAAGAAACAATGAGATTCATTCCAACAGTTAGCTTATTAAAACGTTATTGTATTCAAGATCAAGTTTTACCTAACAATTTACTTGTTAAAAAAGACTCTTTTGTTTATTGTTATCTTTGGGGATTACATCACAATTCAAAGAATTTTCCAAATCCAGATCAATTTGATCCAGATCGATTTTTAGATCCTTATGGTGAGCAATCTAGTTCTTGGATGCCATTTAGTGGCGGGTCTAGATTATGTAATGTTACTATATTTTTGTTAATTTTTATTAATAATTTTGTTTAGGTGTTGGTATGAATTTTTCATTGATTGAACAAAGAATTGTACTTTGTTTATTATTACAAAAATTCCAAATTCAGTTAGGTCCGAGATCAAAAAATTGGGAATCTCCTTTACTTTCTGATACTGGCTTTATTCATATAAAAGATTTAGATATCCAATTTATTGATATAACTAATTGTGTTTAAGATTAATATAATAAAAATACTGTTTGAAAAAGCTTGTTTTTTATTTTTTATTTTTTATTTTTTATTTTTTTTGTTTACTAAATATATATAACTTACTTTATAGTAACAATAATAATAATACAATCTATGTAATATTTGTTTAAATAATATTAAATTTTAATAAATCGATTTTTTTATTTTTTTATTTTATTTTTAAAAAAAAACTATTGCTTTTAAAAGCAGAAAATATACATATTTGAATAATAAGTAAAAAACATACCTTAATAAGAAATATTACTTATTATATTATTAATTATTATCAATTGAATTTATTAAGTATTTAAATACAAATTATAATATGGGGTATTTTTTTTTATTTCATTACTTTTTCCATTTTTAAGTGCTATTTGAGCTAAAAGATTGTAAAATTTTTAAAAAAAGTACACTCACTCTCATATATTTAAATTAAATTTAAAACTAAGTTCCAATTTGAGTAATAAAGTAATACTATAAAAGAAGATGAACTAAACTATGTTTAACTTAAAGATATTTCGATTTAATAATAAAAATAAAAGCTAGAAAAGTATAGGAACAATTTTTAAAAGAAATGAGCCACATACATTAAAACATGCATAAAAAGTAAGTGTTTTTAATTTTATTATTCTTTTATTTTTCAAATCTTATTTAAGTGGAAAAATTGTTAATGATATTTAAAAAATATATACATCTTTAAATATTTGTTAAATTTAATATTAATATTTTTAATCATACATAATATTAAAAATTAGATCTTTTAATAAATTAATATTAAATTTTATTTTTCTAAAATTTAATAATAATATCATAAAAAATATCTAATAATAAAATATTATTATACGGGGATGTATTTTCGTGTTTAAGAATTTTATTAACAATTTTTCCGCTTAAATAGTGCTTAAAAATGGAAAAAATAATGAAGTCAAAAAAAACACTCCCATATTTAGTACAGAATTTACTAAAAAGCTTTCTGCTAAATAGCATTTAAAAAACAAAAGTGATAAAACCTAAAAATACATTCTTACATGGATTTTATTTATCTGTATTTTATAATATTTAATATTTAATAAAAAAATATAAAAAATATATATGAAATATATATATATATATAATATATATTAATGGTATATTTAAATAAAATAATATAAAAAATAAATAGTACATATAAAATGATTTTAATGAAAAAAAAAATTGATGTTTTATAATCAATAATACTAAATTTATTTCTCTATTTCAACTATTTCAATTATTTTATTTTTAATTTATATTAAAAAATATTTAGAGCTATATTTAAGCTTATAATTTTATTTATTTTTAATATTTGAATAAATATTAATTTAAATTATTCTTTCTATTCAAATTATTTAAACAGTAATGTTAATGATAAGGATTTATTAGGAGTATCATTGAATTTTATTAATTTGGAGATGTTTTTTAGCTTCATCACTTTTTTCATTTTTCAAGCGCTATTTGAGTAGAAAGATGATTAATAAAATTCAAAAAAACATATGGGGATGTACTTTGTTTAAGAATTTTACTAATAATCTTTCTACTCAAATAGCGCTTGAAAAATGGAAAAAGTGATGAAGCTAAAAAACATCCTCACATCCTCATTTATTGAAACAGTTTTAGAGATTAAAAGTTTTAATTAATGTTTTAACATTAATTTTATATGTAATATTATTCAACATAAATCTATATTTATATGTTATATAAAAAATAAAAGGATGAGAGAATTCCTAATATTAAAATAAAATATAGTGCTTATTTATTAAGAATTTAATAACATCTAATAATGTTTTTAATTTTGAGAATCTATATAACTGTATCTTATCATTTATTTTAAAACTTTTAAAAAGTATTAGAAAAATAAAAGATAAAGATAATAACTCTATTAATAATACAATTCAAAAGTTAACAATTTTCTATTTTTTGTATAATTTGTTTAATCATACAAGTTTATCGTTTATATCATGCAAAAAATAATTTTTAATCATTTAACCTAAATATCTAATTAGAGAAATCGGCTATTTTGATAATAATTATATGACTAAATTTAATGTTATTTATAAACAACTGAGATTCTAATAGTTTGTATAATAATTAATAAAATAATAAAATAATAAAATACACTTATAGTTTGATATTGACACAATTAGTCTACAACAATAGTAAATGAACTAAATGTTTAATTATCTACTAATCTTCTATGTTTTTCAATAAAAATAATAAAAGCGAACTCAATTCAGATTCAACTTAATACAATATGTAAGATAGGATAAAAGGGTAAACTGGGTAATTTAAATCCAATAGATTTATAAGAATAAAATTAAACAAACAAGTATAAAAACAAATAATATTTAAAATTTATTATATTTAACCTTTTAATCACTTAACGTAAACTATTATTATTACTATGGCTACTATTGTCAAACCCAAACTCTATATTGTATTTTATAGCATGTATTTACATGTATATAAGTTAGCATTAGCAGTAAAAGAAGGAGCCGAAAGAAATGGTAATGTTGAAGTAAGCATATTTCAAATTAAAGAAACGGTCCCTGAAGAAATTTTGACTAATATAAAAGCTCCGAGTAAACCAGATGTACCTGTAATTACTCCTGCCTTACTTAAGGAAGCTGATGGTGTATTATTTGGATTTCCAACTCGTTTTGGTACTGTACCAGCTCAACTAAAAGATTTTATTGATTCTTGTGGTCAATTATGGGCTACTGGTGCTTTAAACGGTAAATTAGCTGGTACTTTTAATTCTACTCAAACCCAACATTCAGGCCAAGAAACTACAGCTTTTACTTTCCTTACAGTATTAGCTCATTTTGGTATGATTTATGTACCTAATGGCTATTCATCCCCATTGATTCATGAAGATAAAGAAATTATGGGTGGTTCGCCATGGGGTGCTTCTGTCGTTGCTGTTAATACTGGGGTACAATCACCATCTGATAAAGAATTAGAAATTGGTAAAGTTCAAGGTGAAAATTTTGCTAAATATTTGGCTCAATTCCATGGTTTTGGTAATCAACAAAAAATCGTAAAAGAGGAGGTACCTGTTAAAACCCAAACTGTTAATAAGGATGATAGAGTTACAACTGAACGTGTTGAAAATCCTAAAAAAGAAACTGGTTTTAAAGGTTTCCTTAAGCGCCTGTCCGTTCGTAATTAAAATATTTATTACTCCTTTTTAAATATTATTGAATAAATATATTTGTATTATAAATTCTTCATTTTTTGTTTTCTTTTATTAACCAAGCTGGCTTCTATAAAGGCTATAGTTATTTATACATTACTTGATGTTTAGCTAAACAATACTTTCAAATATCGAAAAAATTATAATTGATTGTTTTCAATATTACAACTGTTGGACAGCTCTATTACGACTTTTTTTGGTCACAATTTTTATAATAAAATTATTTGTAAAGCCAATTGTTTTTAAGGACTGTTTAAATATTCTATCATTTTAATATGAATTTTTTCTTAAATCAGGACTTAATCAGGTCACAAAAGAGCAGCAACAGTTGTAAAGCCTCCAGTTAATTTTTGATTAAAAGTAATTAGTGGCAAAATATTGCATATTGACAATTTATAGGCAGAAGTTGGGAATGCTTTCTACCTATTGCCCTTTTTTATTATTTTTTAGAAATTGAATTAATGCAGATGTTTAATTTTAACATGTACTGAAAAACAGTGAATTTTATAACTAATTATTTGTCCTATTATGCTTTGAGACTTATTAATTTAGTTTTTGTTTTCAAATAAACAGTTAATTAACCAGGACTCATCCAAGCTTGAACAGCTTATTGATTAATTGATTTTTAAATTTAAAAAATAGCAAAAAAGAACTAGTAAAATAGCATCCCAGTCAGATTATGCAAATTAAGAATAAAAATTTTGAAGATAACAATCGTTTTAAAATAAAATAAAAATAGATCATCTATAATGTTATAGAAGCTATACTCCTGCTAGAAAGAAAGGTTCTATAAGTTTATTTCAAAACAAATTTATTGTAAAATGTACTTATTGAACTCGGCAAAAAGCTGATTTTATTATATATTTATAATATATAATTTATAGTGCAAAAAAATAACTTGAGATTGAACTTACAGTAATTAGCATAAATATTATAACTAAATCATTATAATAAATAAACAAAGAGTTTATAAACTAGAAAAAAACTTAATAGATCTTAGATTCATTTAATTATATCATCCTTTCTTTATATTTAAGGTCCCTCGACTTTTTTATCTTCTATTAATTGAAATATTCTCAACCAAAATACAAAATTAGAAATATACTAATGAAATAAGCATATAAATAATATTGTAGGCTAAATGGAAGAATTTTAAATCAAAAGGAAACAGGTTAATTAAAGGCTAGGTATATAAAATACAATCAAGATTATTATTTCGATGATTGTTTATCCTTTATTAACTAATTCAATAATTATTTTTATATCAATTACACTATGAGTTCTATTCAAAAACCTAAATTATTGATTGTATTTTATTCGACATTTATGAATGTATATAAGTTAGCCTTAGCAATCAAAGAAGGGGCTGAAAAAGTGAATGAAATAGATGTAGAAATTTATCAAGTAAAAGAAACATTAAGTGATAGTATATTAGCTAAAAAAGGGGCGCCAGAGAAGCCAGATATTCCCATAATAACACCGGAATTACTAAAAGAAGCCGATGGTATTTTATTTGGATTTCCAGCTTGCTTTGGACTATTACCAGCTCAATTAAAAGATTTTATTGATTCTTGTGGTTCTTTATGGGCTTCGGGTGCCATGCAGGGTAAACTAGCGGGCATCTTTAATTCAACGGAATTACAACATTCAGGTCAAGAAACTACAGCTTTTACTTTTATAACAATTTTAGCACATTTTGGTATGATCTTTGTACCTAATGGGTATTCCTGTCTTGAAATTCATGAAGACAAAGAGATTTTAGGTGGTTCGCCATGGGGTGCTTCTGTTGTTGCGAGTAAAAAAATAAGATCACCATCAAACAAAGAAAAAGCGATTGCTAGATGTCAAGGCGAAAATTTTGCTACTTATTTAGCTAAGTTTCATGGAGCTTTAGATCCTCATAATGAGGCTAAATCAAACCTAGAAGGTAAAATTAAAATTCATAAATTAAAAGAAGCGGAGGATATCGATGTACCTATTTCGAAACCTAAAAGTATTAAGAAAATCTTGAAACGTTTATCAATGCAAAGTTGATGATTATTTATTATATTGATAAAGCTATATTCTTATTATATATTGATTATTTTTTAAAGAGGGTTTTTAGTGACTTTTATTTGTATGACATTTATAATTCATAAAATAAACAAGTTATTTATAATTATATACTAATAATTACAATAAATGATCATTCAATAACATAGCCAATAACACAACCATGATTTTATTATAAATTCTAGTAGTTATTTTTCTATAGATTGAACTAAGATCCTTAATATTGAATGTTTATAAGATAACTAGTCGAATAACTTATAATTTACTTCAACCTTATTTTATTTCAGGCTGTTTATTATATGTATTTTATTAGTATTGGTATATTCTTAGCATTATAGATAAGCGGTGCTCATAGCTTAAAGTAACATACATCTATTTTACTTAAGAAAATGGCCCATAAAATGTTAATCCTATTACCTTAAAAAGTAGTGATTTAATAATCATTAACAAGTGTTTTGAAAATAGAATGATACTGAGTATATGCTTTATACAGATTATTTAACAACATTATATAAAATATCATAGATACTTATATGACGTTATTTAATTATAAGTACTTGATATTAATCGAATTTATTTATGTATTATGATTTCATGTTTAGAATTCTAGAAACTTTGTAGTAAAATATTGAACATTTTTTGTGTGACGAGTAACTATTGATATCTGCTTTCAAATTTTATAATGATTTCGAATTTAATTAGTGATAAACTGGAAATAAAATTCTTAGGTTAGTCATCAAATCAAATTTGTTCAATAAAATTTATAATCAATTCCAATTAGAAAAATCAATTAAATTTAATAATTAGAAATTACAAAAATCTTGAATACTTTATGGTTTTGTTTTTTAAATGTTCATCTTTTTATTTTCAATATGCCAAATCGATTTACTTTCGTTAAAGAAAGTGGCAGAGATTTAAAAAAGAAACAAGATAAGGACAAGTTTACTATTGTTCATTTTGATGGCGATAAAGAAGTCAAAGAAGTTAGGGAAGCCAATAAGTATGACAACATGATCATAAAAGAGTATCAGACAAAGGATAACAATAAAGAACACATAAGGAATAAAAACATAGTGAAGTCAATTCCGATACAAAGAAAGCTAAGGATGTTTACTTTTTTAAAAGATCCCATCACTAATTTCGCGTCAACCCACATCAAACAATTAAATTTACCACCATCTTCATTATTGGAAAACTTAATGGCAATAGCTTTCTGTAACACAACCTATTTTTCCAAAGAAAGAGAGGGTATATTAAACTCCTTATTTGAAAAACTGAGGTCATTATTAAATAGAGAAAACAAGTTAATTAGTAATATCCGAATCAATAATTTGAATGACCAAACAAGTATGAATAATATTATATTACATAATTTCTTCCACAAAGGATCTTCTACGTTTAGTTTATTTAGTAGCACATCATTTGATTTGAATGAACAACCAGAAATATTAAAATGGTCTATATTAGCTTCTGGATTAGTATGGATGGAAAACGACTATCAAGTAAGTGAAGAAATCAAACGGATAGAAACCAACTTGGTCCAATTATTTACTTCCTCGACAAATATTAAGCCAAGTTTACAAAATTTACAAGCCATTTTATTGATTGTAATTAATTTAACTAATTTTACAAATATTAATGCTCTAAGGACAACTTTATTAAGTTTAGCTTCAAGGTTTGCTTCCATCCTTGGTCTACATTTAAACAACCCTAAATTTAGTGCCAAAATCCAATTTGAACGTCAACTAGCCTATTCGAATTTAGCTTTTATTTTGGCCTTTATGGATTTAAATTGTGGTAGTCACTCTGCAGCAACGTTTCGATTAATGAATCCAAACACAAATAATTTTAAAATAGATATAAAACATCAAAAGAATGAAAAATGGGATATATATGATAAAGTTAGTTTATTATTTGCTAACTATCTTTCTGAAATGTCAGCCATTATGTTTTTATTAAGGATAGCAAAAGAGAATAGAAATTTAAAACACACAGAATCGAAACATTTTAGCAATTTAAATAAAGTCCAGCTACAGCTTACTAATTTATCTAAACAGATGATTGAAGACTTAAACATTTATTTAAATCAATTTAGTACCAACAATGATTTAAAACTTAGGATTGCTGCCCTTAAAAAAGTAATTAGTTTATTGCGGCATTACCTTTTATTCTTTATTTTATCAATCCAAGCTTCACCTTCAATATTAAGCGATAGTAACAATAATAATGCCTCGGCAAAACAGAGCCAAGAAAATCTATTATTACAATGTCAATTAACGATTGAATTCGCAATGCAATTACCATCCCATTACATGGTCTATTTCCCAATCCCAATTTTAACTCAATGTTTATCCTACCTTATTCAAATAGCTGAAAAAAGTAAAGTGAATCAAGTATTTATTAAAAAAGGCCTTAAAAGGATTAAACAACTTAAAAAATTTCCTACTGTCTACTGGGCCTCTTTAGCCCATTTAGCTGTGGTACAGTTGATTTCAGATGCTTCAAAAGGATAAGGTATTGGTTGTTTGATGCTTCAATTCGCTTTCTGTAATTGTAACCCCTTTTTATTTAACTAGTTTTTTTGTAAAATAATTAGTGTATTTCTATAATAATGAGTAAAATGAAACATTCAATAATAAACTTATTTTAAATTTACAGGATTCTTTATTTTAAATTTGTAGTATTCTTTATTTCACATTTTTATATTTTAATAATCATATTTAGGGGAGTAATCATATTTTGGAGAATAATCATAGGTTGGGTAAGGATTTTTGGTTTTGGTTTTTGTTCCATAGCAGTTTTTATCGCCATTGCAATAGGCTGGAGTAGATACAGACGGAGTTTCTACTGGAGTAGTAGCAGTAGTGTAAGTTACAGGAGTGGATATAGATGGAGTTTCTACTTGACTAGTTCCTGGAATAGTAACAGTTCCAGAGCAGCTTTTACCACCAGTACAGTATCCTGGAGTAGATACAGACGGAGTTTCTACTGGAGTAGTAGCAGTAGTGTAAGTTACAGGAGTGGATATAGATGGAGTTTCTACTTGACTAGTTCCTGGAATAGTAACAGTTCCAGAGCAGCTTTTACCACCAGTACAGTATCCTGGAGTGGACATAGATGGAGTTTCTACTGGAGTAGTTCCGGAGCAACTTTGGCCTCGAGTGCAGTAGCCTGAAGTAGTAGCAGTAGTGTAAGTTACAGGAGTGGATATAGATGGAGTTTCTACTTGGCTAGTTCCTGGAATAGTAACAGTTCCAGAGCAGCTTTTACCACCAGTACAGTATCCTGGAGTGGACATAGATGGAGTTTCTACTGGAGTAGTGGACTGAGTTCTAGTGATAGTAGAATAGCTTCCAGTGGGGTATTTACCACCATTGTGACCAGGCTTTGTTGGATATTTGCCGCCATTATGTCCTGGATTGGTTGGATATTTGCCACCATTACGTCCTGGATTGGTTGGATATTTGCCACCATTATGGCCGGGATAAGTAGGATACTTGTTACCATTGTGATCAGGATTAGTGGGGTATTTGCCACCATTATGTCCTGGGTTTGTTGGGTACCTTCCACCATTATGCCCTGGATAAGTAGGATACTTATTACCGTTATTTCCTGGATAAGTAGGGTACTTGTTTCTTGGGTTAGTAGGATATTTATTACCATTGCTACCTGGATAAGTAGGATACTTATTACCGTTATTGCTAGGATAGTTATTATAATTACCGCCAGGATAAGAAGGATTTCTACCATAAGTATATTCTGGACGATAATAAGTAGCAGTAGTACTTTGTGGTAAAGCACCAATTGCAACAAGAGCTAAAACAGAGTTTAAATCGAATTTCATAGTTTATTTGGTTGGAAGCACAGCTTAAAAAGTAAATTAATCAAGCAGTTAATTGATTGTAGTTTTTAGGATATTGTTTGTTTGGTGGAATTACTTCTCTTTTATATACTTTGAAAGTCAATCACGAATTAAAATTTGGGTAACTCTTATCATTGTTTATTAAATTAACTGGTAACATCATTGTTTTTTGTTACCACGGTTAACATAATTTAAAGTTTAATAGGGATATGCTAATATATTTAAAAAATTATAAATAGATCTTACTCTGTTTTCAATGGGGTTATTCCTTGATTTAGTCGCAATACTTTTAACATTAATGCTGTTAACTATTCTTCATTATTCTTACTGCTATTATTAATATTTAATTTGTTATTTATTAATTATTAATTATTATTTAATTTTACTATTAATGATTACTTTTACTATGAACTTTAAAAGCTAGCTTTAGCTCATATTATAATAAAGAAAATATCTTTTAGAATTACAACTTAAACAAATAATCTTTTATCTATAAATTATAACAAATACAAAATACAGTTTTATATCATAATATAATACATTTTGTATTATACCTAAATTTATTTCACATTCCTAAACCTAAGAATTAGGCATATACAATTAATCAAGGTGGGGATCTAATAATTATTCGATTAAAAGATGAGTTAATAATTTCTATCTTTAGTAATTAAAATGAAAACTTGGTATATTGATAAAATTTTGAATTTTTCTAAAAATAAAAATTTTCAAGGGATAGTTATTCAGTTATAAGGGTCAGTGCTTTTAGTTAGTAGATGAAATCAGTCTTAATAGTTTAACGCTGCTCTTAATTTTACTTTATTGATATAATAGAATCTGTTTAATATATGTTAGGCCATTTATAAAATAACCATATAGTTACAGACAAGTAAAATATCTTAAAAGTAAATAATTGCAACGCTGTAAAATTTTTACATCAAAATAATTTTGTATTTAGAGATAAAAAATATCTACTATTGCAACTAATGATTTGCTTGATTTTTATGTGCATGAGTCTGTAAAGTTATTTCATGAGTAACCTAATTATCCGATTATAATTGTAGATTTATAAATAGCTCTTTTTTTATTTATATGTAATTTTAATGTGTATTGTAAATCTACTATGACTTTAAATACTAATATCATTTGCAGAATAAATAACTACTTTCTGCAACAGTAATAAAACAATGAAATGGAGGTGTATTTTTGTTTGAGAATTTACTAACAATCTTTCTGCTTAAACAGTGCTTAAAAAATGGCAAAAGTGATGAAATCAAAAAAAACATCTTCAAATACTCTTTTTATTTCATTATTCTTTCTATATTTAAGCAACCTAAAATTCTAAAAGTTTTAATCAATTTTAAATAAAGATTCCCAATAATCTCAGTACTTATGCTTAATTACAATCTTAATATTGAACTAAAATCGGAGAAATGTTGAACCTTGGGTTTAAACTACTCATCTACAGGCATATCAAGTTAGCATTTAAATTATAACACCAGCGACTATGAAGAATCGAATGTGAAAGCATTTAAAATAATATATTATTATACTAACCATAGCTACTTCAAACAAACAAAAACATCCCAAGTTACAAAAATTTATTATGATAAAACTTTAACATTTATAAGTAAAAATAAAATATGGTAAAATACACAACATATCAAAGTCTAGACTATGGGCTCTATGAGAAAATATATAATAAAAATTTATTTAAATTAGGTTGTAATTCTTTACTGACGATAGCTTCAATATGACTAGAAAAATAAATAACTTTAAAACAAGTAAGGATAAAGGAAGGGTAGATAAAAATATTGTAATAGTAAGGCTTTTTTAGCTCGAAATGAGAATTAAAAACAAGTTTATTTGTCTTATTGCCCATATTATGAAGTATATTATAAAGCTGTTGTAAGCCTTAAAGTTAATTAAGCATTGTATCATTGTTACTGTACTGATTAATATAGTAATATTATAAAATTTAATTGTAAAATGTTATTTGTTTTATAGTATATGATAGATATTAAATACTAAATATTGTATATTGTATATCTTATACAATATACAATATAGATCACAAAGTGATGCTAATTAGTGACTGTTTAAAAATATAGTTGTTATTGTAATAAACAATACACCAAGTTATCTTCTAAATCTTGGAACAATACTTATTTTAGTCAAATTAATGGCTTAATTTGTTATAATAAACACTCTTTTTAGAACATATTTTTAAAAAACATGTATAATAACAGAGAAGAGGCTTTATTAAACTGATACAGAAAAAAGAGAAAGCTAATAAGTACTGAAAGATAAAAAAAAATTTAGCATTAATATTGGTAAGAAACAAATGAAGTTATATAACTGAAAGTCATAAATATTGTTTATTAGAAAATGCTGCTATCTTGTATTTTGATATGTTGGTACTCAATTTAAAAAACAGTATAAATACACATGGATATCGAAGCTATCAATTATAAAGTCATCAATTATTTATTCATATTTATTTGTATTAAAAAATGAAATATTACACTCCATTAGTAGTCTTATTAAATGTTATTATTGCTCAATCATTGAATGATGGAGCAGTAGGTAACAAAATGGGAGCTATAAGCCAAGCTGATGCCTTACCAAACAGTAAAGCTACTCAAAAGTTATCAACTGATCAAGTTGTCCAAGCTTCACCAACTGATCAAGTCACTCAAACTTTACCAAGTGATACTATGACTCAAATTAACACTTTAACTCCTACTGCTACTCCTACTCAAACTAGTACTCCAACACTTACTCCTACTCAAAATAGCAGCATAGTACCTACTCCCACTCAAAGTAATAGTACAGCACCTATCTCGCCAATGCCCAATGAATTTGTCTCAAGAATTCAAAATGATACTGCAGCTCCTTATGTTTGTTTGCCATTAAATTCAACCAACAGTTACTGGGCCATAGATTTATTACCTAAACCAGCACAAGAGGCTATCTCCTCTTTAATCAGCGCTGGTATTTTACAACCCTCCTATTCCCATACTTCTACTACTGCAGGTTCAACTACTACTCCAAGAGTAACTAGTACTCCAGGAGCTTCAACCACTTCAAGCGTAAGCACTAATCCAGGTGCTTCTACTACAGGTGGATCTACTACTCCAAGTGCTTCTAGCACAAGCGGATCTACTAATCCAGGCGTAAGCACTACCCCAGGTGCTTCAACTACTCCAGACGAATCTACCAATTCAGGAGCTTCTACCACTCCACGTGAATCTACTACCTCAGGTGAATCTACCACAGGTAAATCTACTACCCCAGGAGCTTCAACTACTCCAGGAGCTTCAAGTACAGGTGGATCTATTACTCCAGGCGAATCTACTACTTCAGGCGTAAGCACTACCCCAGGTGCTTCTACCACAGGAGCTTCAACTACCCCAGATGTAATCACTACCCCAGGTGCTTCAACTACTCCAGGTGCTTCAAGTACAGGTGGATCTATTACTTCAGACGAACCTACTACTTCAGGCGTAAGCACTACTCCAGGTGCTTCTACCCCAGATGCTTCAACTACTCCAGGTGCTTCAACTACCCCAGATGCTTCAACTACTCCAGGTGCTTCAACTACTCCAGGTGCTTCAACTACTCCAGGTGCTTCAACTACTCCAGGTGCTTCAACTACTCCAGGTGCTTCAACTACTCCAGGTGCTTCAACTACTCCAGGTGCTTCAACTACTCCAGGTGCTTCAACTACTCCAGGTGCTTCAACTACTCCAGGTGCTTCAACTACCCCAGGTGCTTCAACCACTCCAGGTGCTTCTACTCCAGGTGAGTCTACTAATTCAGGAGTAAGCACTACTTCAGGCGCTTCTACTCCAAGCGGATCTACTACTTCAGGTATAACTACTATTACTGATGGTACAACCACTACAGGTGCCTTAACTACTTCAAGCACCTCTACCAAACCATCCTACTATGGTTATAGCCGCCGTCCAAGACCAAGTTGGGTTCCTTGGTGGATGGACTCTAACTAAAACTTTTAGTTAAGGTAACAGTATGATAAATTTAATAAAGTATATTTTTATTTCTATTTTTATTTTTTTGTTAAGCTTTTTTAGATATATTTGTAGTAGTAAAATGTATAGTTTAAACAGGACATGATAGCTATTGAATTTAGTTATTATAATAATACTAATAGCGTCTTTTAATAAAATTGTTTTAAACATTACAAAGATAAATGTTACGATTTTATGAATTAACTTTGTTTTCGTTTGTTAAAATAATATGGGGATGTATTTGTTTAGGTACTTTATTGATAGTTTTTCCACTCAAATGACCCTTAAAAAATGAAGTGATGAAACTAAAAAAAACATCCTCATATTATCTTTTTAAAAATTGTGAAATTATATGGGGATGTATTTTCGTGTTTAAGAATTTTACTAAAAAAATTTCTGCTTAAATAGCGCTTAAAAAATGGAAAAAATAATAAGTCAAAAAAAACACTCTCATATTTCTCTTCTACTTTTCAAAAATTATCACCACTTCACAAGTATCTATTCTTGTTAGCACATTGGATATCAAACAAACCATTTTATTTATTATGGTTATTATAGCTGTTATCTAAATATTATTACTTTTAGATAGGCTAATAGACGATTGCTATCCAATATTAAAAATCAAAATTATTAAATCTAATAAGTAAACTATATATTAGTATTTTTTTAATTTCATCACTTTTTTCGTTCCTTAAGTGCTATTTAGATGGAAAAATCGTTGGCAAATTCCTTAAAAAAATATATTCCCGTATAATGATATAATGATATTATTGTTATACATTAATCTTTGATTCTTTAGCATATTTGGGCTTTGATAAATAAACTTCAATTTTTTGATTAAAAATTAATAGTAAAAGTATAAGGTTGTGACATTTATAAATTTTCAGTAAAAAAACACCAGTTGTCTTTGGGAAAAAATTATCTACGGTTACAATCAGTACCTCTTCTATTTTTATTAATCAAAAAACTAGAATTATTAGTGAAATACTAATATTTTAATAAGCATATGTGGATGCACTCCTGTGTCTAAGAATTTTACTGATAATTTTTCTACTCAAATAACGCTTAAAAGATGGAAAAAGCGATGAAGCCAAAACATTCCCATATAATGTAAGTTTGGTTCATGGTAAAATTTTAAAACGCAATTATTTGTAAAGAAAATGTATGAATGCTTTATATTAATTTTTAATTAGTTAAAAAATAACAAGAAGTAATTAAATTTTATTGCTTTATTAAAGCTTGACTAAAAGTTTTGGTGTCTTAAAGCTAAATTGGATCAAACTCTTATTGTATTTATATATACATAATTATTCTAACCCCAAAATTTTAATTATAATCTAAGTATAATAATGTGCTAGAAATATCAGCTATTTCAAACAATTTGTTACAAGAACTAGAAAAATATATCCAACTTATTATTATTTTGTATTTTTTCATTCGTATTACAGCTGCTAAAGTACAAATGGTAGTGGCTAGTAGTATTCTTTATAACTAATAGATTATATTATAATGATTTTTAGCTTAATACTTATACTATTATTCCAAAATGAGCAGTTATTCATTGCACATTTATATTTTGATAACCCTATAATTAAGTTTTTAAAGTTATTAAAAGCCCTAAAATGTTAGGTTTCATATTTTTGTAATTATTACATTAAACTAATGATATTAACAGTATACCAAATATGGTATATTATTTATTGTATATCACATAACAAACAATGAAATAGGCCAATTAATTGCTACTTAAAAGCATAATCATTACTATAATAAATAATAAATTAAAATAAATTATTTGAACCTTGGAACAAGACACTTGTTTTTTATTTAAAAAAATGCCAAGCAAAAGACAGAGGCTTTAGTAAATGAAGCAAAAATAATCGAAGGCTCGAAACTTGCTAATAATATTAGAAAAATGGCAGAAGTTGATAAGAAACAAAATAAATTGCATTAATTAGAACTAAAAATAACCTTTGCTGGTAAGTTGTAGTTATTTTTGTATTTTATCAATAATGTATATCGATATTAACTCAAAGCAAACAATATAAATACCCGTAGGTATTGAAGTTATTATAATTTATAGTTTATAATTTATTTTGTTTATCTGTATTAAAAAAAATGAAATACCACGCTCCATTACTGGCCTTACTAAATGTTGTTATTGCTCAAGCACTAAGTAATAATGCTGAAAATAGTCAAATTGAAGCTATGAATCAAGGTGATGTCCCAATAGATACTGGAATGGATCAAAATTTACAAAACAATGAAATATCCCAAAGCTTACCAAATAACCAAAATGCTCCAATCGCTCAAAGTGCACAAACCAATAATCATCCATCTATCACATATAAGCCCAATCCATTTAACTTTAAACCAGGAAAAAAAGAATCAGATTCTTATATCTGTTTACCATTAAATGCACGTAGCAGCTACTGGGCATTAAAATTATTGCCTAAACCTGCTCAACAGGCTATCTCTTCTTTGATCAATGCTGGTATTTTACAAGCTACTTATCCTACCGATACTAGTACTGTTACTGGTTACTATCCAACTACCACTTCAGATATAACTATTACTACTACTGATACTGGAGTAACGTCTACCCCAGATATTTCTACTACTACTGATACTGGAGTAACTTCTACTCCTGACGTATCTACCATTACCAACACTGGAGATTCTTCAACTCCAGGAATTTCTACTTCCACTGATAATGGAGTAACATCTACCCCAGATGTTTCCACTACTACTGATAATGGAGCAACTTCTACTCCTGATGTATCCACTATTACCAACACTGGAGATTCTTCAACTCCAGGAATTTCTACTTCCACTGATAATGGAGTAACATCTACCCCAGATGTTTCAACGACCACTAATACTGGTAATTCTTCTACACCTGGGATTTCTAGTATAACTAACACCGGTGATTCTTCCATTCCAGGAATTTCCACCACTGACACTGGAGTAACATCCACACCTGGAATTTCCACTACCACTAACACTGGAGCTTCTTCCACCCCAGGAATAACTACGATTACTGATATTACAACAACTTCGGGAGTCACCACTAGTGTCACATACACTGGATATCCAAGACCTTCTGGATATTATGGATTCCCACCAAATTATAACTCAAATGTAAGAAACTTTTAGGTAAATCAAGAAACTATTTTTATCAATCAATAAAATTATTATATTTTTATATTTTTATTTTATTTTATTGACAATTTTAAGCTTTGAAAATGAGATTTAATTATCTTCATTATCTAATATTGTAAGTTTATAAATTTAATAAGTATTAAAATAAACCACAATAATAATAATATTATCTTATTTAAAAAAGTATTATTTTTTTAACAATTGAAAGATAGTAGCTTCAATCGTTATATTAATTTAAATAAAATATACAAACATCTTAGTCAACCAAACTAAAGGATTAAACCTTTTATTAAAAATCTTCTAGTAAGATAGGGGTAAAGTCTAATAAATCTTTAATTTTATAAGGGGTAAAATAAAGAAATGAGGTGATGTATTTTACTTTTGTTTTCTAGTAGACTAAAAATACTATTTAAAAAAGAAATAAAATATGATTATAATTGTGCTTTATTTCTTATTATTAAAACTATGTCTTTTTTAAAATTTTATTATATGAGGATATATTTTTGTGTCTAAGAATTTTACTAAAAAATTTTACACCTAAATAGCGCTTAAAGGGTGGAAAAAGTGATGAAGTCAAAAAAAACACCTCCATATATTACATTTCATCATCTCAGAAGTGCACGTTAATGTCATTTAAAGTAGATATAGATCAAGATATTTTCATTATGATAGGGATTAAAATTATTATTTAAGCATTGAAGCTACTTGATAAATAAATAATTATTTTTATCAAATAAATGAAAGTAACTATTATGATATTACTATTATATTATCACTTAAAAATAGTTAGAAGGGATCATAATAGTAACTAATTAATTAAATGAAGAAAGGATAAAATAAATTATAAAAAATTAATTCATAATAAAAGTTCATTAAGTTATAATATTACTTATAAAATGGTTGTTTTAAAATAGTATACAAATAAGGTAAGTTATAGAAATTGTATATTTTCTTTATTATTAAAGTAATAGCACAATTTTTTTAAAGTTCTACTATCTTATAATTTATCCCATAAATAAATATAAGGCCACAATAATATTGGGGATAGAAAGTTCTAATTTGAACTAAATTCAATATATATAATCTGATAATTAATAATTGGGGCATTATAATTTTATAAAAACCCTTACAATTAAATATCTTCAATCTATCCTTTCCAAGTTTTTTTTATCGCATATTATTAGTTTATTATTGTTGTTACTATTGTTTGATATTTATTTTTAGTGGACTAAAAGCATACATAAATTGAATTTTATATTTTTTTAATAGACACAAGTGTTAACAGAATAAATATCATGGAGAATTACTAAAAATAGAGATTTCTCTATAATTTTTCTAAACTTCAGATGCGCCATAAAGTCATTTATTCTCATTAACGGTAAATTTTCTATGTTTTTAACTTAAAATTCTTAAATCATAAGTTCAATTTATCCAATTGATTAAGATTTATTAGCAAACGCAGTAAAAGGTCACTTTCAATAGAGAATTATAAATCCTTTCTTTTTTTAACCAAATTTTTTTAGTTAACCATGGGTAGTAATAGTTTCAAAGCAGAGCATAAAAACAAAAACAAAAGAAACTCAAAGTACAAAAAAAATAATAAACGTTCCAGTCCAAAATTGAGTCCAAAGTTAGCTAATAAAAGTAATGATAGTACTAATGTGAGTGAAAAAGGATCTGATAAGGTAGAAACTAACAGTCGGAAGGAAGAAGAGGATAAAAAAGATGATGAAGATAAAGCTAGTGAGAAAACAGTAACCAAAGCTCCAGAAGAAGGAAGCGGTAATGGTGAGGGTATAAATAAAAAGGAGAGTAAAGAAGATAATGAAGTTTTAACTAAAAATGAGGAAAAAAAGCAATTAAAAAAAAAACAAGAAACTAAAGATTTAAAACAACAGGTTAAATATCAAGAAATCTTAGATAATAATAATAATAGTAATGAAGAGACTACTAGCAGTAAACGACAAGATGGAAAGGGAAAAAGTGAAACTGAAGTTAAAAAAGATGGTAATAATAAAAAAGAAGAATTAGCTAGTACTAATTCAATTATTGCTAAATCAACTTCATCTCAAAGCAATATCAATAATAATAAAGATCAAGTTGTTACAGATAGAACACCATTATTAAATAATACCAATAGTAATAGTAATACTGGTTATACTAACTCAATTCAAGAAACTAGAATTGATATTCCAAATAATCATAATAACAATGGCAATACAACTAATGAAAATCTTCAAGGTAAATCAATATAATAAATAATATAATAAAGTGTTTAATATTTATTCATCTTTTAGTACCAAATAATAATTATACCAAATGGATTATAATTATAGGATTATTAATCTTAGGCAATATTATTGGTGTTTATTTATTATTTTTACAACCTACTTTAAGTTTAGGAGAAAAGATGATGGAACAAATTAATTACGAAAGAATTTTAAAGGACCAAAAAACATTAAATGAACAAAATCAAAGTAAAGAATATATTTTAAAAGAAAGTAAAGAATTTAAAAATGTATTGTCAATTCAACAAAAATTTCAATTTCCATATTGGAAATCAAATCAACCATCCGAAGTTTATTTAAAATTAAATGATAAAAATTTACCTTTTGTTGAAAATAAAGATTTTCAAGGTTAGCTTTTATTATAATTAAATATATATAATTCTCTTTTCTTACTATGTTAAATAAATAGTATAAATATAAATAAAAATATATATTATATCTATATGTTATCAATATTATAAATAAATAAGCATAAAAATATATAGATATAAATATATTATTATTCAATTTTTATTTTTAGTTATTCTTTTACTTATTATATTATATTATATTATATTATATTATATTTATTTTTATATTATTATAGTTATTCCGTACAGTGGTAATTTTAAAGCGTATAATAAAAAGGTAGTAATGGGCAAAATAAGTACCACATGCTCTTTATATAATTTTGAATTTTATGATCAAATTATAATGGTACCTTATGAACCTGAAATATGTCCTCATTTATTTATACCAAGTTATAGTGGACAAGAAGTAAGTATTTCTATTATAATATATATATATTAATAATTTTAATTTAATATAAAACCTTTATTGTAGGCCGGTGCTTCAGCAATAATTTATTATTTAAATGAAACTCAATCTTTTCCTAATTTATATCCATATCAACCTCATTTATTATCTTCTCATTGGAATTCAACTATTGATAATGAAGCTTTAAAAATACCAGTATTATTTGTTACATCAACTATGGCTAAATTATTAAAATATTATTCTTTAACTAATAGTAATAAGAATAAGAATAAGAAAGATAAAGATAAAGATAAAGAAGATATTAGTTTATTATCTATTATTACACATTCAAAATATAAATTAAAACAATCCGAAAATTTATTATTTCAAGTTAATAACAAAGAAAATGAAAATAGTCAGTTAGAATTGATTATTGCCACAGATTGGGGTAAATTTTATTAATTTGTTTTATAAGAAATTAAGTTTTTATATTTTTAAATAGATAATTTCAATAGCAAGGATGATAATAGTAATCAACCAAGTAGTAATATAATTTTATTAGAGTTATTACGTATTATTGATAAATTAAAATTAAAATTAAAATATAAATTACAATTTCATTATTATTCCAAGAATTTTGAAATGGGTTTAGGTATTAAACAATTTCTAAAAAATAACCCACATAATGAACAACAATATTATTTATATTTAAAAAATATACAAAACTTTAATTTACAATTATTAAATACTGAAGAATTACCATCAAATATTCAACAACAATCTGAATATTTAAAGAATTTATTAAAATTAAGTTTATCAGTGATTAATAATTCAACTAATTTTAATCATCCTGTAATAATTGATAATCAACAATTACAATTAAATAATTCCATTTTAGATCCATTATTAGATATTATTCAAAATAATATACCATTACAAATATTATTTAGTAAAAATAAATCAACTAATAATAATAATAATAATGATAATAATAATAATAATATAGATCTAAATCAAAGAATTATCAATGTAAGTTAATTATTTATTATTTATATACTATTTTAATTTTATTAATTTTATTAATTTTATTTAGATATTACAATTATTAATTACTTTATTATTATTATTAAATGAGTAAAAGATAATAAAACAAGAGTAAAACATTAAATTAATTTTATTATTTAATTTTATTTATTTATAATATTTATAATTCATTATTATTTAATGAATTAAGTTTATCTTCTACTTTAATATAAATATATAATTTGACTTTCATTTTAAATAATCTTCTTAAATTCATTGTAGCTTCTTGGACTACTTGATTAATTAGTTGACCATTAGCACCTACTAATATTTTCTAAAATAAAAATAAAAATATTTTATTAATATCAATATAATATAGAATAATATAGAATAATATAGAATAATATAGAATAATATAGAATAATATAGAATAATATAGAATACCTACTTTATGTTTAATATTATTAACTATTAATAATTGATCAATTCTTAATATATTTTCAGTTTCATTAAAATCCCAATTTAAATTTTTTTGAACAAAAACATAAGGTAAATAAGATTTTAATCGAACAAAATAACTTTCTTTAATAATATCCATCACTCTCTCATAATCTGATTGGTCTGTTTTTAAAAACTGTGGATATTCCCATTTACCTGGTAATGTTTGAGATAATAAATAATCTTTTAATAGATTGATATTGATTTGTTCTTTAACACTAATAAAAAAATATTCGATATTTTCAATTTCCTTAAGTTTATCTGAATATTTTATTGTTAATTTCTTCTCTATTTTTTCTTTCATTTCTAGTTCAACTTTTTCTTCCTTAGCAATCAAATCTATTTTATTAAATCCAATAATTACTTTCTTTTTCCCTAACATTTCCCCAACTCTATCTACAATATAATCTTCTGCATAATTTGTCATATTTAAATATTTAAACCCATCTAATAATACCAATACTAAGTCACTTTCATTACTACATTGCCATGCTGAATTAATCAATTCTCTATTAAATTTTAAATTCTTTTTCAATTTACTGTTATATCCAGTAGTTAATTTATAATTTGTTAAATTTGTAGTCACTCCTGGAGTATCTAAAAATTGTAATTGTTTATTTTCAAAGGTTAGTATACCAGCTATTCTTTTTCTTGTTGTTTGTGGTCGTTCTGAAACTGAGGTAATCTATTATATTTTATTAATGTTAAGTTTATAAATTCAAACTAAATATATTTGAATTGAAATCGAATTTTTTTAATATTAAAAGTAGAATATAAAATAACTTACTTTTTCCCCAACAACAAAATTAATTAAACTACTTTTACCAGCATTAGCTGGACCTATAACACTTAGCTTTAAAGTTTCACTATTAGTTGGTATCTCAAACTCTTTATAAATTTTACTAAATTTATTTTCTAAACCTAAAAATAATAATTTATTTATTTATTTATTTATTTATTTATTTATTTATTTATTATTATTATTATTATTAATTTACTTTTAATATTTCTATTAACTTACTTATTGGTTTAAAATCTTTAGGTAATAATTGTAATCTATCAATTTCTTTTTTTTCTTCTACTTTTTCTTTATTAGTTTGAGTTTTTATTGTTTGATATAAGATTCTAGTAGATGATTGAAATAATTGAGGAGTTAATTTATAATTTAATAGTCGAGGTATCATAGTGATCAATCTCATATTAAAATAGAAGATTAAAAATTTAAAAAATTTAAAAATTTAAAATTCAATAAACTATTAATCATTATTTAAAATTTTTAAAACAATTTAAGATAAATGATTGGTTCAATAAATAAGTAGAATAAAAAATAAGATTGAACTTAATATTAACTTTGATTTTTATTAAAATCAATAACAAAATGTTTCATTTACTTAAACGATCCATAAAACATAAAACATATCTATTATCTTCTTTAACGTACATTCGATTACAACCTTTATCTAGCTATCAACCATTCTTAGAGAAATCTAATTTAATTCGAGATATTGGAAAAGAGGTAATATTCAAAATACTTTTAATACTTTTAATATTCTTAATAATATTAATATTAATATTATTCTAATTATTATATTAGGCGAGTGAAGCACTAAGTGTTAGTAGTACACGAGTAAAAGAACAAAGTAAATTACAAAAAAAAAATAATTTAAGAAGAGTTAAAATCAATACTCAACAAGATGAAGAGAATTTCATTTTTAATAAAGTTGAACAAAATAATACTTTATTTTTAAATAATTATAAAGTAAGTTTATTAATGTTAATGGTTTATTATTTATTATTTATTTATTTTGTTTATTAATAAACTTTATTAATTTTTAATACGTATATAGAAATCCCATTGTCAAGCTTATTGTACCGCTGAAGAATATGATTTAACTAAATTATTACCTTTGCTTTCATCCACTTTTAAAACCAACAAAATCACAGATGATGTTTATCATTTGACTTCACTTACTTCAGAATTTGAAGCAGAGATCTTTTTATTTCAAGGGGGAACATTTGTAATTTGGGGCTTAGATAAAGAGTATGGGGATTTATTTTTAGAAAATTATATACGTAAAGAAGATTCAATTGAACTTGGAAGATATTTAGAATATGAAAAAGAAGATTTTAGTTATTATGAAGATGGTGAACTAAATACTCAAATGTTCAATGAAAGTATATTAATTGATAGTAAAAAAGATCCTATCTTAACTAAGTTAGCATTTTCTCATGGATTAGCTAGAAGTGCTAAATTAAGTATACTAGAAGATATGTTAGATAATCTATTGCAAAGTATGAGTCATTATCCATTAATATTAGTAAAAAATGAAAATATTCGATTAAAAAGAAAAGATATTCTTAATAAAATAGGCCAAGTATTTCTAATTCGTGGTATATTAAATTTACAATCCGAATCCTTTTTAGATACTCCCGATTATTATTGGAGTAAACCGAAATTAGAAGTTTATTATGATCAAATTAGTAAAAACTTAGATGTAAGACCAAGGATTGCTATTTTGAATAAAAAATTAGATTATGCTAATGAATTAACTGATTTATTAAGAGAACAATTATCTGAAAATCATTCCAATAAACTAGAATGGTGTATTATTCTTTTAATTGCAGTTGAAGTAGGTTTTGAATTAATTCGTTATTATGAAAGATATAAGCAAAGAAACAATACCAATAACAATGTTAATTTATTAAAATAAATAAAAATTAAAAAATAGAATAATAATTCTATTTTTATTATTCTACTTGATGTATATTATTATTATCATTATTATTTAACATTTGCTCCATCTGTTGAATTTCATTTTTCATTATATTAAATTGAATTAAACAATGCTTTGCTTCATTTAAACAATTAAACTTTTTTAATTTAATAATTAACGATTTTAATTTATTAAATTCTTGTTTTAAATTATTAAAATATTCTATTATATTCAATTGTCCTGTCATGACTTTTAATTCCATCATTTGTAATTTAATTTCAATTTCTTGTTTTCTTTCTAAATTGTTATTTGTTATTTTTAATTCATTTTCTAATACTGGTTTTGATATCAATCGTTGAAGTTGATTATATTCATTAAGTATCTTTTCTTTTTCTTCTTCATTATTATTATTATTATTATTATTATTATTATTATTATTATTATTATTATTATTACTATCACTATCATTATTATCATTCTTATTATTATTACTATCATTTTTAGTAACAATTTCATTATTATTAGTACTAGTCTCTTCTTTATCTTCAATAAATAAAATCCAGTGTTGAGTTTGATTAGCTTGATTTTGATTTTTAAATGGACTTCTCATTTTTAAACTACCAGTAACTGTGGACTCTATTAGTTTCCTTGAATTATTAAGATATAACTAAATAATATTAATATTAATAAATAAAATTTATAATAATAAATAATAGAAACTTACATTAATTTCAAAGTTAACTTCATTATCAGTCAATAGCTGTTTTAATGAAATTGAACATTGACCAATTAAATAAGGTTTGAAAAAGAAACCACGATAATGATAAAATGTCAATTGAATATTTTTTCTTTCTATTAATCTTTCATTCACTTTATTTTTTTCCAAATATATTTTTTTACTAAATAAAAATTCAGGGTCACTATTTTGATAAATAACTTTACTATCTAATTTCTCTATTTTATTTCCTAAATTTAATTCCAATGTAAAATAACTATCAACTAATTGATCTTCAATTTTATTACAATATAAATGATTCGCTTTTTTTATATTAATTTCCAATTGATTAGGCGGAATATCCATATTAATTAATTGTTTGGTGTATTTAATAACTTCTACTTGATATCTTGGTAATTTTTTACTTTTTAATAATAATTCTTTTTGTTGTTCAAATCTTTTTTTATACCTTTGAAATCGAATTGCATTCACTTTATCATTGAATTTATAATAATCTCGAGCTAATTTTTTAGCTTCATCTATTTGTACTTCAATTTTAGCTAATAATTCTTCTTTTTGATCAATTAAACTAGGTTCGATTATCTAATTAACATATGTAATCTATCTATTAAATTATAATGAATCAAATAAACTTACTTTTGGACTCTCCTCTTTAATTTGATTACTAATCGTTTTATTCTTGTTCTTATTTTCATTATCTTTACTATTAAAAATTATTTGATTACTCCTACTCTCTTTTTTATTCAATAATTCTTGTAATTTATTTAAATCCTTATTATCATCTTTAAGCAGCAATGAGTCCAATTGCTTAGCTTTTAACATTAGCTCTTTAACTTTATTAATATCTCCCAATTTTTTAAATTCTAAAGCTTTCATTTTTAATTGTCTTTGTTCTTCTTTTACTGCTTTTTCATCTCTTAACATATTATTTTTACCACTCAATTGATCTAATTCTTTCTATAAGGGACATTAATATCTATTTTTGTTCTTTTAATTGATATTATAATTGATATTACCAATAAACTTGAGTCGATTTCAATTTCTTCTTTTGCTTTTTCAGCTACTTTTTTTATTCTTGGTTCATCATTCAATTCTTGTGTTAGCCTTAAAATAGTGTCTTCTTCTTCATTGACTCGAATTTTATTTTCCTTTTCCTTTTCCTTTTCCTTTTCTTTTTCATCTTTAATAGGATTGTTATTTAAAGATAAAGCATTAAACTCTTTCTATAAAAAATGTTAAAAGTTATGTTTTTTTTCTAACAATAATAACAATAAAATAGTAAAATTTACCATCAATTCTTCATCTCCTTCAAGTTCGTCATAATTGAAATTATTCTCATTTCCTTCTTCATAATTTTCTTCTTTTAATAAAGAATCGATATCTAAATTATTTAGTAATAAGTCAATATTTTGTTGATCCATGCTTCGCTTAGTTGAAAAAAAGTTATAAAACGAGATTAAACTTTGAGTTTAGAATTTAAAATTAGAATTTAAAATAATGACGTCAATTTCATTAAAAATTTTATCACTAGATATCTTGAGATTGAATTTAAAATCAATAAATCTATTAGAAGAAAAGGTATTAATTTTAAAACAGATTCTAAATTAAATAATTTTTCAATCATTTATATTGAAATAATTCAAGTTTAATATTATAAACAAACTACATAATTTATTTCTTATTATGAGACAAAAGTATTAATTAACATCAATTTAATAACTAATTAAATTTCTCATGAATTTATAGTAAAATTAGCTTAAATTATTCAACATTTATATAATATAAGGACGTTTTTTTTGGCTTCATCACTTTTTGCATCTTTTAAGTGTTGTTTAGATGGAGAAATTATCAGTAAGATTCTTAAATACAAAAACACATCTCGATATAATAACAGCGATATATTACATAATCAATTTTTGTTGAATAAAAACTGCTATTTTAGTTATTTATAAGCTCCCAACATTTGATTTCTAGATAAAAAACTATAATGGTCAGAATCTCTTGGTCAATGTCTATTGTATAAAATACTATTGGATTATATTAAAGTCTTAATAGCCTCAATAACTGTGATTGATTTTGGAATACTGATTACGTTGGGATCATTAATTGTTTCTGCAGTATTAGTTTTACTTGGGGTACCAGTTGATCCTACTCTAGAAGCAACATCAGAAGCTGGAATAGTAGGAAAATGAAAAATAATTGAATTTGGAGGAGGAAAAGGAGAAGTATAACTAGATCTTAAAGCACCAACACTGATTAAAGAAGAGACAGCTTCTTGAACTAGTTTTGACAGTAATTTCAAGGCTCAATAACTATCAATTGGATTTAATAATAAACAAATAAAAGAATTAGCTTCTTTTTTTCTGTTTTCATAGCTAAATACATCATGCTTTTGGGATATAGATGTTATACTGTTGAATTGAGTACTTGAAATCATCTCATTATTTGGTAAACTTGAGACCACTTTATCTTGTCATCTAACATTCCATCAATTTAGTTATTTTTGTTATTGCTAATTAATACTTGAACAATTACAACATTCAATAAGACTAATAATGAAGTGTAGTATTTCATATTTTAGTATAAGCAAGAATTAAATGTTGATTATTAGTAATTATTAAATTCAATATACATAGGTATTTATATTCCTCATTTTGGGCTAATATTAACCTATTTTAATAATAAAATCAAAAAAATAGCAAGTTTTAAAAGTTATTTTTAGCGTTCAATTATGCAGTTCAGTTGAGAATATCAATTTTAATTTTAAAGCAGTTATCTTTTTCTAAAGATTTGGTAGGTTTTAAGTCCCTTTTACCAAAGTCCCTCTATTATTCATCAACTTTTTTTTACTATAAAAATAAAAGTGACATTAGGATTTATTTTGAATTTTAAAAAGTATAAAAATGCTTTATTTTGATGTTGACGTGAATTGTTTAGTTGATTGTTTTTATAGAAATGATTATATTTTTAAATATCTATCAACTAACATTATTATGTAGTTTAAGGCTTTTAATAGCATTCAAATTCAAGTTAATATAGCTGAAAAAATAAAATAATCTTAGGTCAAATGCTTAAGAACATCTAATTTAGAAGGCTATATTATAATCTATGGATGTATCGTGTTTAAGGATTTTACTAACAATCTTTCTGCTCAAACAGTGCTTAAAAAATGGCAAAAGTAATGAAGCCAAAAAAACACAACCCCCCCCCCCGCCTTGTGAAATTTTATAAATCACACAATTTAAAAATTATCTAGAGCAAAGTATTAGTGAGGTCGTATTTTACTAGAATTTATTTTAATGTTTATAACACTTCAATTGAATTTTAGATTAATTACAATTTTTTTAACTTAAAACTAACAATATCATAATAATACTATAAAATATACCACTTTATTGAATAAAAGCAACTAAATACTTGATCTAAAAGTTTCGGTTAAAGTTTGGAACCCAAGGAAAATTAGTAACCCTTGGCCAGTATCCACCGTATTGAGTACTTCCAGAAGCTGCCGGTGCAGTAGAAGCTTTTGGCTCAGTGGAGATTTCTGATTCAGTAAAATCCTTTAAGTCAACAGTAGCTGCTGGTCCGGAGGAAATACTTGAAGTAGAACTTATATTTGGGGCAGTTGATAATCCTGGGATGGAAGAAACTCCTGAAGTGGAAGTTACACTTGAAGTTGTACTTACACCTGGGGTCATAGAAGTTTTTGGAATAGCAGAGCCCCATGAAGTAGTAAGGATATCTGAAGTAGTAGATGAGTTTGAGGCATTAGTTGCTTCTGGAGCAGCAGCCGTAGATGAAGTAATTGTAGCATCATTAATTGAAGTTAGCGCTTGAGTGGCAGAAACTTCTGGTGCACTAGATTCTCCTGGAATGGTAGAAGCTCCTGAGGTATCAGTTGCTACCGAAGTGGAAATTTGCTCAGAAGTAGAAGCTACGCTTTGGGTGGAAGACAATTCTGAGACAGGGGCCACTCCTGAAGTACTAGTTGCACTTAGGGAAGTAGAGGTAAGAGATGAAGTAGGTTTTAAAATACCAGCACTGATCAAAGAAGAAATAGCTTCTTGAGCAGGTTTAGGTAATAGCTGTGCAGCCCAGTAGCTATTATCTGGATTTAATGGTAAACAAATGTAAGGACTTGGTTTATTCTCTTCACTTATTACATTAGATACACTGGTCATTGTGGACGTGGGAACTACACTGGTACTTTGAGTGAAAGTAGACGTTACACTATTACTTTGAGTTGAGTTAGGTGTATTACTACTGCTTTGTCCAGAATTAGATGAAGTGTCACTACTTTGAGTAGAAGTGGGAACTACACTGTTACTTTGATTTGAGTTAGTTTCAGTACTACTACTTTGAGTGAAGGTAGATGTTACACTATTACTTTGAGTAGAAGTAGGTACTACGTTGTTACTCTGAGTTGAGTTAGTTTCAGTACTATTACTTTGAGTTGAGTTAGGTTTGTTGCTGTTATTTTGTCCAGAATTAGGTAAACTGCTGCTTTGAGTAATGGTAGATTCTATGCTGTTATTTTGAGTAGAGGTAGATATTACGTTGCTATTTTGAGTGGAGGTAGGGATCACCTTGCTACTTTGAGTGAAAGTAGATGTTACACTATTGCTTTGAGTTGAGTTAGGTGTATTACTACTGTTTTGTCCAGAATTAGATGAAGTGTCACTATTTTGAGTAGAAGTAGGTGCTACACTGTTACTTTGAGTAGAAATAGATGTTATAATATTAGTTTGGGCGTTTTGTGTGATGGTGTTACTTGGTAAACTTTGGACAACTTGATCAGTTGGTAAGTTTTGAATAGCTTCATTGTTTGGTAATGCACCAGCTTGATTCATAGCTCCAACCTGGTTAGTTATAGCTTGATCATTCAACGATTGAGCAATAATAACATTTAATAAGACTACTAATGGAGCGTAATATTTCATTTTTTAAGATAAGTAAGAATAAATACAAATGAATAATTGATAAGTTTATAATTGATAGCTTCTATATACATGGGTATTTATATTATTTTTCAAGCTATGTATCAATATATTTTATCGATAAAATATAACAATGTTTTCTAATGGATATTGTTTTTGACTTTTAATGATGCAGTTCTATTTGGCTTTTTATCATTGTTAATGCTAAATTTCTTATTTTTTTCTTAATGTCGTAAATTCTGTGCCTTTTCTTTATGTATCACTTTAATAAAGCCTCTTTAGTTTAATTCAGTATATTTTTTTAAATTGTCTACGGCATAATTTTTTTTCTTAGATCGGAACAACAATTATATTTTTACTGTAAAAAATTATTTATTATATAATAGCCACATTTTATTACCCACTAAATAGTGATATTTATGTTTTGTTTTTTATTTTTTAAATTGAATATCTTTAATTTTTGTATTATATATTATATATTATATATTGTATATTATGTTTTATATTTTATTGTATTATATTTTGTTTGTTGTATATTATACGCTATATGTTATATATTGTATTTTGTACATTGTATAATATATAATATGCATTAAGTATGACAAATATTGTATTCTATATATTTTATAATATTACTATATTGGTTTTAAAGGTATGAAAAATACAAAGCCTAGCTTATTTGAGGGCTTACAATAATTTAAATTTTGTAAAATGAAGCTTGATAGGTGTCATTTTAGCTTCGTAGCACCAGCTGTAGTTGGAAATTTTATTCAATGAACTCAGTCATCCAAATATAATCTATAACTCTTGCTTAATATATGCCCTAAGTTTCAATTTAATTGAATAGTTGCTTTTCAAGACATAAAAGACAATAAAATATCCTCTTAATTGTTGTAAAAATAGACTTAAGTGAGATACGGTAAAGCAACTGGTACTACAATATATAATTTTTTTTACATGAATATTATCTTTAGACTATAATTGATATATTTACAAAGTTTAATATTAGTTGGATTATTTGTAATTAATATAATTGGAACTTCAAATATGTTACATTAGGACAGCATTTTTACAGGCTAAAAAAATTGATATTTTTAGAATTTTTATCAATAATAATTGTAGCTTGGAAATGGATTATTCAATTAATAGAAAACTTTATAGACAATCTAGTATTTCTTTATATATTAATTAGACTTGTATAAAAAATCTTATTTATTTGTTAAAAAAAGTCATGTCCTCCTTGTACTCCTTGTACTCCTTGTACTCCTTGACCTACTTCCCTAAAAGATTTTTTTATTAAAAATTGAAAATGAAAGAAATTATTGAAGTTTAATTAATGAGGAGATTAGTTTTCTCCATAATATTTTCGTTTTTTTAAGAATAACATACAGGGATGTTTTTTTTAGTTTCATCACTTTTTCTATCTTCTAAGCGCCATTTGAGTGGAAAAATTATTGCAAAATTCTTAAACAAAAATACATCCCCAAATATCAAGTTAGAATCAAGCTTTTGTCACTTTTTTAATTTAACCAAAATTGGATAATATTGCTCCTACCATCAAAGTGAAGATTTTTAGAGACAGAGCGGATATAGACCCACATTCCCCCCTGTAATAGCATAAAAGATCATTCAACTATAGGTTTTTTCACCTACCCGCTATTTAAGCCTCCTTGGCATTTCAGCGTGTATTATGTTTTCCTGTGTACTTAAATCTATATAAAGTATCGAGAATATATATTTTTATCTCAAGTTTCCCTATACCAACATTGTAAATAGTTTTTAACTATCTATACCCTAGATCATGCATGCGGTCTACAAATACATTTAGTCTTTTAAGATGGTCTATGCGTGCCTTTTCTTTTATGTATATATAGAATAGTAAATAGCTAGAATGAACGGATTTGATTTTACTGAAGCCCCCTTAACTACCAATAAAAGTAGATGAAATCTCTTGCACCATACCCTCTATTGCTTACAATTTTTTTTCTTTATTTATCAATAAATCATTTATGAGTACTGCTCTTTCAATTTTTTAGAATAGTAGTAATTTAAATAAGTTTATTTTTTATTCATTATCAAAATTAGAAACTAAAAGGTAGTTTAACCCTTTGAGTATCGAAGATCCTAGAAATATTATGTTTGATTAGATAAGAATTTTTGATTCATGTTCTGACTATTGAAGAGTTGTTTTTACTTAACCAAGACTAATTTGATGAGCATTACTCGTCATAATTTTATTTTGATTTAAGATCATATGCAAACAATACCTGTTGTAATTTTGCTCTATAAAAATCTTATGAGCATGGCTCATCCATGTTATCCAAGTGATTAAAGAAAGTAATTAAAAAAACTCAAATATTAAAGAAAATAACAAATAATACACTTTTATTAATTTAACAACAAAATAGAATATTATTTTATTTAATAACCTTTCTTATTGCATTTGGATTTCAATTTTGGGAATTTATTTTGGTTAACAAGGGCCGCTTCAGATATAAAATTCTTATCTGAGTTTAAAACAGAAATAAATTGAGCAAACTGTCTTTCCAACTGACGTACCATAGATACATCATAGCCTAAAGTTAACAAAAATTCTTCTCTTTGTGGAATTGGTACTCTTAACTTATACTTATCACTACGATCATAAGCGGAAGGTGCATTAATACCATTCATGACATAATTAAGATTATATTCCCTCAAATCTTGAGTTTCGTCGCATTCAACTTCAGTATAAGCATCGATTGGTTTAATTAAAGTCATTTGGTTTGCTTTATTAAACAGCTCATTAACATCATACCCGTTTCTACGTGTCAATTTGGCACTTTGGGTCCAAGAGTAATGATCTTCTGGGTAATAATAGCATAGGTTATTTTCAGTATCCATTACATCTCTTGTCGTAATATTAAATGAATTTAATTTAGCATCTAAATTAGGAACTGTGTCATCAAAGGCATATTCTGTATCACGTTCTCCATTGCCTCTTTTTACCCAAGTATACCATAATTTGTCAACAAATGCATGATGAGAATAAAATAAAGGATCAGAAGGGGAACCATGACCAGAGAAATCAGCACCGATACCATTGTGTATTAAACCGTGAGGACCAGCTTCGACACGATTCCAGAAGGTTTTGAAGTCTTTTGAATTTAAGATCATGCCATTGATAACATCAGGACTCAACCAAGGAGTCATTTTTTTATCGATCTGATTAAAACTACGTTTTAATAAATGTACATTGTTACCACCGTATACTTTAAAATTAGCAAAACTTCCATCATCGATTTGATTGTTGTTACTTGGTACCCCATTACCACCAAATCTTCTACTTGCAAATACAGGATCGTTTTCTGGGTTTTGGGAGTAATTAGTCCAATCCCAATATGGAATTACTACACTGGGGTCAATATTTTGCAACTCTCTTTCAAGTACAAATAGGAAAGCACGATGCCAAGAAAAAAAGGAAGCTTTCGAATGAATAGACGAATAAATGGATTGATGCAATTGACTTAATTTATCCCACTTAGTTGGCCTGGTACCATTATTCAATTTGTAAATAGCATTGACATAGTTATCCCATTGTTTTTGAGATAAAGTATAGATACTTGGTCTTTGATGAACTCCATTTTCACAATTTCCTACCCTCGTAGTGGCGTAAAATTCAGATTGAGAATAAGTTATATTTACAAGTAATAGCAACAACAAATATTTCAACATGGCTCAATTAATTATTAGATAGATAGATAGATAGTATTAAATAACTTAATAACTACGATTAATTTTTAATAAGCAAAAAAATTAACTTTTTTATACACTTTATTTATTGTTTATATATTTTACTGTTACCCCGTTCCTTTTAAAAATCCTCCAATAAAATCATGTATGTATTAATGAATTATTTTATATCTTAATATTCGTTTCTATATTTATTTATTTGGTTCTTAAAGTATTAAATTCAAGCTAATCTATCACATTCTTTTTTTTATTGCCCCTTAATGGTTGTAAGTTACTGACAATACTGGATTTCAATAAAAAATAGCTCACCTCTAATTAAAATAGACAGAGATGACTTCATGACTTTAATTACCCCAGAATCTATAACTTTTATTCGCTATAAAATTTAAAAAGTGTATAAGCATTATAATCCGCTAAATTTTTGAGTGGTGTTATTTACCTTTAATTACTCAAATCTATTTAAAGAGTGATATTTCAATTTATCAAATGATTAGTTCCTACTAAATAATAGTAATTAGTCTTATTGTATTTGTTATATTTATTATATTTATTATATTTATTATACTTCATACCTTACAATTTTTAATAAGCATTATTAAAATTAAGTTTACCATCCGTTTGGTCATTAAATAAATAATATTTTTAAATATTCCAAATTTAGTAAATAGTGGATAAGCTTTAGTTGAAATCATTTTATTTTTTATTTATTTTGATTCGTTTTCATAAAGCGTTTTCTTCTTTAAACTTTATCACCACCTTATTTCATATAGCAGATTTCTTGGAATTTTTATTTTTATTTTTAATATCTAATCCAAGATTTTTAATATTAAATATTCCTCCCATTTTTTAATAAAAATTCATCTATTTTTAACTTTATTATAATTTTTACTTATTTGTTAATTCTGGCTATTAACTTAATAGCACTCTGTTTATTCTAATACCTCTGTAAATTATTAATTTATTAGTTATTTATTTTTTATATTAGTTGATAACACTATTTTTATATAATCTTAGCTGACTTCTTCTAAATATAATATCACTTAAAGGAAGTTATTTTATATTCTTATTTTACGTCAAGATCGTAAAAATAGGATTTCTTTTAACAATACAATGCTATATTGAAAACGGAAATAGAAATTGTGGTAACTTAGTATGCATGCTCATTAACTTCAAACAAAGTTAACAAATGTGATTAAAATTATATCACTCTGTCAAAAGTAGTTTTATTATTAAATTTATATAATTAAATACATGCTAAACATAACTTTCATTTCGGTTAATACCAGATACTTTTATAAATAACTTTTTCCCTTTATTTGACAGCATCATCTATTTTTATTTATTAACTCTGGTTAATGTATTGTTATACTAGACTGTTTATTAATTTCTATTGTTTACTTTTGTACTACACTTCTTGGTATCTAAAATCCGGAGTAATGCCTGGGCTAATTAAAACTAAGATTTAATTTTATTGTGATTTATAAAGTGATAACTTGGTATTATATATATCTAGTATTAGTTAAAAATAGTGATTTTAATTAACTTTAAAAAAAACTAAAAAACATAGTCTTTTATCAACTAATTTTTTCGAACCTACTATTTTAATCTAGTAAAAGACTTGTCCTTAAGAGTTTAGAATTTTCAAAAAAATGATACAATTTACTAAAATTTTAACATATTGAATAAACTTCAGATAACTATCAAATCGTTTTGCATAATTTTTTTTATCCCTTGATGGATTCCTTTGGTCGAATTGGATGGGAAGTATACAAAGCTCGTGACCAGATCTTATAGTAACCATTGCTAGTCAGTTTTAGAATGATTATACTTTCCACATTTATAAAATTTTGTCAAATTTCCTTGAGTTAAAGTTCCTAGTTAATATTTCGAAATGAGTATAACAAAATACAAAAAAATAGATACAGTTAGTTTATTTAATTGATACAGTCATATTTTGTAAAAATAACAGTGACTTATTGAATTTGAAGAAAAGTAGACCTTTGTATTTAGTTAGTTGCTACTACTTTTACAAAATATGAGCTGTATCGATTAAATAGATTAACTGTATTTATTTTTTCGTATTTTGTTATGGGTTTTTAAAAAAATATGAGTTATGCACAAAGGTAATCAATCATAATCATGTTTTTTATAACTTTTGATAATTATTAAATTTTAAGCGCCATAACAAATGGACAAAATATCAAATAGGGTGTATTTTTTTGTTTAAGGATTTTACTAACAATCTTTGAGCTCAAATAGCGCTTAAAAAAATGGAAAAAGTAACGAAACCAAGAAACATCCCAAATTAATTTTTTTTAAACTTCATGATTAAATTTTTGATATATCTAGTTATGAATATCTGATAATTTAATCATCGTAATGTTAATTATAAGGCTTAATATCGCTTCTTTAACTAGCCATACACTCAATCTTTCTGCGAGCCATACACAGCTGCCTCTCTTAAAGACCTCCTCTCATCTCACACACAGCCATGGACTGTTAATTTTAATTTTAATTTTACATAGGAACTCTTACTTAATTTTGGCTTTCTACATATGGGGATATGTTTTTTTATTTAAGAATTTTACTACAATTTTTCCACTCAAATAGTGCTTAAAAATGGAAAGATAACGAAACTAAAAAAACAGCCCCATATGATTTAATATGGAATAAATAGCAATAATTGGGGCTGTTTTTTTTTGGTTTCATAACTTTTTCCATTTTTTAAGCACTATTTGAGTGGAAAAATTGTTAGTAAAATTATTAAGCAAAACATGCATCCCCAATTGTAAATTCATATTAAATATTAGGACTAATCTACTTAGAATAGTTTTACAAAATTTATAGTATGATATAAACTAAATAAACTCAAATAGTTTTATATAAAAGCAATTATAATTCAATGCTTCAAAAAAAACAATTGCATTAGTTAACTATCTTAATTGTTCTAAAAGCAAAATGCTTTGATTTTTCTAAAATAAAATAAAATAAAATAAAATATTTGAAATACTTTTTTATAAATACCTTTTAAATGATACTATAATTTTAATTATAAATCAATACCTATAATTACAACTACATAGCTTTTAATAGAACGTTATAATAATCTGAAAATATTTATAAGTTAATTTAAAATTAAAAAACAGAAATAAAAATGAAGTCGAAAATAAAATTTATCACTTATTTTATAAAACTATAAGTAACAAAAATAGATTTATATAGTAACAAAATTTATTAGCTACTATAAGAGCTTTATAAATAATTTCGGTATATTATTATATTTGAAACTCATATAGTTCAACTATAGTATACATAAATTTCACTTTAAATAAGATTATTTTATATAGACTTCACAATAAAGCATGACAGTTGCACATTAAAACATAATCAAAATAAGAATAAAATTTACTCAATTTTTATTCCAAAGACTCCAAAACTGGCTTCATAAATTGGGGTATTATAAACTTTAATTTAACTTTGATATCCTTTTCATTTCCGCGAATTATAGCCTCCAATTCATTTTCATTTTGTTTAGGTATATGATTTAGTCGAAATAATACTATTAATTGATTTTGATTTTGATACATAATTTTACCCACTGATTTTTTACTTGTTTCTGATAAAAAGATATCATAATTTATCAAATCTAAGTGGCTGTATAAAAAAATATCGATGTAAATAAAAAATTATAAAAAATTATTAAAATACTTACTTTATTTCTTGTTCCAGTACTTTAATTGAAAATAATCGTTTTCTAATGACCCCTTTATGATGCGTTCGAATAGTTAATTCTTGACCAATATAGCATCCTTTTCTAAAATGAATTCCATTTAATAACTCTAAATTGCTTTCCATGGGTAAGGAAGTCATGGGCAATATGCCAAGATTAGTCTCTGCTATACCATTAGTTAATAATTTTAACTTATATGATCCGTAATCTTGTAATTCGATCGAATGTTTTTTTATATATGCTTCAAAGCCTAATATATTATAATTAATTATTTTTATTTTATTTTAATATTATACTTTTAAGAAATTACCTTTTTCTCCTTTAGGTATTATACACCTTTTGCCCATTAATTTCAGCCTTGGATCTTCATTAATAATACATTCATCATTTATTTCACTCTCTATTTTATTCTCTTCAGATAGTTGAAATAAATCAAACTCATTTGAAACTTCTTTAATATGCACTTTAGCGATTAATTTATACTTTTTTAAGTGCGATAATATAGTCTCTTTTTGTTCCATTGGATAATCCATAAAAAAAGACGGATTTGAATCTTTATTATTTTTGTTTTGGTAAATAAAACTATCAAACATTACTCGACCCTAGAAAAAATAAAGAATCAAAATTAAATATTCATGTATTAAAACTGATTGAATAAAAATCAATCTTACCTGTGGTGTTAAAAACGCATTATATTGACAATTAGGTGTATCTTTTTCATTTAATGTTACTAAATTTGTACTCATTCCATTCAAAAATTTAATACTATCGGGGCCTTGAATGCTCAATAGGCCTCGACCTAAATTGAGAGAAATTAGCTCAGTATTTCCATGCTTGGAAATATACTGTCTGGTTATCGATGTATTTACAGAATTAAAAATGTGTTTAGTTAAGCGGATTCTGGTTAGATTAGTGTTGAAATTAAGATATTGTTTTAACATTTCGATTTAGTAGATATCGACCTTATTGAATTTAAATTATGTTTACTATACTTGTGATGTTAATTCGATAATGGAATTATGTAATTGGATTTATCTTCTATTATTATAGTCTAACTAAATATAAATATGGTATATATTTTTTGTTGGTTGTAAAAATGGATTAATTTGATCTTATTTTAAAGTATTAATTATTTTAATGCACTTGTCATCAAATTTTAAAAAAAATCCCATGAAATTTTAATTTATTGCCAAAATTCATCATACAAAAAATTAACTCAATATTTACTAGCTAATAATATTTTTTTTTTAAGAAGCAGATAAAAATGGGAGATTCGACTATAGTGACAATCCAAAGTGAATTTCAATCTTTATTGCAATTACAAAAAAGTTTACCTTTAGAAACTATATTAAATAATAATTTACATTGTCATGTTAGTACACTTCCTCATTATGATTTACATTATTATAATAAACTCCCAGATGTAATTCAATCTCATTTGAAAGATGACAATTATCGTTCAGGATTTTTAAAACCATGGAATCAAATTTACTATATTATCAATAATTTATTATTTCTATGGGATTTTACTAATAACAATATTCAACAAATAGATATGCAATATAATATAATTGCTTGTGAAGTTATTTCTCCAAAGCCAAACTGTTTCGATAAAGAGATTAAAGAGGTACTTTTAATAGCTAATGAGAATGAAATTGGATTATTTAATAGGGTGAAAGATGAAAATAATCAATATCAATTATTCAAAAGTAAATATTTTATTAATGGTCAATTTAATCAACAATTCCATGTTACTAGTAGTAAATCTGGTAGAGTATTTTTGAGTTGTGGAGATAATATAATGGAATTAGATTATCAATTACAAGATAGCCTTTTTTATAATAGTTGTCGATTAATTAAATTAAAATGGGATTTATTTGGCTTAACGCAATTATTTTATAATACTAAAAAAGAGAGTTGTATTATTAAGTTGATAGTGGATGATGAAAGAAACATATGTTATTCACTTAACCAAGAAGGTGTTATTACTATTATTAATATTTCTAAGGGACAATTTAATGTAGTTGGTAAGGTTAATGTTAAAGAAAAAGCAAAAGAATTCATCTTTCATAACGGAGTTTATAACATCATAGATATTCAACTCATTTCAGTAAAAGAATCAAATATCATTAAATTGTTAGTTATAGATAATTTGGCTAATCATCTTTATTTTGCGTCCTCAATAGAAAATGATAATTCGTTAACAAATTTATCAGTATATTATGCGTTCCATAATAATAGTTTCAACAATAACGATATTATCAATAATGTTAATTATTACAATCGTGGTCTTTATTTACATAGTTTTTATAATAACAATAATGAAACTGAAGTTTATTTACAATATATGGATAGAACAGAAGGATTAACCAATCATACGACTAGTTTAATTCAAAATAAGTTAAAATTGAAGGGAAGAGTATTAGATATTATAGAATGGGATATTAATTTTAATCAAAAATTAAATATTTACAATCAACAAAGTATATCTCTAGAATTAGAAGAAAGTTTAAATCAATGCTATTCAGTTAATAGAAATTTTGTAATATTAACAAAAGAAAACATTTATATAATTAATAAATTAAGGCCAATCGATCAATTACAATATATTTATAAATCTATTTATGATGAGTCAAAAGATTACTTAAAATTGAAAAATACAATGGAAAAATTTAATAATAATATTCAATTATTTATTCAATTATATGGAAAACAGTTCACGATTTATTGTTTATTATTATTATCTTCAAAAAATAATTTTATTATTCAAAGGAATACTTTTAATCACAACGTATTTAATTATTTAGGCTCAACCCCTTCTTCTTATAAATTAATTAAACAATATAATCAAACAATTAATGAATTAACGAAAGAAGATGATAAACTATTAGTTAAAGGTTATTTATTATTATTAGTTAATATAATTCAACCAATTTATAATAATAATGGTATTAAAGTAAAATACATTGAAGGAGGAAATAGTATCAATATATTTTTTAACATTGATTTAAAATGTTTAGAGTTTATTAAATTAATATTAGAATCTATATTAGAATCATCTAATAATCTAAATCAACAAGAAGAACAGTCTCAACAACTAATAGATGTTTTTAAATTATTTAAAAAAACATTAAGTATTATTCATTTCTTTATTTCATTTCAACAGTTTAATGTATTAAATCTAATATCAAAACAATCAGAAATAATAATTGACAATTTTAATCAATTGTCATTTAAAAATTTATTCAATTATAATGAAAAATCAATTAATTTAATTCAAGATATTTATCTATTATTTTTAATCAACAATAACGAATTAAATATACAAGTAAGTTATAGTTTATTATATTATACAATCTAATTTAAGTTGATTTATTTATACATTTTTAATAGAAAGAGAAACTTGTTGATTATTATACAAAAAACTGTTTATATTTAGTAGATATTAATCAAGTAATTGTTACTCAGGTAAATTAAGTTACATATATAAAATGATATTTATTTACTTATTTATTTTGTTAGGCACATAATAAATTATCAAATATTGATAGTAATATGATAAGTAATGAAATAAGATACTCAATGAAAGATGTAATTGGGCTGATTAATTATTTAATTGAACCGGTTAATTATCAACAATTGTTACAATTAAGTGAAAAATTAAGTCAATTGGGTTATCTTTGGGAGGCTTTATTATTATGCTGTAAGAACGTTAATCGAACAAATAATGAAATAATAGAACAAATTCAATTAATGGAAATTTTATTAAATTATTTAAAACCAGAATTTAATAATTATAAATTACAATTAAGTAGTAAAAGTAATAAAAATAAAATAACAGATAACATAATCAACTATTTAGATAAATTATTATTATGTGGTAATAAACCAATATTTTATTCAAGTATTATTAATTGGTTTAATAACAATAATTTATTAAATGTGTTATTAAGTTGTCAATCTAAATCATTTTTAATTTATTTAAAATATTCGAATGAAATTCAATGTCAATTAATTTATTGTGAATATTTAATGATTCATTATCAATTTAATGAAGCTAGTTTTAAACTATTTAATACTGCTAAAATAGAAAGGTAAATAATACATAATAATAATAATAGTAGTAATGCCTTATAATTTCATAGTGAAAATTTAAATTTAGATGATCGACTAAGTTTATTATTAAAAGCCAAGCTAGTTACAATCTACAATACTAATTTTAAATCGGAATCAATAAGGAAAAATCATTTAAAGTTAATTGATGATAATATCATGTCAACTAAATTACAATTCTTTATGATTGAAGAATCTAAACTATATTTGAAATATAATATTATTTCAAATCAATTAAAATTTAACACAATTGAAAATATTAATAAGGTAAAAAATAATATTATAAATCAAGATGCTAATATTGAAATATTATTAATAATACTCTTATATTTAGAACATCACTATAATTGAAGAAGAATCATTATATCTATCAAAGATATATCATTTATATCTAAAAAAAGAACTAATGAATTTAAAGTCACTCGAAGAAAAATTACATTCCTTTATAATTAACGGTAAGTTTTAATTTAGCTCAAATTTATTTTATCAGAGTTAATTATTAATAATAATTTTAGTATCTCAAAAATTACCTCGTGAAAAAGTAATTGAATTATTATCTTCTGCTTTTCTATTATTAAGGAAGTATGCTTTTCAATCCAATCATTCACCTTCTTTAAGTAAATTATTATTTAATATTGATTCATTTGATTTTACTAACTTTTATTTTTTATTATTTTAGAATCTTATTGGAGTATATTAACTACATTACCAAATAGGGAACAAATTAATTTTACAGATTTAGTAATTAAGCAATTCCTTCAACTTCTTGGCTTCGATATAACAGAAATTCAAGCGTTGAATTAGATTCAAAGTTTTATATCCCTTTTCATCTTAGCTTTATGACTTAATTGATAGTCAATGAATAAAAATTTTAACCTACGTTTTTAAGATAAATTGATAAATGTTACCTTTTTTATCATAATTTGAGATTTGTAGTTTGAATTTATGAATTTATTTTGTTTTTTAAGGGATAAAACGTTATTGAAGAATAGTTAAATTGATTTATTATTTACATATAACTTTTTGAAGGTTATAGTAATCATAAGCGGTTCGTTTATGAACAAAATCTGAGTGTACTATAAGAGATATACTAAATAAAAGAGTTGTTAATCATTTTTTATTAACTTTCAATATTAAATAGTTAATTAGCTAAGGATAGCAATAGTTATTTTTAAGTATTAATTTTTTACAGCTATTTCTTCTAAAATAAAGTTACTTCATTGAACCAATCAAACTCATCAAATAAACACCTGTTTTATGCAATCAAAAGATAATAATAACCTTCCAAAAATTATGGGAATTCATAATTCATTTCTCTCCAATATTTTCAAGAATGCAGGAGTATAATTTTAATAAACTAACCAATAAAGCTTATTTCAAGCAACGAGGTTATAATGAGCCTGAACCATTTATACGTCCTGAGCCCGTAACAAAAATTCAAGAAGAACGTTATAAATCTACTGCAAGATCCCAGTTGGTTCATAATCTCAATTTATTATCTCCAGAAAATAATGATTTGGGGAATTTATTACTTACTCTACCAGAAAAATTTAGTTATGCAATAAAGAATTCAACTTTTGTGGATGGACCTACCAATTTTCCAATAGCATTAAAAGAAAAGATAGAAGAATCTAAAGAAGATATCAAAGCTGGATTTTTAGGATATTTAAATTTTGCTTATTTTATAATTGATGGAAATTTATATCTTTGGAATTATCAACAAGATGTTATTAAAGTAGAACTACAAAAAAGTGATTGTTTAAGTGTACATTTAGCTAAAGCAAAAAAAGAGTGTTTTGATGACAATGTAGAATGGACATTGATGATTTGTTGTAAAAGTACATTATCGGTAGTAGGAATATATTTTGATATTGAGAAAAATTTACAATTTGCTTATTCCCCATATACTTTAGAATATGCCTTTTCTAAAGATGTTACAATGGTTTCAACTATTGATGGCAGAGTGTTTTTTACTAATAATGATGAAATTTATGAAGTATTTTATCAGCTTAGAGAAACCTTATTTTCTCGTCGACTTGAAGTCAAAAAGTTAACTTCACCCAACTTAATGTCTTCTCTTTTTGGTTCAACCAGTGGGTATAGTAAAATCGTATTAGATGAAGATAGAAAGTTATTATATGCATTTAAATCCATTGAGGAAATTGTTATGATTAGTTTAGGTGAAAAAGGAAATCAGTTTATAGTTCAAAAAAGTTTCAAATTTGATACAAGTAATATTGATCCTTTATATAGTCCTAAAATTATGGAAGCTCTTGCTTCGGGTATTATTGAATTACATCCTATTCCTTTAGCTCAATCAAATATTGTTAGATTTGTTATTTTAACGCATAACGGTGCAAGCATATTTTATAGAGAAAATAAAAATTCAATAAATAATAGGGCACTTCCATTAGAATATCATGCTTTTCTTAGCCCTGCAGCTACAATCAATATCGATTTATCTCCCGTTACATTTTATAATAATGGATTGACATTATCATCTTATAAAAAGGAAGAAAAAACATTGATTAGTTCACGTTATTTAGAAAGTACACCTGGATTAAATGATAATAAGATTAATGATTTAGTTTATAATTATTATGTTAAAGGAGATGTACTGGATATGATTGAGTTACCACCTGTTCCAACGGACCTTATATCAACAAAAAACAATGGAATTTCATTAGTAACACCGGATGATACAGTAGGGCAATATTATCGACCATTTCGTACTTTTATGATATTAACAACTGAAGGTTTGTATTGTATACAAAAATTTCGACCAATTGATTGCTTGGAAGAAGCCATTACAAAGAGTCCCAATGATCGAGTAGAAAATTTTAAATTTAATTCAATATTAGAGTATTATGGAAAAGCAGAAGTTATTTGTATGTTGTTATTTTTATTATCTCATCATCCAGTGAGTAGAATGGGTAAATCAGGGTATACTGGAATGTATGGTATAGTAAATAGACCAACAAGACAAATTAAATTAATGAAGCAATGCTATAAATATATTGAAAAAATCAAAGATAAAGCTACTTTACAAAGTATTGAAGTTAATTCACTTAAAAAATATTGGGCTCCTGGAAGTACAATTTGGATTAAAAATAGCGCTAGTTATATTGGATTTTTAAAATTAGTTACAAGATTATTACAACCTATTTGGAAAACTCATTTTATTAAATCATTAATTATTGATAATAATAACACATTTGAATTTGGTGCATCAAAAGATATTTTAGACGTTATTAATCCTAATTTAACAGCTGTTATTAATTTAATTCATAATATATCTCATTATAATGAATATAAACGATTAGGTACTGAAGAAAATGATACACTAACAGGGCCAACTTCTGTAGTAAATAATAATAATTTAGAATCGGAATGGGAAGAAATCGAGTTATTTAGACAGTTAAGACAACAAGTAGATCGTGCTAGAGAATTAATTAACTTTCAACAAATCTTACTTGAGCTTAATGATGCTGGAATATTCAATTCACTTGAACAGGATACAATTAATAAAATAAGTTCACTTACTTTTGAAGACTTAACAGATATAAATAAATGGCACATATTGTTCAATCAAATAATAGCCGTGGTAGTTAAAGAAAAGGGAACTTCATCAACAGAAAATGTATCTGTATTAAGTCCATTCAAACATTTCTGTCCTAACATATTATCAGAAGATAGTTATCATTATTTCAAAGGACTTGAAAACATATTAATTGCTAGTGTCCAACCCTCCTTTCACTTATCTACTTTATTTATTCGATTAGCACAAGATTCCTTTGATGAAATGAAAACTATTTTATCAACAGATAAACTTTTAGGTATTATTCAAGATTATTGTGAGTTAGGTTTTTGTAATGGAGCTTTAATGGCCATTGCAAATACAATCACAAAGATTAATAACCAAAAATTGGAATTAAACTTTGAAGCTAAAAAAATAGAAATTCAAGATTATTACCAATTAGCTATTATACCATTGACTCATATTTATCCAATAATGAAAGCCAATTTTAATGCGTTTGAATTTACTAAAGATTATAGAAACATAAAAGCAAGTTTGATGAAGATCTTTAATTCATGTTTAGATAAAAACTTCCATTATGTTATTTATGAATGGTTTATGGAATCTGGTCATATTAAAATGTTAATTGAATTCCAAACACCTTATTTAGAACAGTTTTTAAAAGAAAAACATAGTTCTATTGATAATGAATTTTTACAAAGATATTTATCCCATCATAAGCGTTACTTAGAAGCTACTGAAATTTACTTTAAACGAGCTATTATTGAGAGGTAAAATAATATATTATAATGTATATAATAATTTTTTTATTAAATTAATTTTAATCAATTAGCTCTGAAATGTCATTACAAAAAAGAATCGAATTTTTACAAAAAGCAGATTATCAATCGGATGACTTTAGGATCAAAGATAAAAGTTATAATAGAGACAATATTCGTAAAAATATCAAGTATATGCTCCGAATTGCTAGGTTGCAAGATTTGATGGTAAAGGAATTGATTTCAGCTTCCCATCTTGCTAAAGATTTGACTGAAGAAGCTATTAAAGGGTTAAATTTTAAATTATATGAACCTGCTGAGGTTATTTTTTAATTTTTTAATTATTTAAATATTTATTAAATCAATTTTTTAGCTTTATGATGAATTTATTGAGTCTCTTGAATTACCTATGTCTGAAATTGCAATTACAATTTTATTTTTTAATCAATCAAAGAGTAGAAAGGAACTTATTGTACTTATTGAAGAATGGTACAAATTATGTAAGATATAGTTCAATTTTTAAACTGTTGTCACTAATGTTTTAATAGTAAAGAAAAATACGGTTAAAGTAGATTTCCCAAAGACATTGAGAGAAAACTTAAATTCGATTGTAAAAGCAGTTACCAAATGTCATGAAACATCGTATATAAGTAAGTTAAATTTGGTATCAAATAAGATTTAATTAACAACTTTTTAGAATATTGGCATGTACCTTTATTCCGGGTGTTTGCAGAAAATATCAATACAATTACACTTGAGTGGGTTATAGATTCATTATCCGAATTAGGTTATACTTCATTTGAAATTTTAGGATTTTTGATGACTGCTTTGAATAATGATGTAATATATTCAATTTATAATAAACATAGTTTAATATTTTTTGAAATAGGAATATCCATTCAGTTCACCCAAATTTTGTCATGAAGTATTGAATTTAATATTTGCTTTGATTGAAGATCAAAGTGATACTATGCTTAAAAATAAGTAAGTAAAGTCAGTTTTTCATTTTATTTTATTTTATCCACTTTTCTAGACATCAAGATATTACCCATGCATTATCAACGATCCCTCACACTGTCCCAACGCTTACAGATAGAATTAAAGCATATGAAGTACCTAAACAACGCTTTGATTTTGATTATAAATTTAGAAAACATAGGTATGATGTATTGAATTCATATACTGATGAAAGAAGTACCAAAAGTAGGAGAATTGGAAATAATTAAGAAAAGGATTAAAAAAGTTAAGATTCAATTGTATTCGTAGTGGTTTCAAACTTAATTCTAGTTGATATACTGAATTAAAAATTGTTCACGTTAAGTATATATTTTTTGAGTTTTTTAAAATATGATTCGAGTAGTATTTTTAGTGATGTAGTTTTAAGTGCATTTAAGATGTATTGTTTTTTTTGAAGTATTTTTATTAAATAGTTATGTTTTATAAGCTTTATTTATTTCACAGAAAGAATAACCTTTGAGTTAAAATGTTATGTTAAAATTAATATTAATTGTCAATTTAGAATTTTGGATCTTTTGTGAAATATCGCTTTGTCAGTCTCATGGTTAATTATAGCATAACAATCGCCTAAGCTGTTGTGTTCTTGAGTTCAGAGAAAATCAATCCCACGTTCTTAGTTTGATTTGCTATGAGAATTTCTAGCTCCATCCCAAAGAATGTTATCTTCTCATTTTGATATTTATACTTTTCAGAGTATAAAAGAGCTTACAGAGTATAGTAGTTCGAAGCTTTTTAACTGAATTATTCCCTGATATCTCGAACATTTAATAAAACCACTAAGTTTTCTTAATAGTACTTTACATAGATTTTACATTAGTATTGTCTATTCTATTTGTCTTATATAGCTTGTAACCTATTACATGCTATCCCTCATAATCCAAGTCTACCTTAGTCACATAAACTAAGACCTTTCGACTTATAGAGTAGTCAACCCAGCAATAGCTGTCCTTGACTCCAAACCCTGAGTACCAGATTTCACACTTTTTATATTGAGCTCTAAATGTTTTGCTAGCTGTTATCTGAGTGAAATTTAGGAATTTTTAAATTGTTGTATGCATATAAAAAAGGTTGACAGTTCTCTGAATAGCTTAGTTGATTTGTTAAAACTAAGTTTTATAATTAGAGATGTTTTTATTTGAAATTGTAAAATGGAAAATTTTAAATGGGGATGTCTAAGTTAATTTCATTTTCCTATCCAATTTTTAAATATAATTCTTTTTTTAAAATTTATTAGTAATTATAAAAGTTTAAAAAAAGTACTAATTAAAATTTAAATAATCATCTGAAATTTAGCTAAATTTTGAATAGATTAAAATCAAATATTTGGGGATGTTTTTTTGGTTTCATTATTTTTCCATTTTTTAAACGCTATTTGAGTGGAAAGATTGTTGGCAAAATTCTTAAACAAAATAGTACATCCCCATTTGTTCAATATAAGCAGCTATCATGGTAAAAATAAAAATATTAAAATGAGTTGTTTTTAATAGAAGCATAAGCTAATGATTTGTTAAGCTTTTTTAATAATAAAAATGATATTATTAAATAATATAGTAATTTCAAAGATTGAAATATGTAAAAATTAAAGAAATTATTTGAGCTTATCAAATGCAAAAGCTTTAAGTAAAGTATATAAATGATCTTAAATTTTGTTTCAAACAGTTTTATTAATTGTTTTATAGTTTTTGTTTTTAAATAAAAATAGTAATATAAAATTTAAGTTATTAAAATGATTTATTTGTTAGCATGTTAATACAAATTTAATACTTTTTTATAACAGATTTCTTAAAATAAAATTATTACATTATGTCTGGAAATTTTAAAGGTAAATAATATGATGATATTTTTTTTGGCTTCATTACTTTTTCTATCTTTTAAACACTATTTGAGTAGAAAAATTATTAGTGAAATTCTTATACAAAAATACATCTCTACATGCTTTGAATCTTTTTTAAAGCTATACTAAATAACAAATTCATTATGATTTGTTAAAATTAAACTAATTAAAATTTACTATAAATAACATGAAACAAAGTTAATTTACTAAAAATGAACAATCTAATATTCAAAAAACAGCTTTATTTTTAAATTTTAATTATCAATTGGAACTGGATAAGGGGTTGTATAATTAATCCATTTAGCGGACCAATTCAAACATTCATTCATCCATTTAAGTGAATTAGCATTTCTAAGTACATGATGTGATTCATTAGGAAAATATAGGAATTTAGCTGGTATTTTTCTTCTTAACAAAGCATTATAAGTCGCTATCCCTTCACTTTCTGGTACTTGATAATCTTTACCACCATGAATAACTAACATTGGTGTTTTCCATTTTTGAATATAACTTGAAGGAGAATCCCTTAGTGCAATAGATTTTACTTTAGTATCCCATATATCTCCCCCCAATTCTGCAGTCATAAAATGTTGTACATCAATAGTATGATATAAATGAGTTAAATCAAATATACCAGCATGGGAAACAATGGCTTTGAATAGGTTTGTCCGACCATTTAACATATTCATCATATAGCCGCCATAGCTACCACCCCATGCAATGACTTTGGTTGCATCTAAATATTTATGTTCTTTTAATACATAGTCTAATCCCTTCAATGTATCTTCCACAGGTAATGTACCCCAATTACTAATAACTGAATTTATAAATTTATGACCCCAACCATAAGAACCATGGAAATTAATACTAACTAAAACATAACCGGCATTAACAGGTATTTGATAATTCCATCGATTGGACCAATTATCATTAAATGGGTTTTCAGGACCACCGTGAGACCAATACATTACTGGGTATTTTTTAGTAGAATCAAAATTAGGTGGTTTAATTATAAAACCTTGCACTGTTTGATTTAAAGCACCAGTGAAATAAAAAGGTTCATACGAATTTAATTGAAATTGTTGTAAATATTCAATATTAATATTTGATAATAGTTTTAAATCATTACCATCTTTTTTAACTGAATATAATTCTTGTGGATGTTTTGAAGAATGTCTTACTACTATTAATTCATCTTTTAATTCTTTTAATAAAGAGGTACCTCCTGTTTTGACTATTGCTTTATATTCTTCTGTTTTTATATTTAACTTAAATAATTTATCGTAGCCATTATCAGGTATTGTCAAATATAAACAATCTCCATCATTTGAAAATGTAATAACTTCAAAATGAGCATCCCAATTTTTAGCTATTATTTGAGTCTTCTTTGTTTCTAAATTATAATACACTATCTTTGTTTTATCTGCTGTATTAATATCACTATCCATTTGAACCCAAGCTAAATAGTTTCCATTAGGTGAAAATTTGGGACTTGTAATTAAACCTTTATCTTTTTCAGATATTAATATAGGTTCTGATTTTCCGTCAGTAGCTACTAAATATAATTCAACAGTGGATTTAATAGCTTGATATTTAGTATTTGGACGAGTTAAGAAAGCAACCCATTTCCCATTTGGGGATAAAGCATAAGCATGATCTTCATAGTAAGGTCTTAATGGGGATTCCAAATTGGGAATATTTTTTAATAAATCAATACTCTCACTGACTATTTTATCCTTAAAGAAATCACTAACAAATACATGTTGATTAATGTAATCATACCATTGATCCCAATTTCGAACATAACTTTGTTCAAAAGTAACTCCGCTACTAAAACTTTTTTGCATCTTTTTAACAGTTACTCCAGAGGTAAAGATTAATTTGTTGTGCTCTAAATTGATTTTAACTCCATTAATATCTCCCACTGTAAAATTACTATGTTGAAATAAAGAACTTTTGCCCAATTTTAAATCTAAGGACCAAATATTGGGACTACCGGATCTTTCGGATACAAATGCAATTCGATTTTCATCAATAAATGAAATAGGGACAAAATCATTAGTTGTTAATTCGGTGATATCTTTAGTTACATTAAGGGTAGTATCCAATAATTTATATAATGTAGTTTTACGATCTGTTTCCTTATTATAGGTAGTGGAGGAGTAAATAAATTGAGTTCCATTATCGGAGGAGGTAAAATAGTATGGACGAGCCATGGTCACTAAATCCGAAGGTGTAAAAGCTACACTTTGGCTTAAGACAGCCAATGGTGTAATGCATAAAGTTATTAATGATATAACAAATGGCTTATGAACCATTTTTATAAAGCGACAACTAATTTTATTATTATTGAATTTAATAAAATATGGAGTGTTTTATTGAGTATTTATACTTTTGTTATAAACACTCGATAATACTTATGTTAATAAAGATTAGTAATTCAAAACAATCATTATTTGTGTGCTAATTGTATATATCAACCTTATTTTTTTATTGAGTTAAATTTAATTATAATTGAAAATTGGGATATTCTAAATGGTTGAAATTATTATTTTTCTATCTAATTAAATTCATGATCATGTTATAATTGATTAATATTTTAAAAAAATATCGCTTTAACAAGTATTTATGGTAAAAGTTATTAAAAAATATTAATCCTTAAAATATATTATTTTTCATAAGTGTAATGCTATATTTTATTTTAAATTAGTACAATATTTATATATGCTATCAAATATAAGCATTTAATATACTACAACTATCCTTTCTATTTTTAATAACTACATCCAATAACTTCCTGATTAATTGTTTTAAAGAATAAGGATAAGGGTTTTATTAAATGTCATAATATTTTCTTGAATTCAATTATTCAAAGTATAATAATAATATATTAATTCAACATCACATCACTCATTTTGATTTTCTTGCAGAGATTTAGCTAAATATGGAAATTACTAAAAATAATTGAATTATTCAAATTCAAATCCAAAGATAAATGAAATAATAGAATAGTTAATATGTTATAGAAACAAAGTAATTGAAATTTACTTTTATTAGTAGATACTATAATAGTTAAAGTTTATTCTATTTACTATTATTACTTAACCTTATTTCAAATTCCTTTTTAAAAACCTTAGATATCATTCTAAATAGTTCAAAATAAAGTTGAAATTTCAATAGTTTTATTGTATATTAGTTTAAAAAAATAATTAACCTCGAAATGATAGACAGAAAACTCGCTTATTATAATCGGAATAAAAGAATCTCTACTTTTTTCTTATTTCAATTTACTCAATGCTCTAGTAAATAATTCGATTTTTTAACCATTAGAATTCTCCAAAATGGAAGAAGCAAAAGCCGATTTATCCAAGATTCAAATTTTGAATCAAAACTTTAAACCTTAATTTTTACCATTTATAGCAATTTTTTTTGAAAAGTGCGTAAATGGAAATGAAAATTAAATTATTAAATTATATCTAATATTATAACAATTGATATTAATATAATAAAGTTAATAAAAAAATAAAATAGTTTGTTTTTTTAGGAACATTATCAAACTATTATGATTAATATCAAATTAAATTATAAGACCCATTAGGCAGATTAAAAAGAATTAGCTATAAGATAAAAAACAATCAAAAAACTTGATTATTCAATTTAAAAAAGTATTTTATATTTAAATAATAAAAAAAGAATTCCCTGCATTTCCGATTATTCTAAGGTAGATGATTCCTTATTAAAAGTAAAATTATTCGGTGGTAATCCAACTTGATAACTATTTTTATCACTACGATTCCTTTTCCATTCGTTAATGAACTCCTCTTTATTTTCCAAATCCAATATTCTTTTACGTTGTTTACAATTTTCTAAGTTTTCTCTTTTCATTTCCTCTCTTACTATTTCTCCATATTTTTCTTCTAATAAATTGATTGGTGTTAAATGCTCATTATATCTTTTGCCATAATTTATTAATTGATGTCGATAAGTGGAAAGTTCCTGTTGTTTTTTATTATCTTCTAAGGCGGTTGAAAATGATTTTGCTTTTCTTGCAGATAATGGTAAATGTTGAATTAATTCTTGTAAATAATCCTTTTCGATTGAATTCTGTGGTTGAATATTATATAAATAAGGTGTAACAAACCCAATTCTATATAAAATTAAAAGATTAATACAATATTATTATTATTACTAGAACTCACTCTTTTTCCAATTCATAGTTGTTCTTCATATACATAATAATTGAATGAATTGCTTTTAATATATTAATATTAAGAATGTTATTCTTTGAATTTAGATTCAATTGAAACTAAAAATAAAAACAAAATAATAGAGATTAATTATAAATCATAATAAAATGATTAATAAACTACCTGGTTTTTTAACATTGATTTTAATCCTAATAATAAATCGTTATTTTTAAAACCGAATTCGATTAAATGTTGAATTATCCATTCAAGATTAACGGAAGTTATATTGGAAAATTCACATAAAAATAGTTGAATAATGGGTTCTATAAATGAATTAAAATAATTAATATTAATTATAATAACAATATAGTATATATAATAAAACTTACTTAAATGAATATGATTCAATGGTTTACTTACATATTCAAAGATTGATTTTAATTCTTTCATTATAGTTTCTGCTTCTTCAAAAGTCTCGTTTTTATTTACTGATAAATAATAAATAATGATTTTATTAATTTATTAACATTATCTATAATTTATTAACTTACTTTGATTAAATAAATTTCTCCATAATTTTTCTGCTTCTATTTCATTAAAAATATTACCAAATGCTAATTTATAAATAATTTGTAATTTTATATAATTATTGAAATTATCTAATTCATGAGTCATCTAAATTAAAAAACAAAAAGAATTAAACTCAAATGATAATAACATACAATTAATACTTACTTCGTCAATGGAATAATACCTTTGATTTAATCTGTCAATTATATTTTGATATTTATCAATTTGTTCGTTTTCTTTTGTTCTAATTTCTCCTTGTAATATACGTTGAAAATTAATCATTTTAACTCCATGATTAATCTTATGTAACCATTCATATTTGAAACTTTCTTCTTCATTTTTATGAATTTTATGAGCAGAATTATCTGCTTTTATTAATAGTTTCATTCTTTCGTATAAATCTAAACTTTCTCTAGAATAAGAACATAAGAGAATATTCAAGAATTTAACTTAAAAAAAGCTTACAAATTACTCATCGCTTTTTCCGTATATAATTTAGTTAACTTTAAATAATCTTGATTATACTCATAATAAACTTCCAAAATAGGTTGACTATTAGCAGTGACTTTACTTGATGCTAAATATTTTTCCAAGTATTCGTTCTTAAAATCAAACAATAAATATGCCAGTCCATTTTGAATATAATATTCATAAATATAATCATACAATTGATCATCTTTCAATTCCATAAGTACAGTTTCAATAAATTTTAAAACAGTTTGATATTCTGTTAATGTTGAACTTACTTGAGTATACCCCGTTTGTGGTGTATATTGAAATTTGATATTATTATTAATGGATTTTTCTTTTTCTTCTCTTTTTAACATATCTTCTTTTTTTAATAATGGTAATAAATGATTTAATGGTAATTCTAATAATTTATAATATTCACTATTTATTATATTATTATTATCATGTCCTTCTTTTGTCATTATAGTTGATATTAATTTTAAATTATTAATAATAGTTTGAATGGCATTAATAGGTTGATTTGATTCCAAATAAAGATTTACTATTAATTGAAGCTTCCTTTTACTTAATGGCTGTTTGTTAAGCTTCAAAGTTGATTCTGCTTTACTTTGGTAATCTAGCTTATAAAACTTATTACTTTGTGTTAAACTTAAATTTAGATATTCCATAGCCTATTAAATAAGGTTAATCTTTATAATTATACTGGAATAGCTATTATTTTACCTTATAAACATAATATTCATTTTCAGATATTAAAGTAGGACAATATTGACGAATAATTTCCAACACAGATGAATCCTAAAACAATAAATTAATAAAACAACACTAAACAAACAATAAATAAAACATACTGTATCTTTGGCTTCTTTTAATTCTTTAATTGTATTAATTAAACCCAAAATAATAAATTCAATAAATTCTGTGTTATTATTATTATTTAAATTTAAAATATCATTAAATGTTAGTTGAGATAAATTAATAATAGATTGTTGATCTAATTTTTTAATTAAATATAATGTGTTTAATTCAAATAATAATAACAAAAATTCTATTAATTCTAGTATTCGATTAATGACTTTGATTAATTCATCTATTAATGGATTTGATTGATTTATTGGTAATAATTTTCTATCGCTATTGTAAAATTGAACCAAATCATTATCATTGTTACTATTAAATAAACTAAATTGACTTAATACAACAATGAATTGATAAATGGATTTTTGTATAAATTTTAATTTAGTGATATTATTATTAAATTGAATATTAACAATTTGTTGATTTTGATTTGTATTAACTTTTAATAATGGTGTATTAAAGATTGGTGATAAAATACCAGCTAATCCACGAATACAAGCTAAATATTGAATCTTTTTCTCAATTTTTTCTTGTTGACCATTGACTTGTACTATTATATAACTTTTATTAAATAATGATTCATATTGTTGATAGTTTTTTAGAATAATGTTTAATATGGGTTTATATTCATTTAGTTTGTTGTGTTGATCTTCTAACTGTAAATCCTTATTGAATTGATTATTAATAAAATATGGATATTTTGATAATAATAAATAACATAAACTTAATGTTTCAATAATACCATATTTGATAATAAAACTCTTTAACTCCTTGTTATTTATAATATTTTCTTCATTTAATAAATCAATTGTATTTCTATTCTTTAATTGAATTAAATTATCTAATATATATTTCAATTGATCAATTGGTCGAAATTTAATTAACTTATATATCTTTTTATTACTTAAGATATAAATTTGACGTTGATAAAAATAGTACTGGCTATTTGTATTATCTGAATAATAATCTTTAATATTGATATTCATTATGTTATCTATTTTTTTATCTTCCATAAAATCCATAACTCTTTCTTGCTGATCAAAGTTACTTTGAATATCATAAGTAACTAATGTATCTATCCCAAATAATGATTTTTTATCTTCGTTATTAACTTGATCAACCAACACATTTTTGTTGTTTAAATATTCACTCGCACATTCAGAATATTTGATTTGAATTATATTATCCTTTTTATTATTATCTTCATAAATAAAACAACTCATTAACATACCATTATAATATTCTCCATTATAATACGTGTTTTTAAATGTAGTATCTTGATTACCAATAATAAAATGACTTACTTCTAGGTTACCAACTTCATTTATTAACTTGTCATCCGTCGATTTTAAATAAATCCAAGTACCATCATAAGTTAATAATACTAATCGAATTAAATCTTCCTTTTGTTTTGGTATAATATTCAATTTCACAATCCCTTTTGAAATAGCCCTTTTTAATTGATTATTTTTCAAAAAAGTAGGTGAAAGATGAGTTATTGTTGCTTTCCATTGAAATAAATCGCCTTTTATATCATAAATATCAATATTGGTATCCTTATTTAAAGTATATAATGTATTCCTTTCCAAATCAATTTGTAAACCTCTTAAATTTTTATAACGAAAATCAAAAAATTTAGTTATTATAGAGAGGTAGTTTGTGTGATTTACTACTGATGTTTGTTTTGAAAATAAGCTTGATTTCAATTGATACTTTAATTCTAATACATCACCATTATTAGCCAAAAATATTCTTCCTTCATTTGTTGAAGCAATCAAATCATTTTCATAACAATAACAATCAAACTTATAAGGAGTATGTAATACTTGAATCTTATCCTCATCTATTTTAATCCCATATAAATAAACCTTACTTTGAAATCCAATCAATAATCCTTTGATTACGCTTTCTTCAAAGCATTCTTTTTTGATATCAACAACACTTATAAATTTAAACTGATCTTCCAGTAATTCAATCTGAATCAAATCTTTTTTGAAATCCCATAAATTCAATTGTCCATCAGTGACATAATAAAGATAATTGATCTCTTTTAGTAGCCCTTTTTTGATATTGGCATCTTGTAATTTCAATGCTATTGATGGTGGCGACTCGTAATGAGTTAATGAAAACTCAGATAAACAAGAACCTTGTTTTTCTATGGTGGAGGTAAGATACAACTCAGAATGGTAACCCTTTATTTGAGAAGTTAAATCGGATACGATTTCATTTTGATAATGGGCATTAAGTGAATATAGTGATTCACTATCACTTAGAGTCTTGTTTTCGGTGGTTGAATTCATTCTCCTTGATTGAAATAAAAAACTAAAAAAGTTTTTCAAAGGTTTTGTCAAAAAAAATTTTAAAAATTTTAAAAATTTCAATTAGTCATTTTCGTCATTAACCAATAAAATTAAAGCAAAATATCAAAAAAAATCCAAAAAAAAATGTAGTAAAATTCCAGCCAGCATATCCTTTATATTTATATAGTATGAAAGTGTTTTAGTTTCATCACCTTTTCCATTCTCTAAGTGCTATTTAGGTGGAAAAATTGTCAGTAAAGTTCTTAAACAAAAAACATAACCCCATATTTTATAAAGATTTCATTTATTTTTGATAAAGAGTAAAATGCTTTGAATGAGTCTTGTATTTTATTTTTTATTTTTTATTTAATTATTTATATAAATCTAAAGATTTTAATAATATAAAATTTTAGTTTCATATAATCAAGTGCTAAATAACAGGCATATTTGACTTTTTTTAATACAATTCATAATTTGTAAAAATAGTGCAGCCAATTAAATATATAAATTTACACATCATAAACTTAATTAGTATCTATTTTAAAAAAATTATAAAATCAAATATATTCATTATTTTGCACTTATTTATAGAAAATACATTAACATTAATTAAAAAATAAGTGACATTTAAATGGAACCGTTTTTGACAACATCTTTATTTTTTAATTAAATAAAATTAATTTTACAGCTATATGAATTTAAATATACATTATATAATACTAATTTCATAATAGGAGCTTTTAAATAGTATGTGGTATACTTTAGTGAATAAGTAAATTTTTATTATATTAAGCACTTTTGTCAATAAGACACTATTTGAGGCTTTTTTTACAAAAGAATAACAGAGTCAACTATAATACTATTGTAGTATTTGTTTTAAATAGTATTACATAAAGAGTAACTTATTATAAATAAAGATTATATGATGATGTTTTTTTTGATTTCATTATTTTCTATTTTTTGAGCGCTATTTGAGTAGAAAGATTGTTAGTAAAATTCTTAAATATAAAAATACAGCCCCCCATATGGGAATGTATTTTTATATTTAAGAATTTTACTAACAATCTTTCTACTCAAATAGCGCTCAAAAAATAGAAAATAATGAAGTCAAAAAAAACATCCCCATATATTGATTTTAATTTTTAAATTTAAATTTTCCAATTTAACAATAAATTTTTGACAAAAAATCCAAAATAAACAAATATAATTGTTTATTTGAATATATATTATAAAATAGCAATATAGTAAAATTCAATATAAAATTTAATTCCATGTATTAATATTTCATAACGTTTTGATAGATAAAATAATAATAGTTTTTTGAAGTAAATTTGAATAAAAAAAGGATAACATAAGGGAAAGGGCAATATAACGAAAAAAGTGAGATTTCGAGTCAAATTCAGCTACATAGAGTTATATAAGGGAGGGTTTATAATATGTAACATATGGTGACAGCTACTCAACATACATTCTAATTAAAATGAGTATATAAAAAAATAAGCTTTACTTAAGGTATTTTTAACTTAGTATTATTAACTAATTAAATAAGCCCTATATAAAAAAAGTATTATAATAACTTTAATGGTTTTTTGATCTAGTGGTAATATGAACATTTGAGCCAAATAGTCAATGACCCATAAAAAACGGTGATATAAATGACCAATACAATATGAGGATGTATTTTTATGTTTAAGAATTTTGCTAACAATTTTTCCGCTCAAATAGGGCTTAAAAAATGGAAAAAGCAATGAAACTAAAAAAATCATCCCCATATAATAGCTTATTTAAAGATAAAATTGGTCAATTCATTATCAATAGTAAAATTATTATAACAAAAGGAATAATTTGTTTTTCTATTAAGCCAAAAGCTTTGTTTAGTTATTGTTTAATGAATACTTTATTAATTTAAAGAGTTAAGGAAGGAAGATAAATGACAATTCAATTTTTAGCTGAAAAGAAGTTCAAAAGAAGTGTTAAAAAAAACTCTCTTTTGAATAGATTTTATTAATTGTAGGAGATAACTATCAATCAAAGTGATATTTATTGTAAAGAAATAAAACAAAGTTCAATAGCATTTAGGTCATCTGAAAATTGATAACATTTATTAGCTTTTGAATTCAAGTCAAAAGTAAATCCCGTTTTAATTAAGAGGATTTTAAGACTTTTCCTAAAAATAAAAAGCTAGTAAAATAATGAATTATAAAAAATGATACTAACAAGTTAAAATTCAATAAAATCTAATCATCTTCCTTAAAGCTCTCTTAATTAAAATGCGTGCTTGTCAAGTGCTCAATTAACAAAAATTCAAGCATTAAGCTATAAATCAGTAAAACTATAAATCACAGTTAATGCAACTATTTTTAACTAATTAGCTGTAATTTTATAGTTAAATGATTTATTACCTAATTTTTTTGCCTAATCCTTACTTATAAATGGATTTTAGTATAAGTTACATTCTTAAATGAATAATTAATAAGTTTGAAAAAGAATAGTAGTTGTTGTATTGCTTCCAAAAATTAGCTCTGTTACATTGTTGTTCATCTGACCTAAATTAAGCTATATATCTAAGTTGAAAACAGAATGCACAAAATAAGCGGTACTACTGGTTCACTTTTAACATACCATGAGCATTTATGATTTTATATTTACTGGATTTAATCGTGACAATTTTATTTATTTGTTGTACTAAATCAACATAAAATATGAAATACCCATATTATTTTTAAATCGAAATAATAACAGCTAGCAATTTAATCAAGAAAACCAATGCGAAATGCTAATAAAGTTTAAAATGGACCTCGTTTAAAGGAATTTGAATAGGCCAAGTTACGCTTAGATGGGAGCAAAAGTGGGCGTGAAGCATTGACTAAACTATTCTTATCTCTCCTTTATCGAACTTGAGTTGATTTATTTCATTAACTAAACATTTGAGAGCCTTATGACTTTTTCAAAAATACAAATTTGAAAATAATCAAATACTTTAGCCTATTTGTATTATTATATTTAGAAGAAAATAAAGCTAAATAGGAATTTCGGAGACTTCTATATATATGTGGGATTTCATGTAAAGAATAATCAATCACTAATAATTAACAGATTTAATAAGACATGGCTATTGCAGACTTTTGGACTGATTAAGTTAATTTTAATACTATATGAAGATAAAATAATATTTTTTATAAGTGTCATTTTAATACTATTTCAATACAAAATAATAGCTATAAACTGTGCTTTAAAATTTTCTTTTTAAAGAGCCATTTCATTACCTTTAAGCCTATTATTTTTGTAGTTTGACTCTTCAATTTAGTTGATTTTAAATGTATTAGTGGCATTTAAGAAAGTTTATTCAAAATAAACAAAAAATTACAAAAGTATAAAATGATACAGATTTTACTTGAAACAAATAAAATTATTATAATTACTTTTATTATTATCTCTTTAATCAACATGCTTTACTTTATTCTTTCTATTGTATTAGCAACCACTGTGCTAGGTTCCAGATATCCCAACAGTATAGATTGGGACCATCCTTGTGGATGCAGTCATTTTAATGAAAGTTATGATTCTCAAGTTGAGAGTTTAATTTACAAGATGAATCTACGTGAAAAAGTGGGCCAATTATCTCAGCTTAATATTGCTATCTTAGTTAACAAAAATACTTTAGAATTGGATCCTAAACTTGTTGATTATTATGTCAATGAAATGCAAGTAGGTTCCTTTTTTAATAATCTTTCTGATGGTACTGAAAAATTACCTGCAGGACCAGATAAATGGGTACGTTTAATGAATCAATTACAAGACGCTAGTCAAAAAAACCGATTAAAGATACCTATGATCTATGGTTTAGATTCGGTTCATGGTGCTAATTTTATTTATGGTGCTACTATTTTTCCTCAACAATTAGGGCAAGCTGCTACCTTCAATCGTACATTAATTAGAAAAATTAGTGAGATTACAGCTAAAGATACAAGAGCTGTTGGTGTTCATTGGAATTTTTCACCTATTTTAGATATTGCTGTTAACAAACAGTGGCCAAGAGTTTATGAAACTTTTGGTGAAGATCCATATGTTGCTGCTGAACTAGGTAGGGAAACTATTATTGGTTATCAAGGATGTGGTAAAGACTTAGCTCGTGAAGATAAAGTAGCTGCTACGATGAAGCATTTTATTGGTTACTCTTCTTCTCGCTCTGGTAAAGATATTGATGGTGCTTGGATGTCTGAAAGGACTATCAATGATTACTTTAGACCAAGTTTCCAAGCTGCTGTTGAAGCTAGTATTGCTACTACTATGGAATCTTATTCTGATATCGACGGTGATCATTTAGTTAACTCTAAACAATATTTAGTAGATCTACTTCGTAGAAAAATGAACTTCAAAGGTGCTTTAATTACAGATTATCAACAAATTCAAAAGCTACATGATCCAATTCATATTGCTTCTTCACAAGAAGATGCTGTATATAAGGTAATGAAGTCGGGTACTTTAGATATATCAATGATTCCAAATGATGTTACTTTTATTATTATTTTGGAAAGCTTAATCAAAAAAGGTAGGATCTCAATGAATATGATTGATAATAATGTACGTCGTATGCTTATTTTAAAGAAAAAGCTAGGATTACTTGGCTCAACTGGTAAGATAGATGTCAATTCAAAATTAGTTAGAAGTATTGGATCTAAAGAAGATCGTGGATTATCTTTAGATGCAGCAAGAGAATCCATTATCTTATTACATAACAAAAACAATACTCTTCCACTTAAGAAAGGAATTAAAGTATTAGTAACTGGCCCTACTGCTAATTCTATTAGTTACCAAACTGGCGGTTGGACTTTCAGTTGGCAAGGAACTAATAAAGATGAATGGTATCAAGGAAACGGAACTACCATTATCCAAGGTTTAAAGGAATTTGCTAGTGTAACTCACTTACCTTCCATCGACATTAATGGAACTTGCATTGGCTCTGGTATTGATGGAGTTGTAAATGCTTCAAAAGATCATGATGCCATTGTGGTATGTATTGGTGAAGCTACTTATGCTGAATTGTTTGGTAATATAAGTGATATGGCCCTCCATCATATGCAACTAAACATCCTTCATGCTTTAATTGGTAATACTGACAAGCCTGTAATTGTTGTAATAAATCAAGGTAGGCCGAGAGTCATTAATTCGAGTATTGACCAAGCTAATGGGGTTATCAATAATTTCTTAGCTGGACCATATGCAGGTCAAGCCATTGCTGAAATTATATTTGGCGAAGTTAATCCATCTGGTAAATTGCCGCTTACTTACGCCAACAAAGTTAATGATAATACTCAAAGTTACTATCGCCGTTTTAATGAAGATAACCCAAAAAACTTATGGAATTTTGGTCACGGCTTGTCTTATACCAGTTTTTCCTATTCCAATATCACCCTTTCTAAAAATGTTATGACCCCCTATAATCACATTGATGTTTCAGTTGAAGTAACTAACTCTGGTGCTACAGCTGGTAAAGAAACTGTATTGATGTATGTTACTGACGAATACCGTACCATCTCGCCCGAAATTAAAAAATTAAGGGGATTTGAAAAAATATATTTAAATGCTGGAGAAACTAAAGAAGTCAAATTTGTTATTAATATCAAGGACCTTGCTTTTGCTGGTTTGGATAACAAATATATTGCTGAAGAAGGTTCTTTCTATGTTACCATTGAAGACTCAAAAGCTCAATTCGAATTAAAAGTTGGCTATGGTCGTGATACCTTTTACCTTGGAGAATAACCCCTTACTAAGCTTTTTTTATCTCTGGCCTTTGCATATAGTCAAATAAAAATTAGTTTATAAATTTACAAAATTTGGATCTTTAAAACTTAAAATTATCTTTTTGCCCTTGAAAAGCCGAAGTTCCAAATCTTTCATTAACTAAAAATTGAAATATTTAAGTTAGATAACTTAAGAGACAAAACGATTAGAGGGAATCATTTGGGAAAAAAACATAAATTTATAAAGCTGATAAATATGAAATCCAGTAGCATCAATGACTCTCCCTAAAATCCAAATGCAATAAGACTAACAATGAGCAAAATTCTCTACCGAATTTCTTTTTAAGAAAACTGTAATTATTTCATAACAAGACCTTGTCAGAGAAATATATGGTACACAAGAAGTGGGCAAAGTTGAGTTTAAAGTAACCTTTTATCACAAATAGTATTGCTATTTATTTAAAAAGTTTAATCTTTTTTAGGAAATCTTGTAGCAGCCAGAGGATCTCAATTGTTTTATTGTTTGAGGGAAACAACGATAGGTTAAATGATCAAAACTTAATATTTTTATTAAGAACAGAGCGCTTAGGTAATGATATTTTCAATCGTTCATATATAAATAGAAATTGCCTTACATATTAATTTTTATAAATTTTTTTACCATTATTTTATAAACATAAATATAAATATATATAGAAGGAGAAACCTAGAGCCTGGGTTTTGAAAGTAGGTACATAGAGAATTTTATAATAAAATTGTTATCTTTCGGGAGATGGCTAAACTTAGAAATTTGAGAAATAAAAGTAGTTTCAAATGTTTATTTTTCGGTCAATATTAACTCAGCAATAAAACAACATGAGCGGAAACAGCCATAAAAGTCGAAAATAATGTAACTTTAGCAAATCGACTTTTAGAGCTTGAATATATTAGCCTGATGATAAAGTAAAAGTCCAGACCAAATACAAAATATGGAATTTTACTAACTAAATATATTATTTAAGGTATTCAATATTCTTACAATAAGGAAGTAAGATAGAAAAAGGGTTTGAATGATTAAACTAAAACCAAATATGGCTAAAATAGCTAATAATAGATACTAAAATCTAATATCATCGTTATAAAACTAATACTTAAGTAAAATTAGCATAGTATATCAATTTTTTATCATTGAATTAAAAAAATAAATAAGATTGGGACTAATGTAAAGCAAGTTTGAAGTCTTTTATCCCTGATTTTTTTGTTTTCTCATTAAAAAAATCCTTTTTTTAGCTTAATTTTATAATTTGAATCTAAATCCAATAAAGTTTACTAAATTTTTATAGTTCTTAAACCTCATCCATCTAAAAAATGCTTATAAAATTAGTATGGCTATTACAGCTCTTTTGTAATTTATTTAACAGCTCATTAAAGAAAAAAATTAATGCTATATTCAGTTTATATAAAAAGACCTTAGAAAAATTGGTTATGCAAACGGTTTAACTATTAAAACCAGCGCTAATAAAGTCTTGAATGGACTGCAATAATTGTAAATAGAACAAGAAGCAGGGAAAGGCGTACAAAGAAATAGTGTAGATTATAATAATAGTTCTTGTATATTCAGTTTTCTCGGTTTACTATATTAGGGAAGAAAGAGCATGCTCAATTTTATAGGTCCGGAGTTTCCTATATTAATACATTATCTTGTACATACTACAGTTTGGAAGCACCGCTTTATATAGATTAAAATCTTACCTGTGTAAAACTCTCAAGTTTTTGTGAAGGTAACTTGTTAAAGTTTTAAAACGGAACATTAAAGTATCTGAAATTAAAGGAAAGTAGTAAGTTATACTTTTTAATAGGATATTAACGCATATAATTTTTTGAAATTTTAAATATATAAAGTTAAATAAAAAGCAGAATATTGAATTAGTACTAGTCTTTTTGAAAAAAATAAATATATTAATAATTCTATGGTTCGATATAATGGTTGTTTAAATCACCATCCTTCATTCCATATTGGGTTTTGTTTGTAATATCAAAGTATATGGAACAGCTTTAAAAATAGCTATATAATGATTTAATTTTAAAAGATTAAGTCTATAGCCTATAGAAGTTATCTAATACTATTGCCTTTTAAGCTGGCATACTATTATAGAACAGAAACAATACTCATAATGTATGATTTGTTTTGAGCTTACAAGATTACATATAATTATAGAATAACGTGTTATCTAAGTTAGGGAATTCCTTTAACATAGATCTATATTTATGACATTCACTATATAGAGTATTTTTTTGACTTCATTACTTTTTCTATCTTTTAAGCGTTATTTGAGTGGAAAAATTGTTAGTAAAATTCTTAAATATAGAAATACATCCTCATATTGATTTGATTTAAAAAATAAGCCTTATTTTATCTTTTTTGAATATATTAAATTTATAAAATAATTTAACTGTAAAGTGATATGATTTTATTTCTACATATATAATATTTTAACTAAAATCTTTTTTATATAAGATAGTAACTAATTTTCATACAAATAAGTTGTGTTATTAAAATAAAAAATACAGAGATTTTAAGTAATAGTGTAGAAGAAATTTTCATTAAAAAATTAAAAAATATTATAAGGATATCCGACTTGACCGATTAACTTTTTTTAATATGAAAAAAAAATCTCAAGGTAAGTTCAGGGTTTACTCTAGTATCGTCAATTTCGGTTTTGATACATAATTTGGCTTTTATAACCATATTGCAGTGTCTCTTAATTTAAAGGAGTGATTGTATTATTAGATGATACTTCTTAAAAAAATTTCTATTTTAGTTTAACCTTTGAATAGTTCCTTGTCAACCAAACCGCTGTAAAAAAAATTCTGAAAATGTTGCATAAATACTTTATTTACATGGGAATGTATTTTTTTATTTTATAATTTTACTAACAATCTTTCCACTCAAATAATGCTTAAAAGATGGAAAAAGTAATGAAGCCAAAAAAAACATCCCTATATCTATATCTTCATTATAATTCTGAGACATCTTTAAAAGATAGTAGCACGTTTTATCCAAAGTTTTATTAAAAGATAAAAATGGAACTAGATGGCACTTTATATTTAAAAAATTATTAATTGAATTATTTATAGCATCATACGAGGATATATTATAAATAATAATATAAAAATGAAATTATGTGTGTAAGTTTTATTAAATAAGAAAGGAGAAATACTAAAATAGATTATAGCGAGAAATAATAAGTTAAGCAAACAGACACTAAAAAAAGTAATTTGATTTTAAAGAACATAAAACATTAGTATCAAATGTTAAATAAACGGTGTTTCTTATTTATTCCCATGAATAAAATAAAAAGTATAAAGAGCTTGTAAGATACAAATGCAATTTTCATAAGACAGAGTTTAATTTCTAAGTATCAATATGAGTAAAAACAATATTATGATCCTTAAAGATACCCTTACTTTACATAAAATCAGAAAAGTGCACAAAGTATTGGCTAAAACAGAAAAGGAAAAAGTAATAAAGTTAATCGAAGAAGGAATAACCCATCAAATGATTGCAAATATGTTTAAAGTTGAAAGGAGTACTATTACTAAAGTAGCACAAAGGGCCAAAGATAACACCAAAAAGCAAGCTCACAAATCAAAAGTTAAGCGTTTTTATGAACAGTTGCTTAAATACTGTTTATATGAGAAAGAAGCAACTATCAAAAAAGTAATTCAATATGCTAAGGGTTTGATAAGCAATATAGATATTAAAATTGATGTTGATGAATGCTTTATTATCAACTTTTTCAAAAGTAATAGCCTATATGGTTTTAATAAGTTAAAGGGTGCTGAAACTTGGATTGTAAAAAGCAATGTCCCTTATAACTTTAAGCTAGATACGACCATTTCAATTAATCAAAGCAATATTCATAAGTTAGAAAGTAGTCCTTTTTTAAATTTAGATATCGACCAATGTAACCAACCATTTACAAACTTTAATGATTTTGCTCAAGGTTACATAAAGTATCCCAATATGTATCAATATACTTCCGGAACAGCGACTGATTCTCTTTCTTTTGTAAATTACTTTGATCTTAATTTAAACTATCCTTTTATTTTGTATTAATAAAACTGTATATACTAGTTGAACTTATAAATATTGCACTAAAGTTTAGTTTTATTTATACCTAAATTTACAATAACACTTTTATACTTAATTATGTAATAAAAAGCATTTCTGCTTTAAATTAATAAAACGTCAAGAACTATACAACAATATTCAAGCTATTGTTTTTATAGATAACTATTTCGTAATATGAAAAACAAGTTCCTGTTTAAGTGTTTTAGTGCAGTACTTTAGTGTGAATAGAGGGATTTTTGATTCCATCACTTTTTCCATTTTGAGTGCTGTTTGAGTGGAAAGATTGTTAGTAGAATCCTTAAACATAAAAATATATCTCCATATTCTCATATAGTTTTCATAGCCCAAACTTTGAAAATTTAAAGCTGTAGGGCAAATGTGTTTTATTTATTTGAAAATAGTAGATGTAGGGTGGAAAGATTAGGGTGGGACAAAGTTGAAGAGGAGTTGAGGCTCACAGAAATGGATGAAAGAAGTCGCGATGAATGTTTAAAGCTGGACGTGAGAGAGCTGGTTAAGGACCTGATAGTGTCGTTTTTGTTACACACAGGCCCAGTAATATGGAAGCGGAGTCAATAAAGAAAGGATGCAAGCAGTTGGTCGAAAGATCAACAGGAGTTATCGATCTAGGATTAAACAAAAATTTAGTGTTGAAAAAGGTGATATCCAAAGATATAGCATATACAATAACATTATAAAGAGTGTTTTTGTAAAAGAGCTTGTACTTTAAGGGCTATTTAAGGCTTTCAAGATGTCTTAGTTGGGAAGGGAATAGTTAGAACAAGAAATTCCATGCTGAGATCTACAGACGAGACACAAATGGGTAAGTAGTAAATATGTGACCTAACGTTTATTTTACTTCTAGGCATAGTATACACTCACTATAATTTTGAAGAAAGGAATCTGTACGTCATGAGCCAGACACCTACACACCGTTTTAAGTGACCAAAAACGGGATTTCAACCTGGGGGATATCTATTGATTAACCACAATGGATGGTATAATAGAGTCTGCTTTAACTTGAGGGGGACTCGACACCCGATATGTTTTTTCCTTAGTGAGGTCTACTAATTTGTTCCTATATATCTGGAGATGAAAGAAGGACAAGAAACTATTCTAGAAGCTTTTGAGAGCGAACAGAAAAGTAGTAGGTAGAAAAACACTAGTGTTTTCTAACCCGAAGGGCCTATATCAAAAATGAATGGGTTGATAGGCAAACCAGTATAGGCAATCGCTTGTTTAGCATGGATTTAGCAAATAGTGGTTGGGCGGGAGTCCAAAGCTTTAAGCTATCTAGACAAAAGACAAAGATTTATTGGTAAAACGTTGAGTAGAACAATAGCCCCTTTGCCCTTAGGAGTGCATAGGCTCATAGCTCAAGTTTTTAATTATTATTTTTTGTGTTTTCCTATATGTTCTTTCTTAGGAAAAGCTAAATAAAACACAAAAGCTTAAAAAATATACCAGTATTTGTTCAATTAATAAAGAAATTAGCAATCGTGACTATAATCAACCTCAAATAAACAATAAAAGAAATTAGTAGAGGTTTTTAATTCAATTTTGTCGATTTGAATTCTGACATTGAAATATTAAATCGGAGTCAAATTGGGGGTTTGTTTACTATACCATGGACCATAGATAAGCGCTATTAATGAAAACGTTAGTATAATTAAAGTTCTGTTTCATACGTATTAGTGCAATTGACCCATCTGGAAGATCGAAAAAGGTTCCCATGCATCCATTTAAGTGAGTTAGCACTTTCATTTATTAGATGATTTTCATCTTCGAAATAAAGAAACCTAGATGGGATACCTTTAAGTTGAAGAGCAGTAAAAACGCCTATTCTTTTAGGTTCATTAACACGATAATTGTTTCCACTATAAATAATCAAAGTAGGAACCTTCCGCCCTTGAATGAAATTTGAAAGAAGCAGTCTTTCAGCAATTTCTTTAACCTTTTTGGACCATACTACAGATACGAACTCATTCTCTATGAATTAAAGCTCTTCAGTACTGTAAAGTTTACTAGGAATATTGAAAGTACTATCATGGACAACCAGAGCTTAAAAACAATCAGTATGTCCATTGATCTAACTCATCATAAAGCCACCATGTGAAGCTCCTCAAGCAACAATTTCATTGACATCTAAACATTTATAGTTAGTAAGGTCGTAATCAAAGCTCTTCATTAAATCTTCAAATGAATACGTACCCTAATTTTGAAGGATATATCGAATAAATTTATTGCGCTGAACTCATGAGCCATGAAAATTAATAGAGATAACCACATAATTGGCATTAGGAGGGATTTGATAGTTCTAACGAGTTAATCAATTATTATCAAAGGAAGATTCTGGGCCACCATGTACCCAAAACATAACTGAGGGGGGTTTTAAAATTAAAACCTGATGAGTTAATCAAAAAGCCTTTAGCTCTTTCTTTTAAGGCACTAATAAAATAGAAAGGTTCATGACTACCGAATTTGATTAAAATTTTGACACTAATACTGAAAACAAGTTTAAGCTTATTATCATTGTTACTTAGAATGAATAGCGTGTAGGCCTTTAGTCGATCCCTTGGAAGCCAAAAGTTTATCTTCATATTTAGTCGATAATCTAGTAGTTCCAATTTTTACAATAACTTTATATTCAGAGTTTTAATGTTGAATTTATAAAGTTTGTTATGGCCATCGTCGGCTAAGATAAGATAAAGGTCTTGCTATTTTTTGAGAGAAAATATTTTTCTGGCTAGGCATTCCATTCATTATTATTCAATACTTTTATATTCTTTGTTTTTAGATTGTATAAAATAATTAATCCTTTACTATACTCATTGCTATTTTTAGTCATCTGTACCCAAGGAAGATATTTATCATCTGATGAGAATTTGCCACTTAAAACAGCACCTAATCCTTTTCCCAAAATCAATTCAAGTTTAGGTTTCCCAGTAGTGGAGACGAGATGAAAATGAAGGTTAGTTTTCCAAGCTTGAAACTTTGGATCAGGATGAGTAGCAAAAGCAACCAACTTGGCATTTGGGGAAAGAGCATAATTACTTAGATCGTAGTATGGGCGAATCGGTGACTTGAATTTGACATTATTTCCCACAAGGTTTTTAACTTGAGTAGTCATTTTATCTGCACTTAAATCAGCGACACGAATGTGCTGATGAGTTCAATCATGCCACATATCTCAATAAAGAATGTAGAGTTGGTCGTGAACTTTAGCACTTGGAAAAGCTTTTATGAATTTTTTAACTAATATCCTGATTGTGAATATAAATTTACCAGCATTAAAATTATATTATGCCCTGCCAACTCTTCCCAAGTAAAGTTAATAGGTTACCTAAGAGATTCAGAACCAATATTTAGGTTTAATTTCCATACATTTGAGTTTCAGAACAAGGATAAGTAAAAGCTACATGATCCTTTTCAATGAAACACTGTAAAAATCGTTGTTAATCAATGAAGTAATGTCGCTAGTTTTTCCAGCAACTACTTCCAAAAAATCGTTTTAGTGTCTTAAATCGTAGTTGAATAAATTACTTTATTTCCTTTTAATGATGCAACAAATAGGCCTAGGGGAGGCATAGTTGCTAAATCAGTTGAAGTAAAAGGTTTTATATCAGCTGACGCTCTAGGATAGCTGGCTAAAACAATAATAAATAAAACAAGATAATATTTGGAATTCATTATGCAAATTAGCTAAATTAAATTATCTATCTTAGAAACTATATTGAGAAAAACAAAAAAATAGTTTACTATACAAAAGCTCGACTTGGTGTGTCTGCTCTTTTTTATAGCATTTAGCTTCTAGAATTTTATTAAATAAACAAAATGATCATGAGTACACTATGAGTTGAATTTCTTGGTTTATTCTTCTTCCCACGGATTTCTTTACTAACAATAAAAATCACAATAGAGTTTAAATTTTCAATGATAACAATATCGTAGTATCTTAATTTCTAGAGAATTTACTAGTCCTTTGATTAAATATAAGTAATAATCCAACAATAAGGCCAAAAAGACAAGGAACTAAAAAATAACATCAGTCAAATTGTAGTTACTTTGATAAGATGCTATAATTTTTTATAACTCCAATGATTTTTTTCAAAAGAAACAGCAGATTTGTGAAGATATGCATTTTCTAAAATGATGTGAGAGGCTTCAATAGCCTTGGTATAAAAGCTATATTTATATTACATTAATGCTATATAATATAGTTTAGCTTACTTTCAGATTTCAAAATAAGACTGTGATTTCTGTAGTGCCTCAAAATATCAATTGGTTAGATTTCTAATGAGTCATTTATTAATTAGGATATAGGCTGTATTTTTCTGTTTAAGAATTTTACTAATAACTTTTTCACCCAAATAGTGCTTAAAGGATGGGAAAACCGATGAAACCAAAAAAACATTACCATATAATTTAGTTTGATTTTTTATATTTCACAAGTTTTTTATTCCATTTTTTTCAGGACAAATTCGCTTGAGCATATGGGGTTGTCCAAATTGGTTTCAGAATTTATTTGGAAGTTAATTCAAATTTTAAATTTGTGTCTAATGTGACGGTTAAATCTAAAAAGCCCAAATTAAATCTCTCTATTTAAAACTTACTTTAATTGTTTCCTTTTCTTAAATAGCTAATTTTCCTAATTATATGTTTTATGTTATTTCTATTAGATATTTAATAGATATATAATATATAACTATATGTTTATACAGTTATATAAGTACAGTTATTTGGTTTTATTTTTTGTTGAAATAAAAATAAAATGCGAATTTTCATAACTTCGAAATGGAATTTTTGAAAATCTCAATACAATAGGGAGGAATACACAATATAAACATTGTAATTCATTTACACCAATTTTAAGAGCTACTTGTAACAATCCAAGGTTTATGAAGTTTTATAATAAAATAAAACAAAGAAAAGATATATTATCAAAGTTTACTATTGATAATAATAAACTTAACCAAGTAATGTATAAAATTAGTGCTTTGAGGGAAACAGGAAATAAAAATCAATAAGTAGTGTTATTATTAACTATAACTTCAGTATATTCTTTTGATGAATGTAAAAGTTTTGGGCTTAATATAAATAGAAATCAATATGATTATTCAAAAATAAGTAATAATAGTAATAAAATATTAACGGTAAAACCTATCTATTATTAAAAATACAAAAAAAATTAAAGATGACCAAATTGAGACTATTATACAATATTTACTAAATGATCCAACTATTTCATCAAGATTTAATAAAAAAATAATGACAGTAAATATTCATCAGATAATATATATTAAATAAAAGTAGAAGAATAATATATAGTAAATATTTTAATGATTTAAAAGATAAAGCAGTAGCTAGGTCAACGTTTTTTAAATATGTACCAAGTAATTTCAAAAATCCAGCAAGAAAAATAGGTCCATGTAATATGTGCCCAGTATACAGTTAGAAAAAAGTTATTTGAAAATATGGGAATGATTTTTTTGATCTCATTACTTTTTCCATTTTTAGGCGCTATTTAAGTGGAAAAATTGTTAGTAAAACTCTTAAATATAAAAATATATCACCATATAATAAATACAACAATAAAAAACAAAGCAGAGATAGAAGAAATTTTTAATGAAGAAGAAAGATTATACAAATTACAAAAATCCTGTGTTGATGCTCAAAAAAACACATTTAATGAAACTATTAAAAAATTAAATAATAAAGGTTGTATAATAATGTTAGATTTTAAACAAAATATGGAAATAGGAACAAGACCAGATTCAATAAATGGGGATGTTTTTTTTGGCTTCATTACTTTTTCCACCTTTTAAGCGCTATTTGAGTGGAAAAATTGCTAGTAAAATTCTTAAATACAAAAACACATCCCCAAATTTAGATCATTATAATAAACAAGCTATATCAGTATTAGGTTTTGGTGTTTTATATTTAGAAGATGATAAAACAATAGGCAAAGTTTATTTTGATTATTTGTCTGAAATATTGAATCATGGTTCAGCATATGGGGATGTTTTTTTTGATTTCATTACTTTTCCGTTTTTTAAGCACTACTTGAGTGGAGAGATTGTTAGTAAAATTGTTAAACAAAAAAATACATCCCCATATGTAGGAGATTGTTTAATCTATTTAATCTCTACAGAGCTTTTATTTAAGAAGTTTACAAAAATTAATATATGGGCAGATACAGGAAATCATTTCAGATCTCAAGAGTTCCTACATTATATGGGGATGTCTTTTTGTATTTAAGAATTTTACTAACAAATTTTCCGCTTAAATAGTGCTTAAAAAATGGAAGAAATAATGAAGTCAAAAAAAATACTCCCATATGTTTAAAGAAATTCATAAAATAAATAGTAGTTTGAATGTTAGTCTTAATTTTTTTGCTGAGCATCATGGAAAAAATATAGTTGATGGACATTTTGGAAACCTTTCAAAATGGGAAAGTAGTTTTAAAGCATTATGTAAAATAGAAGATATCAATCAATTAATTTCAAGATTTGAGGCTTTTATTTGCGAGTATAATAAAATTAATAACTCGACTGTTAATAATGGGAAAACAGATATAATTTTTAAAAAGTATAAAAGAAGCAAAAATACAAAAAGAATAATAGAGATGTAGGGCATTAAGAAGTATTTACACTTTATTAAGCATAACAATAAACTACATTGTTATCCAGTATCCGATATATCAAAAAAAAGCGATATAGTCCCAATTAAAGTTATAGAGTCTATAGAAAATAGAAAAATTAAAAGATCAATCCCAGCTTATCTTACGAAAATAACAGAGAATTTAGAAATTTCGATATTTACTAAGCAAGTAAGTAGTTTGTTGAATGATAGAAATAGATTATTAAATGTTAAGATTACTTAAGTTATTAATAGCTGAGTCAATAAATGGTCAAAGAACAAGTAATTGTAATAATATGTAAAAACTATTATTACTTGTACTATATAGGTATGGTTAATTATAGTTTTGGGGCTGACTACTCCCTCACATGCAGCTATTTATTAACTTGGCAATATATTAATAATATAATTATAACATTAAAATAGTTTATTTATTTGATAACAAATCTGCAATGTTGGTTATAAAGCAGTCGATAATAAATATTCCTCAATAAAGTTTTATAAGAATATGGGGATGTTTTTTTTGGTTTCATTATTTTTCCATTTCTTAAGCGCTATTTGAGTGGAAAGATATTGGTAAAATTCTTAAACAAAAAAATACATCCCCATATGTATTTAAGATCTAGTAAGAATTTAACTAACTTACAGTACAAACTATAATAGAATGATTTAGAACTGTTTCCGGGTACTTTTGTTTTGATAAAAGATTTGATTTTATATAATTTTAAGCGAAGTATTTAAAATACAAAATTTTAAAAATTGGATAAAATAATGAAACTAATCCAGACAACCTCATATAATGGTTAGTATTGCTAAGCATAAATTTGATTTTAATGTATATTTGTTACAAGAATATACATATTTGAATATCAAATTATTACATAGTTAAAAGATTTTTGTAAGAAATTTCTGTAACTTTCAATTTCAAGTATTTTGTAAATGATGATAAAGTATAAATGTTATTTTAAGGTCTCTATTTAATATTTAATATTAAATATTTAATGTTTAATATTTAAAACAATAAAAAATTTGAAAGTCAAGTAATTGATTTTTTTAGGTTACATTGAAATATGTTTTGATTTTGTGACTTAGTTAAAAAGACTGATCTGGAACTATAAACACCTTTCAATTTAAAACTAAGTAATTTATAATAGGGATATCCTACCTAAAACTTTAAAAACACTATATGGGGATGTTTTTTTTGGCTTTGTTACTTTTTCTATCTTTTAAGCACTATTTGAGTAGAGGAATTGTTAGTAAAATTCTTAAATACAAAGATACAAAAATACATCCCCATATCATTACAGTTAAATTCTTAGTTTAAGATTAAATAAAGCTATAAACTAAATATGTGCGTTTTATTTATCAATCTAAAAACATTATGTGTTTAACAAGTTATTTCAATATAACAATTTTCAATAAATATAAAGATCCCAATTTAGTTACTGACAGGTTTTATTTTTATATAGTTATGCGTTAACAAATATAGACTTTAAATTAAAATTAGGAATATTACAATTAGCTTAATTATTAAAAACGAAAAACAGCTAACTTTAAATGTTTATTATTATCAAAACATAAACTTATCTAAAGTTTTAATATTTGCCTTCATTTCATTACTGGATTATCAAACTATTCGGACCTGTTAGACTTACTAATCAAATCTTGGTTAGCGACATCAATAGCGTGAGTAAGTTCTAATAATTTGTCCCAGTCAATCACAACTTCAGGTAACTCATCAACTTTTCCATCATGATCTTTGTCATCAATTAAAAAGGCTTGGCAAGCTAATTCGTAACCTCTTTGAATCTCTTCAAGCACCTTTCCTTCAAACACAATAGCAGTTGGATCATTTTTAGCAATATCATTTTGCTTTTCTGGATGGATTAAATGAGTAATAGAATACAAATATTCTCTAGCTTGGAAAAGTTTTGGACCGTTAAGTTTAATAGGACTAGACTTTTGAGGATTCTCTGGTTCTAATATTTCAAAGACAATTTTCAAACCTTTGATACCTTCTTCAAGCTGTTGTGGAGTAAGATAAATGGCACTTGGATCTGTACTTTTATAACTTTCAGGCTTATTAGATTCTTCAGATTTATTAGATCCCTTAGACTTACTAATCAAATCTTGGTTAGCGACATCAATAGCGTGAGTAAGTTCTAATAATTTGTCCCAGTCAATCACAACTTCAGGTAACTCATCAACTTTTCCATCATGATCTTTGTCATCAATTAAAAAGGCTTGGCAAGCTAATTCGTAACCTCTTTGAATCTCTTCAAGCACCTTTCCTTCAAACACAATAGCAGTTGGATCATTTTTAGCAATATCATTTTGCTTTTCTGGATGGATTAAATGAGTAATAGAATACAAATATTCTCTAGCTTGGAAAAGTTTTGGACCGTTAAGTTTAATAGGACTAGACTTTTGAGGATTCTCTGGTTCTAATATTTCAAAGACAATTTTCAAACCTTTGATACCTTCTTCAAGCTGTTGTGGAGTAAGATAAATGGCACTTGGATCTGTACTTTTATAACTTTCAGGCTTATTAGACCCTTTAGTAATATCAAACATACCGGGCCATTTATCGCATTGTTTACCTGACTTATATTCATAGCAATCATATTTACCACCATTTTCAATCCAGCATGGTGGGACTTTAGCATCAGTTTTATTAACCCAGCCATAATTCAAGTTATTGGCTCTGAGGCATTTATTAACATCCAGTTTTGAAGCTTCTCTGCGGCCTAAAGGCTGAGCTGAAATAGACTCAATTAAAGTCAAAGCAATGACGAAAGAAGTATAAGTAAAGGTAGATTTCATTGTAATTATGTATTTAACTATCGAAGTTTTAGTTATTGTTTTATAATTTGTTTGATTTAGTTATCTTGCTTTTTATACTTTTTGTTTCCTCGTCTTACTTTAATTGCAACCATCGCTGTTGTTATATGGTAAGCATCGGTTATATCAAAAATTAATTACACATTTTTTAAATGACACCAAATAGCAGCTTTTTGTTCTTCAAATACTATTTGGTTCCATTAAATATATCTCACTGCTAAAAGCTTCTAAATTTGCAAATATTTGATTTGCCAGGCTCTAACACTATAGACATGAACAAAAGAACATAATTAGAGGAACATAATTGCTTTTTGTTTAAATGATCTTAAGTATATCAAAATGAAAAGTTCTTGTATTGTATACCTTATATCTTTGTTTAGGATTTTGCTTAAGTATCCATGGTATCGTATTATTTTTGTCAAAATATTTGAAATACTTTTCTAAAACATCAAAAAGCTAAATTATAAAGCAATTTTGTTAAATACTACTATACTAAATTAGCAAAGTTTTGGCTGTTATACTTTAATATTAATTTGATATAACAATGATTATTGTTCTAGGGCTAGATTAACTAATTATAGAAACAATGAAGAAACTTTTGTTTTATGGCTTGTCCGCCTTTTTATTGACTACATTTAATGTTATTCGTTCTCAACCCTCTTAGGAGCTTATTACTCCCTTCAAGGGTTTATAAAAAATAGTACATGGGTGTTTTTTTTGATTTCATTACTTTCTCCATTTTTTAAGCGCTATTTGAGTGGAAAGGTTGTTAATAAAATTCTTAAACAAAAAAATACATCTCTATATCTTTTAGCCCCAATTAAAAAATAAAATTATGAACTCAGAGAAGATATCTAAGTATCCTTGAGTAAGAAAATTTTCATATATTGCAGATAAACCAACAGCCATTTGTCATCAATTTTTATGTACCTGTGTTTTAAAAATAAAATTTAACATCATTTATCTATAAAAACATAGTTTATTATGTTTATCTTTGATAAATGAATCAGTATGAATTTTAAAATATCAAATCTACAAAAACTCATTAACAACTAACTCACAATTAATCCCTTTCACATTCTATCGTCATAGTGTTAACAAATTAACTTACTCTACAGTATCGTTTTAGTGTTGATAAACAGAAAAGTATTTTTAGTGCTTTGACCACTTTTTTAATCCACTCAAAGTTTAATAAGGATCTTTAGCTAAATTCTTAAAATAATTCTCATGTTTTCTATTTACGATAAAGCTTCATAATTAAACTATTACATAATGGGTTTTATAATACACTTTGTATGAAATCTCCGTTTCCGTGCATCATCCTTATTCAAACAAAAAATGAAAACTATATTTTAGTATTTCAAAATCTATCTTTATATTTACACCATAGTTATTTTAACTAAATAGTATAAAATAATAGAAAGGCTAGCATAAATTTTTAATGACGTTTCAAAGTGGAAATTAAAAAGCTGGGGGAAAAAGGGTAGTAGCCAATGAGTCAAAACTTATAACATATTAAAATGGAGATTAAAGTATAAAAGATTAAACAGATCAAACTAAAAAGTATTATTTCTTTAGAATAAACATTTAAAAAATGATCAATTTGCGCCGAAATAATATATATGTAATAATATTGATCATAGTAATGACCATAAGCGTGTATTTGATCTTTAACACAAGTAATAAAAAGGCAGGAAAAGAGATCCTGAGTCAATTGAATATCGAACCGGAAGTAGCCAACTATAAACAGGTAGAAGGGCTAAAGCAGATAATTCATTTTAATAACACAGAGAGAGAAAACGCGTGCTTTTTAATTTTGATCCGTAACAAAGAATTGAAAGATTTTAAACGTAGTATGAAACAATTGGAGGATAGGTTCAATAAACATTATAACTATCCATATGTGTTTTTAAACGATGTTCCATTCACATCGGACTTCAAAGAGCAAGTTCAAGCGTTAACGAGTGCTGAAGTAGAGTTTGGTTTAATTCCAAAAGAACATTGGGGTATCCCTTCTTTTATCAATGAAACAAAAGCAAAGCAGAGCTGGGAACAGATGGCTTCAGATGGCGTATTATATGGAGGTTCTGAATCTTATCGTCACATGTGTCGCTTTGAATCTGGCTTCTTTTATCGCCATGAATTAGTACAAAAATACGATTATTATTGGCGAGTAGAACCAGAAGTTCAATTTTCTTGTGATTTACAATTTGATCCATTTCGCTATATGAGGGAGAATAATAAGCTATATGGGTTCACCATTGCACTTTATGAGTTTGAACAGACAATACCTACCTTATGGAAAACAGTGAATGAATGGATTAAGAAGTTTAATATTAAGCTACCTGAAGATAATGCCATATCGTTTATTTCGGATGATAAAGGAGAAACCTATAATCTGTGCCATTTCTGGACTAACTTTGAAATTGCTTCGTTTGATTTATGGAGAGACAAACAATATTTGGATTACTTCACTTATTTGGATCAATCTGGCGGCTTCTTTTATGAGCGTTGGGGAGACGCACCCGTTCATTCTATTTATGCAGCGCTTACGTTGCCAAAAGATAAAATTCATTTTTTCAATGAGATTGGATACTTTCATTCCCCTTTCACACATTGTCCAATCCAAAGTGAGTTAAATAAGTTTTGTCATTGTGATGTGAATGATAACTTTGATAACGAGGATTATTCATGCACTAAAAAATGGATAGAAATTAGTCAAGCTAATTAAATTTCACTACATTAGATCTTAGTTAAAATTATTTATATTTGTTAAATAAATATTATTATAACATTACTCTAGATATTTTTTGTTGATATTGATATTGACATTATATTAAGAAAGCTACTCAAGCATCTCGCAAAAATTCAGATTTTGAAGTACAATTCAAATATTAAATAATGGTCAATTTATAAATCAAAAAAATAGGTAAGATAACACAAAAATATGAATTTATCAGGATATTATAGCATTTTTAGACAACTATATGGGGATGTTTTTTTGATTTCATTATTTTCTATTTTTTGAGCGCTATTTGAGTAGATAGATTGTTAGTAAAATTCTTAAACACAAAAATACAGCCCCCATATAGTTTTTTGTATATTTAAAATTTTAAAAACATTATTATTTAATAAACCAAATTAATGAATAAACAAAATATTTGAAAATTAAGAACTTAAATAATATTATTTTAAAGACTTCTCTCAGAAATTGTAATTAATTTTTGATAAAAACGTTATTGATTTAAATCAATTAACTTGAAAACATAAACGCTAATTTGAACAACTAATTCAACCAAATTTGCACATTTATTATCAAAAAGATCAATTACAATTTCTAAGTCTTTCAAAATAATAATATTTAAGTTTTTAATTTCAAAGATTTAATTTAACTTGAAAATATTTGCCCATCAAAGTCAACAATTATCTCAAATCCTTAAAAAATTAAAGCCCAAAGAAATATTTCGAGATTAGCAACTCAATAATTAAATAATTAGAAAAACACTTAATGAATCAAACAATTTAAATATTAAAAATCTATTTTTTATTTCTATTAGGCAATGGATTATCATTCAAATACATAGCAGCAAATCGTTTGGCCTCAGCCACCTTGTTAAGTTGCTCAATAACAGCATCTTCTTCCACCGGATATTCGTTCATTTTAATGCCAATCTCTCCTTCAATGGCTTGTACAATCTTAATATCTCTTTCAGTAACCAGAGATAAAGCTAGACCACCTCTACCAGCACGAGCAGTACGTCCTACACGATGAATGTAATCCACTGGGTCTCTAGGTAAATCTAAGTTGATCACCAGTTGTACCTTGGGGATATCCAAACCTCTACTGGCCACATCGGTACATACTAAGATCTTGGTATGATTTGCCTTAAATCTAGCCAGAGAATTCATACGATCCATCTGCTTCATAGCAGAATGTAAGGCGGTGCAAGGAATTTCTAATTTATTCAATAAGATTTTAATAAGCTCACAGGTGTGACATTTATTGACAAAAATAATCATTGACTTCTCAATCTCTAAATTGATCAACTGGTATAAATAAGCCTCCTTAACATATCCTGGTAGAAAAATATATTTCTGTTCCAATTGTTCAACTGTACTTTGGTCGCTCTTAATCAAATAGACGAATTTTTCTTTATTGTTTTTGTTAATCAAGTTCATCACTTGTTCTGTCATGGTGGCCGTAAACAATAACGTTTGCCTCTTTTTTGGCAAAGTATCAAAAATTACTTTTAAATCTCTACCAAACGTTGGTTGGAGCAAACGATCCGCTTCATCTAACACAAGGGTATTCAACTTACTCAAATTCAACACATCAAAGCTAGAATTGATGATATCCGCCAACCTTCCAGGAGTGGCAATAACAATGTGTGGTCTTCTCTTTAATTCCAATGTTTGTTGAAGCATATCCATACCTCCTACAATTACACTATACTTCAAATTAATCCCTTCACCAAACCCTGCTAGCTGTTCTGCTATTTGTAATGCCAACTCTCTTGTTGGCGTCAATACTAAACCAAAAATCCCATATGGCTCTAAAGCTAGTTTGTGTAACATTGGTAATCCAAAAGCGGCTGTTTTTCCGGAGCCTGTTTTGGCACTGCCGATGACATCTTTACCTAATAGAATTAATAAAAATTCAAATCAATTTGATAAAAAGACTTTACCTTTTAATATTTCAGGAATACAATTGACTTGAATTTCAGTTGGTTCTTGAATGCCCAATTTTTTGATACTTTCAATCAACCATGAGCTAAGCCCTAAATCTTTGAAACTTTTGCTTTTTTTAATGTGCTGTTTTTTAACTTCTATCTCCCAATCTTGGGTTGTTTCTTTAGACTTATCATTCAATGATTTTTCTACCCCTTCATCCCTTGAACTTTCTGTTCGTGCTCCTGAATCATCCGAGCCTTGTTCTAAGTTCTGTTCAATTTCTTCTTCTTCCGAACCTTCTATTTTTTCATCCTCTGAATCCTCATCTATTTCTGAGTATTTTTCATCTTTTTCCTCACTTGAATCTTCTTCCTCTATTTGTATTACATCCTTTTTATCTGCTTTTTTAATGTCAATTTGCTCTACCTTGTTATTGTCATTATTTGCTGATACCAGTTTAGCTTTCTTATTTCGATTAAATTGATTTAAAGCCTTATTATTATTCACTTTCTTTTTATTTAAAGCCATGATAAATTATAAAAAATAAAAAGATAAAAAAATAAACCTCCAAAAAATCCATTTTTATTCGTTGTTAATTTCTATTATAAAGCTTTGGTTTAAAAGAATTAATTTATAATTTTTATTTACTAATTTTTAGCGGATGAGCTTCCGTATTAAACACCCATTGATCCAAATCGACGACTTCCCTTTCTTCAAATATAAGATAAAAATATTTCATAGTCTCAGCCAAAAAGAATGACTCCATAATATCTAACTGATTTTTACTTTTATCTACATCCATAACATCCTGATAGACTGTAAACCCAGTTTCGGATTTGGAATATGTTAAAAAGCTTTGAAAGATACTCCAAGCCCAATCTTGATACTTTTTATCCCCAGTCATCTTATAAGCATAAAATAATGATTCAATTAGCTCAGGGCGTAATGAGTTGTTTGGTACTCTCACAGATAAATCCCTGCTACTTGAAAAGCTTACCACTTCAGGCCCAAGCCCAGTGGTAGTGATTTGATACGCATGATAGCAAGATTCTAACAGTTCTAAGCCCAATGCCTGATAATCACTTGATCCAGTGACTCTACTTGCTAAGGACAGCAATCCAGGTAGAAAGAAAGTAAGGTGATCCATATCCTGCTGAAAGTTTCCGTTATTATCGATCCTTCCTAAGTAAAGATAATCCATATTGCCTCTTCTTAATAGCGATTTAAGTCCAACTATACTCTGTTGAAACATAGTTAAGTATTTATTATCACTCTGTGTGTTCCCTAACAGAATGTGTAACTTTAATAAATACTCATAATACGAGTCTCCAAGCGCACCAAATGAAATCTCCTTACTATCAAATTGTCCAGTGACGACATTCAGATATAAGGGATACAATCCAGTACTAGGCTTCTTCAACAAATCCAACAAATCATACACTTTAAGTGCAGCATTTTTATATTTTGGATCTCCAGTAATCACACTTAATCGAGTAAACTCTAATTGTACAGAGCCAATTTCTGCTAAAATCACTCGATTTTTATTATAATCAGGCTGTTTGCTACTAAAATCAATTCTATAAAATGGCAATCCTGATGGTGAATTAAATGCTGGTAATAAAGCATCTGCAAGTTGCACAGCTTTTTCTAATAGAACTTTATGTCCTGACAAATCATAGCTTGATACTAATCCCCCAAGATAACGTATTACTGTCTCAAAAAATAACACCTGTCCATTCGATTTACTAAAGTTGACTTTACCTATCCTTTCTACACATTGATCAAATTCATCATGGTACCCCATGAGATATAATGTAGTCATACTGTCCACCATTGTTAAACCCCAGCCTTGGAAGCGATCATTGACGGTGGCGTTGGTCAAAGGGCGTAATTCATCATTACCAAAAGCGTATCGCTTGTAGCCGCTCCAGGCGTGCATAAAGCCATTACGAATTTCATTGAGTTGTTCAGGGGTGGTTAGAACTGGATTGGATATAAATAAAATTGAAAATAAAACGTTAGTGATAGTGGTTAGTAACATAATGCTATTTATTCAGTGATAAGATTGGTGGCGGATTAGTGAAGTAAAAAGACTGGTAGTTTCTTGTATAAGTAAAGGTTTTTACAATGTTTTTATATTTCATTTTATTAAGTTTTTAATGCACGTTGGTTTTCGAATGTCTGTTTGCTTATTTTGGGCTCAACTCACTCTTCCCCTGACCAAGATTAATTCATTTTTTTTAATGCTGTAACGGAATTTTTTATATTAAATTCTGGCTGCTATTTTTAGCTTTTGGTAGCTTAAAATGATTTTTAAAAATCTTTGTAGGGGCTGATTTAGAAAACTAGGTCTAAATAAGGGATAGGCAAATTCATTATGAAATAAAATATATTTTTACAAACAACTCATATTTCTAATAAAATGGTAAGTGGAATGTAATGAACACCATATCCCCAGTATTGAAGAAATCTATAAAAAGGGTATAGTTTTATAATTTCGGTATTCACAATCTTTAAAGAATTACTAATTAAGTTCTCATTTCACCATTAATGAAATAAATATAAAAACCAATTCAGCTGATTGAAAAAAGGGTATTTGTTCATCATGATAAGTATATGAATTGGAATAACATGTAAAACGCTAAATTAGGACGCACATAAAATTCTAGATTTTCAACTTTAATATTGAGTTTCAGATTTGTGTATTTTATTATTTTATTTCATATAAATAGTTATTGTAATATGAAGTTATGATCTTGAAATGTTGATATGAATTAATTTATAGAAAAAAGTGGTGAAATGTTATAAAAGTAACTATCCTCATTGCTGAGGTGTTAATATTGGGAACATAGTTTTAGAATAAATCATAGCCTTAATATAGTATTCGTATTAAAATCATTTAATGAAAAATTATTAACTTGGACTATTAATAAAATATGATTATATGTTATCAAGTTTGACTTAGTCTAATTAAAAAGTGGAATGGTAATTTTACCATATAAACCTATGTTAAATGGTAGCTTTTCTATTTCTAACTAAATTTATCCTAATGATTTTTAGTAACAACCCCATTCAATTGTTACAAGCATAGCTAAGTCAAAATATAATATTCAATCAATAAACAGAACATTAAAGGGATGGCAAAGCACTTGAGTATAGTATATATTATTGTATTGGGGTAAATTATAGAACCTTTGTTGATTAATGTAATAATTATATCGCATTTATAGTAATTTACTGCCGAACTTTGAGTTTATTAAGGCGAGTTATAATTAGTCACATTTAAACGAAGCTTCTTAAATTTATCCATAGCTAAATAAACAAGTTGCCTTAATAAAATACTCCTAAACTAACCACATTAGTTTGCTCCATTTTATTTATTCTTCTTACTTTACGTCATTCTCCTTTTTTCCCCGTAAAAATTATGCCTGGATAATTTCTAGCATTTTAATGACCGATAATGCGTTTTAAAAAACTATATAAAGCAATGTAGATAGGAATCATAAATTATTTTTTTACAAAATCTAATTAATTTTTAGATGGTGGCCATTCTTAGGAAGTATCAACCAAGTGAACTCAATGTAATGAAGCCTAATAAACAAAAAACTTTATTAGATTTACCATTGGAACTGTTGGTGATGATATTAAATCATGTTGATAATTCGGATTTATTAGGTATGATATTAATGAATAAATCAATTTATAATCAGTTTTTGCCTTTCATTTATTCCTCTTTTAAAATCCCAAATAAACAGTTTGATCTATCATTGATGGATAAGTATGCCAAGTATATTAATGAGATTGAAATTAGTAGTACGAGTTATAATCAGGAGATAAATCTTTATTTATCTAAGATGATCCAACAAGATAAGGTATATTCTATAAAATGCAAAGACATATGCTTCTATTCTTTGATAAATCATCCACAAAGACAACAATTTAAATTTAAACATATTGATTTTGGTAAAGGAACGGCTTCGATGGATTTATTTTACTCTCATTTTAGCTTATTAAATCAAACACAAATATTAAATAACCTTAAAACAATACATTTGGAAATTAACGATGAACTAAATGTTCAACTATTTGATCTATTACCTCATTCTATACAATCCATAGCCATCAACTCATCTATTGAAATAGATAATGGCTTACTAATGACAGAACTAACAAAATTGGATTTTATTACAAACTTATCCATTGAATTAAGCGAAGCAGATAGTAGTGAGTTTCAGTCGTTATTTGAAATTGGGTTTCCTTCATTAAAGTATTTAAAAATAATATGTGAATCAAATTCAAACCACTCCAATTCAGTTAATGAAATAAGAATCAAATCAAATGGATTTCCAGTTCTGAAGTCATTAATTTTAAATATCCCAAATTCTAGTGTTATCATTGAAGATCAAATGAACCATTTAAATGAGTTACAAATAGTCAAATATTCATTCAATGATCTTTCATTTAATCCCACTTTATTTCCAAGTTTGAAGTCGATACAATTAAACAGCAAAATTAACTTTCAAACATTTTATTATTATAATCTCACTTTATTAAATAATAATAGCTCCAATTTGAACTTATTAAAGAAATTAAGCTTATCAAGCGCCATTATCGATCCATACTTTATTGATTTTTTAACCCAACGCTGTACTAGCCTTGAAGAGCTCGAATTGATCTTCTGCAATAGCATTGTCACTAAGAAATATAACTTGAGCATAAAAAAATTGATCTTCAAACTAAATAAGGACAATTTTGATTTTCTAATAAATTTACTTCTTTCATGTACTCAACTCCAATATCTAACCTTATACACAGGTTGGAACACTTTTGATCAAAATAGTAATCAGATCCGACTCCAATTTCCTAACTTGACCTTAGAGCATAAGCGTTTCTAAGTGGTTATATCATACCTATTACTCATTACCCCATTTTGATTCTTATTTATGTTCTTTTTATTACAATAAATATATTTTATAACTAACAATTATTAATCCATCTACATTAATAAGTATATCCTTTAAGATATTTTAACAACCCAAAACAAATCTACAATAACTACTTCATGTTACTAATTAATTTCGTTTTGCTAATACTAAATAACTAACTAACTAAATAGCTGACCTTTTTTAATTTTAAGCAAATTTAGCTGACTTTTGCTTCACTACTATATCTCATGCTATTTCTAAGTTTTAAATCTATACTTTTGTTATTGCCCTTTATAACTTTCACATTCTACAAGAAATATTATAAAAAAACAAATCCTGTCTCAATAATAACTTACAATTTTGTCCTACTTTATTAAACTTAAAACTCAACTTTAAATTCACTTGTATTACTCATCACACATCTTAATTAATTTATATAAAATAATGTTGCTTCTGATACCATAAACAATACTACAATCGATCTATAATTATGTTATTGTTTATTATCTTTCTTAAGCCAAATTTATCGTATTTTAAAGTGATATTACCAAGTACAAGTAGCTTTATTATTACCTATTATCTACCCCTTAATGTCAAAACTTTGAATATTAAAAGGCTGTTTAATAACTTAATCACATGACTAGGCTAATGGTGAATCGAGCAATAATTTATTTAGTATAAGCCTTGTTTACCAGGTGATAGGGAACAATCTAAATTATTGAAACTTAAATGGATTAAATTGAATACAAAAGCAATTCAAATGCCAACTGCTTTTTACTTTTAGCTATATTTAAAGTTGATAGAATATAACTAAAGTTAAATGTTAGAATAATTTTGTATAAAAAAAATTCTTTGTTTGAATTCTATCTATACTATCCATCATCCTTAATATGACTATTTACTACCTTTAATATGCCCCAAAAAAGCATCTCTTTTATTGACACCTGTGTAAAGAAACTTAATAACTAATCTTACCATTGACGAAAATCAAGCCTAAAAACAGAATCAAGATAAAAAACAAACTTGATTGAAAATATAGCATATCATAGAGACTTTGTTTAATCAAAAAGGGCTAAAGAATATTAAAAAAAATGTAAAAAAATTCAAATAAAAGAACATGGTATGGCGCGGTGATACTTAATAAAGTACCACAATTAGAACGATAACTTAATAGGAAAGGCTATAAAGCAAGTCAATGCTAATCAGAATTGATCCCTTCTGGCGTCTTGAGTACTACTTTCACCGAATTTTCATGTCTTTGTTTAATGATCTGCGCCAATTTACCGCGTGAATAATCTTCCCAATGTGCCACAATGCTCGCATTATCTCCTACTTTATAGCTCACGCTGTATGGGTCCACCCATACTACAAACTCCCTAGGTAAAGCAACACTAAGCTGGTCTAAATTAATCCCTGCTTTCTCAGCTGTGTTCAACAAAATTGGGTCCACTTCCCCATTAAACACAGTTAAAGAACGAAACCCATTTCCTTGGTATGGGTTCTCGGGTGTCCAATGGTTCTGATACTTATGATACAATGTGTCTAAGAATATTTGACGCCAAAGTTGAATTTGAGCTGGCGTCAAGTTGATGCCTGGGGATATAAATCTTAGGATACAATCAAACGCTTGTAAAATTTCAAATTCCATTGGGGTATAGTTCTCTTTACAATAACAAAGTTAAATCATTGTTTTTATAAAAAGTTATAGTTTTTTAGTTTCAGCTCAGTTTATAACTAATAATTTTATTATAAAAATAGGAATAAATTTATTACCCATTTTTGGCGTCTAATTCCTAGCAAGCTTTGTTAATCAACTTTGTTTTTAATGGCTTATGTTTCGATTACCTTCAGTAACAGTCAATAATTTAAGTAAAAAGATAATGTTTAATTCTGTATTGTTGAGAGCCTTTGTTACTGTGTCATTGATTTAGCCATTCATTCGTTTGTGATTTTTATTTTTAGCAAATAAAAGCCTGATTTCAAAGCTAAAATGTGACCTATTGGCCATTATGATGGGGCTGTTGGACTTCATTGACCAATAAAGTACAACCTTTTAAATCGGGTTTACTAATATTGAACAAATAACAAAAAGCATAAATTTTGTGACTTAAGGTATATCTAGGCTTTGCTATAAAGCTAAACTAAGCGGAGCTGAGGTTTATTAAGAATAGGTAGGGTAACCGATTGTTAAAGCGGATTTAAATAATAAAAATAAAAGGCAACTATAAAAATTAAAAACTATGTTGAAAGATATTTTAATTTGAATCAATCTTGAGTATATATAAAAATTTTATTTGAACGAAAGGGGAGCATTTTTTTGGTTTCATTACTTTTACTATCTTTTAAAGCACTGTTTGACCAGAAAGATTGCCAATAAAATTCAAGAAAGTACATCTCTAAATGATAGTGTTTTGGACAGCTTTCTTATTCTCAAAGACCATAACTTGTGAAAAAGATTTACAAATAATGGCTAACAAGGGATAAAATTATCCTAAATTTACCAATTATAAATTAGTGTTGAGGTCACACTTTGAGGAATAATTCAATATGAAATATTAACTTGCTTTTAACAAATTCAACATTATTAGTCTTTTAACTTTATCATTAGAAGTAAAGTAAAAAACATATCATATTGGATACAAATAACAATAAGAGTTTGTCAAAATGAGTAGAAAGGTTAAACAATTACTGTTGTTAGCATATAATCGAGGTATGCTAATAAAAGTAGCATCTGAGCAGTTATATGTTGAATATAAAATACCAGAGATGATCATAGAGCAGGAAAGAGTAAATGCTAATGGTGATATAAAAGTAGAAAGATTGGAAGATGTTATTGTTGCCTTTTCAGTCGATCAAAGAAGTAATGAAATAAGCCAAAAGAAAAAGCATAGTGATACAAAAATAACACGAGAGATATTCGATGCAATTGAAAACCTTCTTAAAGGGGATGTTGATTATACTTTAAGTCAACTGTAAAAAACACTAAAAACAACTAAATACTAATTTGCTACTTTTTCAGTTACTAATGCATTAGGGCTATTAAAAAGCCCAATCAGAAGAAATAAAAGGATAAATATCAAAAAGCAATTAATGAAGTTAAAAACTTTTTTGATCAAAACGAGAAGTAACTGCAAGAAAAATTCAAAAGAAGCTGCATGGAAAAAGAAATAATACATTATCAACAGCTTTGATATCTAAAATTGTGAAGTGTTCAGCTACTGAAGCTAAAACTAAAAGAAATAAATTAAAAAAAGGTTTAGAAGCAGAACAAAACAAGTTAGTAAAAGTTCTGATATTTGATGAAAAGGCATAAAGTAGCAGATTAACTGGAGAGTCTTTATGATTGTCAAATTAATACTCAAATAAACGAAGGAGTTGACAAAAATCGATATTTCTAAGCTATTATCAAAATAAGCAAGCGGTTATTCCAATAGATTCAAACTAGGTTCAAAGTAACCATTTAAGTTATGAGCTTTATTATAATAACGAGTGTTGGGTAGTAGCTGATAAAGTGACGCAAAATCCACCATTTTTATTAGATTATCTAAAGAAGTCAATGACCATCTCAATATTTAACCTAAATGACGCATAATATTGGTTTACATAAGCATTTTACAATAACAAGTTAAATGTAGAAGTAAACAAAAAAGTTGATAAAATTTTAGCACCTCAAACCTATGTTCATAATATACTAATGAATAACCAAAAATACAAGTTGGGCGGAAAGCAATAACTTAAAGAAAGAACCACGCTAACATAAAGAACTTGGCAAATTATATGCGATAAAAGTAAAATAAACAACTTTAGTAAATAGCCAAAAAATACTAATAAAGAATCCTTTGGTTGATAAGGAACTACAAAGTACTAACTTAAGTGAACATCTTTATGTTCCTAAAGAATGTGGTAAAGTAAATAATGAGACCAAAGAAAAGCCGCCTTTATTAGCGGATAATAAAGAAATTTTGATAAAAGAAACATCAAAGCAGCCGGATGTTAAAAATGATAATTTATTAAGAATTGATAAACAGGGAAAAAGGGATTCAAATAAAGATATGAAAGCAAATCACAAAGAATAAGAGGGCAGTATGTCCATAATTGAAAAAGCAATCATTGAGACTAGCCAGCAGAAAGATCATGATAATATGGTGAGAATTATTGAATAAAAAAGGAACAATTTAAACAAAAATGCAAAAATAATCTTGGAAAATCAAAGCAACAAACTATGTACAGCTGAACAGATACTAGGAAATCCAAGCTAGCATAAACAAAATAGTAGTATACTTATATCAAAGCAAATATTTAATTTGATTAAAAATACTATAAGGTATACTTCAAAGTACAACTTAGATAGATTATATTATGTATACTCCAAGGTACAACCTAGATAATTTATATTATGTATTAAATAATAAAACAGATATTGATATTTTATTTTTTTATAAACTATCAAAAAAGCTAGATAATTTTATCAAAAAAATGAGGATGTTTTTGGCTTCATTACTTTTTCCATTTTTAAGCGCTATTTAAGTGGGAAACTTGTTAGTAAAATTCTTAAATACAAAAATATATCCTTCACTTTATGCTTTTGATACCAAATTTAAATTCCCAAGGTTACATCTTGCACATAATTTTTAATTTTTAATCATGAATTCTCAACTGTTCAATTTACAGTGAAAACTATCAAATAAGATAAAGGGAGCACAAAGGTTATTGAGCAAAACGATGACGGTAAACAATAAAGCACTTAAAAAGATAATGGCAGCAAACCGAATTTTGACCAGAATAATAGTAATTTTGCAAATAACTAAAATATTGACACCAATAAAAGTATTTAGCATAATAAATACAGAAAGCAAACCATTAATAAGCATCAAAACTATGTCAAGGTCAACAATGAACTAAAAAAATTATTACTACTGATAAATGTCAAGGGATGTCGATAAAAGAGACACTAAATCAATTATTTATTGAGTACGGTAATGCAAAGACAGTAATCGAAAAAGAAAGTGAAGTTATAAAATAAGAATAATAATGGAAAAAAAGTGGAAGAAAAAAGTCCAATGACGCTATTATACGTTAGCAGTACTTAGAGAAGTCAAGAAAGTTTATACAGAGAATCTAGCACTAAGTTGCAGCAGATACATAGTGAGCACTACCGAAGAGGTTGTATTAAAGTGATTTCGGATTCAATTCTTAGAGTGTTGAAGTCACTGGATATAATGTTTAAAAGAAATAAAATAAAAATAGGTATGAGGTTGGGATCAAAAACGAAAAGTATAGTAATGTAGTTATAACAGGAATTAAAGAAATTTGAAAGTTTTTTAGAAATAATAATAGCTATGCTTTAAAGCAAATATAGATACAAATAATACTAAATATGTAACTGGACATTAATCCATCTTTAGCCACTATACATATGAAAAAGCAATGAATATTACCCCTTTAAATAAAAACAAGTGGTAAATAATCTATTTAACTTTAGTTTTAGGTTTAAAAGTTTATTTAAAATATTTAACTTAACTTTAGAACAAAATGATAAAATTTAAAGCTTAGGAGGAGCCAAACTCAATAAATCTGCTTTACGCTCAGCTTTTCTGAGGTCAGCAGACGCAGCAATAGCCTGTTCTTCTGGTGAAACTGGGACTAATGGCTGCAATTTATTTAGCTGATGGTTTGAGCCATGCTGCATTGTAACAAAGGTAAAGAAACCATCATTAGTGAATTCTTCAACAGAACTACCAGGCTCCAGCTTTGTAACCATTACATAAACCTCCATACTTTTATTGAATACTTTGGTCACTAGACTACGTAAAATGATAATATCACCAACCCGACTTGGTTTCACAAATTGAATCGCATCGGAGCTAATATTTTTTTAAGTGTTTTTTTAATTGGAAATTAATTTATCTGGGCTTACCTCGCTGACATTACAACCCCTTTTGCATGCCTTGTGGCCGATACTGAAGCGCAAGATTCCATCCAGTTCATAATTTGACCACCAAATAAAGTATCTATATTGTTTGCTTGGGAAGGCAAGATAGTATGTGCAGACTCTGCGTAAGTAGAGCTCGCCTTTGCAGCTGAGGACTAAACAAAAACATAAATCAATATGTAAATAAAGTAAAAGCTAGTCACTTACTAATAAATAAGATCTAAAATTTTCTAATTCTTGGGAATATTTGGCAGTTTTTCTAAGTTGCATTCTTTTATTACGCCTCACTTCTGCCTGCTCATAAAGCTGTGTTTGAAACGAAGTCTCTGGATATAGCTTTGGTAATCGTAATACGTTGTTTTCATCCCTTGGCCCATTGACCAATACAAAAGTTAATAATGAAGAGCAGCCTATGTACTTATTAATTAAATTATTTTAAAAGTTAAATTGAAGTTACAAAACCTTGGACCTAAGCCATTGAGGTCATCCACTTCTACAGTTACTTGAACTTCAATTGAAGTTTTCCAGCTTCTATTTATTTGGCCTTTAAATATGATAATGGAACCAACCTTTATTGGGGACATGAAATGGACTGCGTCCATACTACGTGTTGGCTAATTGAAATAGAAGGATTAAGATTGAATTTAATTTAATCAAATACTTGAGTTTACACAAATTATAGCACCTCCCAGTTTACGAATAGCATGAGTGGCCACCAAATCGATACTAGATAATATGGAACCTCCTTTTATATAGCCATTGATGGAATCAAACCCTGAGTTGGCCATATTCATTGAAGTTACTCTTAATTTCAAGTTAAATGTTAGTATACTTAAATTATAATAGCAAATTACTGAGTGGAAGTGATACTCTTTGGTTCAAAATACTTTTGAATTAAGCTTAAGCTCATGGTATTATTAAGTATCTCTTGATTTCTTTGTGTAGACATGGTGACACGATTTAATAGAGTTGGTCGTAAAAGCGATTTTATTGATTTAATAAAGGGTTTTATACGTTGCATTAATATTATTAAAAATTCTAATTTTAGTTGGTCTTTTCGGTATCTTTTTCCTTTTCGTATCAACTTAATTTTTTACGTGTTTATTATTTGCGGATTTCAATTATAATAAGTGTAAAATAGTAGAGACACATTCGACTTCTAATTAGTACATTTTATTAAAAAATAAGGATTACCAATTAAGTTTATAAATAGTATGAATTTAAATATTTAATTGGCTATCACTATTTTTACAATTATGAGAATTCTAGCGATTGAAAAAATTAAAGTGCCCATTATTTAGTACTTAGCTATGTTAAGTGTATATTCTATTTATCAAAGAATAATTCAAGAAGCTATAAGCGTTGATTATTAATTAATATATTTTCAGTAAACTATTAATATCGCTATAGTAATAATGCCGTATTTCTTGATATTTTAAAGTATTAGTATATCAACCATTACTAAATGTAGCAAAAAAAACTAAAAACTGAATTTATACTTTGAATTTGTTTATAGGGAGTATTTTTTGTTTCATTATTTTCTATTTTTTTAAACGCTATTTGAATGAAAAAACTGTTGATGAAACTCTTATAAAATACATTCCCAATAACTAAATTCAAAGTATAAATTCAAAATTTTACTCATTAGTTACTTTGACTTACACTTTGGCAAAAGTTGCGAAAAATACACCAGTTAAAGTGAACTAGACCAAGTATTATAAATTTATATAAAAATAAATTCTTTGATGCCATATGTTAGTTTAGATTTAAAAAATATTGGATTTTGTCCCCTTTTTATAAATAGAACATCAATTTAGTCGTAACTAAGTTTAATAAAAAAGATAGCCAATATTTCTTTTTAAAATTATAGTAGAAACAAAAAATATATATGGAAGGAAGAAAGCAAAAAAAACAGGATCTAGGCAAGAACTACGTTTTTTCAGTATCAAAAAATGCATCTCAAAGTAAAGAAAAAGGTATTTGAGTCCAATATCGCTAAAACATTAATAACAAATATTATTTAGTGCCAAAACATGTAGCTAAACCATCTCTTCCATATCAACCAAACGCTAATTACCCACCATTAGAAAAACCAAGGCAAGAAGTGGGAAAAATACCAATGCCAATAGGTTATCAGCCATTAAGTCATGAGTTAGCAAGGAAAAATAGAGGTCCAACCATGAAAATGGAAGAACCGTCTCCTTTAACGTTTATCCAAAAGAGCAGAGGCCCAATAGTAAAAATGGAAGAGCCACCAGCCTTAAAGTTTATCCATGAGAATGGAGAAACACAAACGGCAATGAACATAGCTCGTTACACACATACCATAAGTTTTGATCAAGCACAGAAGAGCAGCAAAATAAAGTCTGGATTGCTTCCTGTCCAGCCAATGCCTCACCATTTTTCAGTTCCAGAAACATATTTAAAACATTTAAAACAAAAGTTTCCAATTAATCCAGTGCATAAAAAAGAAGTGGAACAGATATCTAGAATGTTTAGTCATCTAAGTCAGGACTATTATATCTATGATAAGATCGGGGAGGGTACATTCAGCTCAGTTTACAAAGGAGTGGATATCAAGTTTGATTTATATGATAATTCAAGTTGGGATTTATTTGATGATGCGGATGATGAGGAAGAAGAATTTAACTTTAAAAAGGTACCTCAACCACCACCAAATTTAGTCTGGGATTTACCAAACTCAAACGATCATCCAGTATATGTCAACCCTAATTCTTTAACTAGAAGTAAAGGCTCAGCTAAGTATAAGTTAGTAGCAATCAAAAAGATTTATGTTACTTCTAGTTGTTCTAGAATTGAAAATGAGATTGAGTTGTTATCTATATTAAGGTAAGACACAAAATCGTAAACTTTTGTCGTTATTTATTTATTAATTTATAGTGGCCACCCAAATGTAGTTTCTTTAATTACTGCTTTACGGCATGAGGATCAAATTATAGCAATAACTCCTTACTACCGCCACCATGATTTTAGAGTAAGTTCAGTTTAACATTATATAAATTATAAGAACAAATTCATAAACTAACTTTAGGACACCTTTTTACTATTTTCATTTCAAGATATGCAAAGTTACCTACGTTGTTTATTACGAGGTTTACTTCGATGCCATCAACTAAAGATTATTCATCGAGATGTTAAACCTTCCAATTTCTTATATCATATGACCAAACGTAGAGGTCAATTAGCAGATTTTGGCTTGGCCCAAAGGATTGAAAATACTAATAGAGAAGAAAGATTGGATTTTGATAAATTAAGAGAAGAAGCACCCAAATCTAATGACCCTAATTTACACAAAAATCCAAACGGGGCCTATGGTTCATTTATGAATGATAAGGGGATACCAGGAGTAGTTAAAAATGATCATCGCCCTTCGATTAGAGCGAATCGAGCTGGTACCCGTGGATTTAGAGCACCTGAAGTGCTTTTTAAGGTGGTTAATCAGACTTCAGGTAAGTTTTAGTTTAATTTGACATTTAAATTGAAATTAAAATAACTTTTTTAGCCATTGATATTTGGTCAGCTGGAGTGATCTTACTTTGTATGCTAACTAGAAAATTTCCATTTTTTAATTCACCTACCGATCATGATGCCTTAATTGAAATCGGAATTATTTATGGAAAAAAGAGAATGCAGGAAGTAGCTAAAATATTTAGTAAGTATCATTTACATTATTTGATTAACATTTATTGACTGTTTTATTTAGATAGAACATTTGATACTAATGTACCATCTGTTACTGAGGATGGTATGACTTTTGAAGAATTAATCCATTTCAACAACCCAGGTGAATATAATATCATACCTTATCAAGCCATCGATCTATTGAAACGATTATTGATGTTGAATCCAGCAGAACGGATTTCTGCTGAACATGCCCTTCAGCATCCTTTCTTATCAGAATGAAAATTGCTGCTGTAATGAAGGTGTGTTCATTTTAAAGTGTGTTTATTAGTGTTTTTTCAAAATCAAATTAAGGACATTGACTGATTAAAAATTTTTAATTTTATTATTACTTATTTGTTGTTTTATTTTTATCAACTGAAGAGAACTATTATTAAGATTGATTTGATTAAATTATACAAATCAAAAAGAAATCCATTAAAAAACTCAAGTACTAGCAATACTAATAATAATCAATTTATTTTTGTTTCTATGTGAAAAAGGTAGATAAAGTCAAAAAGCTTCAGTTAATTACAACTACAACTTGCGATAAAGATAAATAGCAGAATGACATGTTCCTCAATATAATCTAAGGGTTCTTAATCTTTCTTCTTCTTTTTCTTTTTCTCTCCCTAAAAATGAATGAGTATTCAATTTTATGTAATAAAAATTTTAAACTTACATCAGTTTCAGATTTACGCTTAGACTCCTAATAAAATGCATTAATTTTCTGTTGTATTTATTTAATTGGTTATTTTACCTTTTCTTTCTTCTCTTTTTTAGATTTCTTTTCTTTAGTTTCTTCATCTTTAGTTTCAACTACTATTTTGGCTTCTTCCTTAATCTAAAAATTTATTAGTAAAACCCAGCTAAAATATATTTTAATTTACTTCAACAATAGGGGCAAGTTCAACTGGAGCTGGGATAGGGTCAACAGCATCATTTTCTTCAGGTCTAAAAATATGAATATTACATTGCAAAAAGTTGAGTTGCTATTTACCTATGCAAATCTTTGTAAGAGGTAGCCCAGTCTTTAGGTGTGTTTTCATTCTTTTTACCATATTTATCAAGTTTTCCTTCTTTAATAAGTGCTTTCTTTTTGGCAGCCTAAAAACAATATTAGTTATTGATCCAAGATATTATAAATATTGATTACAATTGGTCCTAATCCCCAACGACGTGGATAAGTATCACGTTCCATAATGACACGCTTAATCTTAGCAGCAACACCATGTTCACAGGTAGCCAAAACAGCAGTGTTCATTTGAGCGATAGCAAGAGCAACAGCTTCACCTTTGGTTGTAATAATAACTACTTCATCGTTAACTTCAATACCAGCTTCATATCTTAATACACCTGGAATCATAATCTTGGCTCCATAACATACGGCGTTGATAGCACTATCTTTTAATACAATACGCTTATAACCAGTTAAAAGGGATTCAAGTGGTCTAATGACACGACGTAAATAAGATTCTAAATTGAAAAAATTAAAATTTAGGCAATCGTATATAATTTTGTATTTACCATCATTGGAGCTTTCGTAAACCCATTGAGCATCAAGAACATCATGCATAGTGACCATGTTATCCTAAATAAAAAATTAGACAACATAACTTTAAATTTAAATTAAATTACATCTTCTCCATTAGAACCTGAACGTACACGACGAAGTTCTTGCATATGACCACCAACTTTAAGGAGCAAACCTAAATGTACACAAAGGGTACGAATATAGGTACCAGCTTCACAAGAGACCCAAAATACAGCGAGGTTGCGTTCGTTATCAAACTCAATAAGTTTAGATTCATTAATGGTACGTACACGAAGTTGTCTCTTAACAGCGGAAATAAGAGGAGGACGTTGGAATAAAGCACCAGTTAAGGTTTCGATAGCCTAATTAAATTATTAATTTATGAACTCAAGTATGTTAAAAGTTAATCTTTTACATTTGGCAAAGCTTTCTCGTTTTCAAGAGCATCATGGAGACGTAAAACAGCAACGTATTCTTTACCAGCAGATTGTTGGGATTTAACTAAACGGGTGGCACGGTCAATGCAGACAATCAAACATCCAGTGACTTTGGGATCTAAAGTTCCACTATGTCCAGTTTTCTCAACTTTAAGGATTCTACGGATCCAAGCTACAACTTCATGGGAACTTGGGTTAGAAGGTTTATCTAAGTTGATAATACCATAACTTTTTAAAAATTAACATACTGCTTAGTTAATTAGAAAATGAATTACCGTAAATAATTTTTTAAGTCTCTAGCAAGAGGAGAAGAACCGCTTGGGATAGGGGTAAAGTGACCAGTACGAGCTAAAAGTTGATCATAGTTCTAAATAGATTAGTTTTAAACATTTGTATATATCTTGTTTGTTTGAATATTACTTTTAATAATAATGGCCATTCTGAAGTATTGACAGCTGGTACATCTTTAGTTGGTTTGATAACATGTTCACTCATTTTAGTATTATTTTTTTTTGAAAAAAATGGTAGGCTATTTAATTTGACTTATTTTGTTAGTTTTATCTTTGGAATATTTATTATGGGAAGTCTCAAGTTTAATCCCTTTTTTTGAATTATGCAATTATTAGCAAATTTTAAACTGCGGAAAGAGGAAATTATCCTGCGTTATTTGGATTGTTTAAGTTAATTTTGTTAGTAAAAGTTGGTCTAAAACAAGTTTTTTTTTAAAAATTCTGCTTACACATTTTTTAGTTTTAAATTTTATAAAAAGTGGACAACTTATTTAAATAAAAAAGGGAATTCTTTTGTGTTAAAATGAATATTTAAGAGTGTAGTTCTATTTTTTCTGAGTTTAAAAAATAATTGTAGTAAAAATTCAATTTTTATCAGAATTAAACAATAAAATCTAAAGCCGTTAAAGAGCTATTTGTGCCTATAGCTTTTTGATTTCAAAATAAGTATAACAACATTACCATATTAACTCTACTATTAGATATTTACATATGTTTCTTCCTTTTTGAGCAAAGATGGTGGCAAGCATCTTATTGGCTATAATAGAAATTCGATTCTGTAAGGATATTTAACAGAAATCTAATTTTTAATAATTTTAGCTAATATTTAAAATATTCTATTTAATAAAAACAGCAATTTAATATTAATTTAATTTTAGTTTGATTTTAGTTTGATTTTAGCTTGATTTCAATTTTATATTAGTAATAGTAAAATACTATTTATTATAAAAAAAGATTTAAAGCAAAAACAAATTCTTATTTTATCTTTTTGACTAAATATCAAACTTTAGATCAAAAATTAATTTTACTTTGATTCCGCAAGTCTTCATAATCAAGATTTGCCCAAAAAAAGGAAGAAATGAGGATGTTTTCTTTGGCTTCATTGCTTTTTCTATCTTTTAAGCGCTATTTTAGTAAAAAATTGTTAGTAAAATCCTTAAATATAAAAATACATCCTCAAATATACAAAAATACATCCTCAAATATATAAAAATACCTAATATTTAAATTAAAATATAAACTTAATTTTTATATCAAACTTCAAAGTATCTATTTTTACATCAAACTATAAACTTGACTTCATATTTAATTTAACTAAATTTTCTATGATTCAATACCACATTAAATAAAAACTTATTTTTAACTTTTATAATGTCTAATAATAAATCAATAAAAATATAGTTAAAAATAGTCTAATTTCAATAAAAAAAATCTATTATTAATAATATATATTGATAATTCGCATCTACCAATACTCGGAATATATAATAAATCAACTACCAGCTTAACAGCTCGAATAAAACCTCAGGGTAAGTACAGCCACAATTGATAAAAGCCAATGAAAGAAAGTAATTAACGAATCAGATGGTTAGGAAAACAAATCAAAATGAAAAAAGTCGCCAAATTAAGAGGGGAAAGAAGAATAAAATTGATAAAAATTATGATGGAATTTCAAAATAAATAAAATAAAAAATTTATCCATTTTTATAATTAAAGTTTTTCAGTTTTTGTTACCCTTTTAAAATTGTGTTATTTAAGAGTTTAAATAAAAATAAAAATGAATACTGCAGTTGTTAAAGCTACTAAACACGATGGTAATATTCCTAAACAAAAACATGTTATTGGTAAGGATTAGTTTATTCATTATTATTAATACAAAATATAAGTTATAAAATTATAAAATTAATTAATATTTTAATTCAACAGCATTATGTTCTTTCAGTTGGGAAAATAAGGTTACTGTCAAAAATATGTTAGATTTATTAGGAGATAGATTGAGAGATAATAATTGGGATGTAAGTAGAACTGAAACTAAAACTAAACTAAATTAAATAAAATTAAAATCGTATTTTTAGGTAGTTTATAAAACATTAATAGTTATTCATACAATTATGAGAGATGGATGCCCAGAGAATGTATTCGATTATTTAATAAGAGCACGTAGTTTATTAGATACATCAAGCTTTCGACCAAAAAATTCGAATATTGGTAAGTTTCATTTATGATTTAATCCTTTCTTCATTTTTAAATTTTCAAAATTTAGGTTTTAATCAAGTTAAAAATATACGAGATTATAGTACTTATTTAGAACATAAAGTATTAGTTTATTCTCAAAAAAAAATAGATTTTTGTACTACACATAATAATACTAAAATCAATGAGATGTTTAGTTTAGCTATTAATAATGAACTAATTGATAATATCAATTTAATTCAAGAACATTTAGAAGTTTTATTAGCTGCTAAGGTAATAGCCTTTATAATCATTTTATATTTGTATTTATATTCAATGTTTCATTTAGATATCAGAAAATGATATTGATAGTCATATAAGTTTATATGCATTTAAAATGTTAATACGAGATATGTTAAAAATATACCAATTTTTAAATCAAGGAGTAATTACTATATTGAAAGGATTTTTTGATTTAGATTTGCCATTAGCAAAATTATGTCTTAATATCTATAAAAGATATATATCATTAACAGAACAGGTTATCAATTATTTAAACAAGGCAAGAGATATTGAAAATTATTTACAGTTTACAATTCCAGAATTAAAACATGTAAAGTTTTTATTATGACATTTCTTAGTATATTTCTTAATATTGATCTCATTAATTAATTTTCTTAGGCTCCAGTTTCATTGTTAAATGCATTACAAGATCATTTAAATTCGTTACAAAACAGTCAAGTTAAGGTTCCTAATGTTACTTCGAATAATACGCAACATACAGAAATATCAAATCAACAACAACAACAACAGAAGCAAAAAGGTAAAGTTTTATGTAATGATAATAATATTTTTATTAATTTTATTTCAAATAATAGTAATTAAAAAAGAAGCTATTGATTTCTTTGCATCCTTAGATGATGAATTAAATGTACAAACAAATAGTAATATTAGCAATAATAATACTTCATTTAATCCATTTAATAATGGCAATAATAATAATAGTATAAACAATAATAACATAAATAATGATTTATTATCATTTAATTCTAATAATAATAATAATAATAATATACCATTTAATCCATTTAATCAAAATCAACAAGTATTAAATCGAAGACAAACAACAGTGATTCCACAATTTAGCCAGCCAATAAGGACTTCTACAATGCCTAATAGTTTTAATCCATTCAGCACTACTTCCAATCCATTTGCTACAATGGGAAGTAATACTAGTAATAATGGAATGAATATGAATAATATGAATAATAATATGAATAATATGAGTTTAGGAAATAATCGAAATACAATGAATCCCTTTTTAATGGATTCAGCTACACAAAGTTTAAATAGTAATCATCAACTGAACTCTATGTTTAACAATCCAATGACACATAATACAACTATGAATACATCATCAAGTTTTAATACATCATTGAATCCAAGTTTTAATTCATCAAGTTCATCTACTTCTTTATTTGATATTAGTAATTCTAACAATAATAATTTTAGTTTTAATAATAATAATAATAATAATAATAATAATAATAATGGAATGAATAATAATAATTCTTTATTTAATACAAACAATGGAATGAATAATAATATAAGTAACAATTCTAATAATAATATAAATTTATTTTAAAAAATATTAATAATTCATCATTTATTAATATCTTTGATAAATAAGATTTTTTCTGGATTTCTTTTGTTTCTTATATTTCTTTTATTGTTCATTTTCAAACTTTACCCTGTTCCAAATCATTTCCTTATCCTCTCTTTCGCTAGCTCTTTTAAAATTCAAATAAAAATCGATTTTTTATATTATTAATAATAATATTAACAATTAGACTTATTTTATATGAATTATTTAATCCACTGTGTTATTTTTTTCTAATATTGCTATTGTTATAAAAATAATAGCTGAAGTAACATAAAAATGATTAAAAGATATAAGTCTATTTTGATTTGTTTTATAAAAATGGAATATTTTTTGAAATAATTGAAACAATCTTAAGAAATAAATATAAAATAAAATAAAAATAAAATAATAGTATAAACCAATCAATCACTATATGGGGATGTTTTTTTTGGCTTCATTGTTTTTTTAATCTTTTGAGCACTATTTAAGTGAAAAATTTGTTAATAAAATTCTTAAATACATACATACATCCCAATATTAAATTTTCTATTTCTATTTATAAATCTTATTAAATTTTAATATTAATTCAAAATATTAAAAAATAAACAAATTTAACTATTACTTAATCAATATAATAATATACGTTAATATCTTTATTTTTCATTTAACTACTAATATATTTAATATTTAATATTCATAGACAATTATTGTTTAGATATTATAAAAACTTAATTAAATAATAAGTCTAGTTAAGATCCCATGTTTGACTTTTGAAATTTGATGATATAACTCATGTAAATGGGATTTAATTTCTTCTTCGGATTTAGTTGGTGGTACAATATCTGCAATTAAATAAGCGACAGAACCTTTTGAATCTGAACTTTGTCTTTCAACATTGTAATCCGATAATAAATTATTAATTTCCTGAATTAAATTAAATTAAGTATCAATTAACTACTCTAATTATTAGAAACTTACTTTTAACACACCAGGTACATTATCATGCACAAAGATAACTCTTACAATATTGCCTTCTTGTAGTACCCGAGGTCTTAATTCCAAATTAGGGAAATTAACAGCAGATAAAGTAGTCCCAATATTTAAATATTTAGTAATAGAAGTGCCCACTTCAATACCAATCATAGATTGTGCTTCTTCAGTAGAACCACCAATATGAGGTGATAAGATAGTATTTGGACATCCAATTAATTCATTTGTAAATGCTTCCCCATTTTTAGATGGTTCGACTGGGAATACGTCAATGGCCGCTCCAGCTAAATGTCCTGATTTTAACGCTTCAGCGAGATGATTAAGTTGTACCTATGAGTTAAAATAAAGTATTAATTATTATTATTATTATTATTATTATTATTATTATTATTAATATAAATATATACTTACCACTGTACCCCTTGAATAATTAATCAAATAACTTCCTTTTTTCATTAATTTTAATTCCCTTTCACCAATCATTTCTTTAGTATCCTTCGTTTCCGGTACATGTAATGTAATAAAATCACACATTCCCAATAAATCTTCTAATTTCGTGATTTGAGTTGCTGTTCCTAAAGGCATAATTTGCAATATATCATAAAAATAAACTTGAATTCCTAAACTTTCCGCTAATACAGAGAGTTGAGAGCCAATGTGACCGTAACCAATAATACCTAATTTTTTGTTACGAACTTCATAACAGTTTTTACTAACTTTGTTCCATAATCCATTATGCATTTCTTGATTACGATCCCCCATTTGACGAGAGAGATAAATAATATGAGCAAGTACAAGTTCAGCTATGAGTAGGAATAAGATTAATATAAATATTAAACTAAGTTAAATTATCTACTTACCTACTGATCTTGAATTGGAAAAGGGTGAGTTAAACACTGGAATCCCTCTCTTTTCTGCATAATTTAAATCTACTTGATTGGTACCGATACAAAAACAGCCAATGGCTAATAAATTCCGGGCCGAAGATAATACTTTCTCAGTAAGTTTAGTTTTACTCCTAATAAAAGATTTAAGTAATTGTTAGTATGTGAGTTGAAGATAAGATATAAATAGAGAGAAGTAGGGATGAAATCAAATTACCTTATACCAATGACATGAACAGTTTGTATCTTTTCAATTAATTCTTCTTCCGATAATGCTTTAGTATGAGATTCTACCTAAAAATCAAAGTTAATTGAAACTTAATCAATAGATATAAATACACTTACATTAAACCCTTGTTTATTAAAAATATTAATAGCAGTTGGATTAATATTTTCTAATAATAATATATTTAATTGATTTTTTTGAATATTATGTTCTAACTGATATTTATTTTCAGTATTGAATATCATATTTGAGAGAATTGAATATAAATTGTTTAAATATAATAAGAGAGGAATGAAATTAAATTTAACTTGTTTTTATACTTTCTTATCTTATCTCTTATCTTATTATTAATAAATTTGAAACCATCAATAAAACTCACCTAACCTTAAAATCTCCCAGTTTTTATTATTCTTTTTGAAGTTAATCATTTAACTTATTTTAATGAGTCATCAAGATTAATTGAAACATTAAACAATTTTTTTTAATAGATTTCTTCTAATAAACTTCCAGCTCATTTATTATTATTCAATCCTAATTTGATATGATAATCAATTGTAATATTACTATAAACGTTATTAAATAGAATATTTACCCTTTATTTTATTTATTTTATTAATCATATGAAAAATAGAGGTGAAATTTTTATTAATAAATAATAACAATATAATAGCTTTTTGTATTTATTGAAATAGCTCAAATATCAATTTAGTTATATAGTTAAGATTAATTTACTTATCACTTTTCATTAAACAATTATATTCAGCTTTATTTCAATACTTGAAATTCTTTATTTATTCTATTATATTATAATTTAATAAATATTATAACATAATATCCTTCTAAAACCCTATTTATCATCACCTCATTCAGTAATCTAATTTCATCATCTTTAGTTATGACAATAAAGTTAAAAATTAACTTCTAAAAAAATAACTTTATTAAAAAGAATAAATCAATGTTATTTCAATTTAAGCAACTTAAAAACGAAGAATTGAAAAGTAAAGAATTTAATTCCAATCAAAAAGAATGAGTAAAAAGAAAGAATCAGATTGAAAATGTTGGTTGGATTTGAAATGAAATTCTAACAAATTTCCATTTTCAATTCATTATTCAACAATTTCAATTTTCAATTCAATTATAAAGCTTTATTCACTTAACAGTTAACAAAATCATGAACTTCACTACTCTCAATGATCACTTAAATCTTCCTAATGATTTACCCTTACCAAATACCACTTGGACTATTATTGATCATAGTTTACGTACAAATGGAGAATTTTTATTATTAAATTTTATCAAAAGTGGATTGAAATTAAAGAAAAACATATTATTTATATCATTTAATAATATATATTTACATTATTCAACGCTAATTAAAAAGATGGTAAGTTTAATAAAGAAAGAAGAGAAAAAAAAAGTTTTTTTTAGTTTAAACATTAAAGTTTGAAAAAATATTAACTATTTTGTTTTGTTTTGTTTTTTTAGGGTTTAAATCCATCTGATGATAATTTAACATTTTTATCTTTATTAACAGAAACAAAAGAAAAATTAAATTATGATATTCTTCTTAATCTTATTCAACAAAAGATAGTATTTGAAAAACAAATTAATATAATATTTGATGATATTACCCCATTAATTTATCTTGGTTTAACTTTTTCTGAAGTATTAAAGTTAGTTAATTGGTGTAAGAATTTAACTTTCAAAGTAAGTATTATTAATTTTATTTATTAATTTTATTAATTTTATTATTATTATATAGAATAATGGCTTTTTTATAATATTAAAACATGGGGATTTAGAATTTCAATCTAATACAATAATCAAAAATTTATCTTTATCATTATGTCATTTAAGTAATTTTATTATTAAATTAACTCCATTAGCTACTGGTTTCTCAAGTGAAATTCATGGTCAAGTAAGTAATTTCTTTTATATTTATATATTTATATATTTATATATTTATACATTAATACATTAATATTGTTTTATATTGTTATTGTTATTATCAAATATTAATATGTTTATTTTATTATTATTAGCTATCCATTCATCAAGGACCCTTACAATTACAATCTCAACGTCATGGTCAAGGTCTAATTTATCATTATAAATTAACAGATAATCAATTTCAATTATTTGTTAAAGGAAATAGTCATACAGTATTATAGATAGAATAATAATATGATAATAAAAATAAAAATAAAATATTAATTTTAAAATTCTTATTTTATTTTATTTTATTTTATTTACTTTATAATTTACGATTATGATTCCCCTTAACTCAAGCTTTAATTTATCCATTTAATAACTCCACAATTTGCTCAGGTATATTAGGTATTTGGTTAGCATGAGTAACATTTTCTTCTTCATTATTGCCTTCATTATCACATTTTGAATGATCAAAATTCCAAGAATGATTCATATCGGAATGTGTTGGCACTGAAAAGGGTAATAAATGATTGGGATCTTTAAATAAAGTAAATAGATTATATTGTACAAAAGAATTCATTAATTCATTCGAATTTTCTCTAGAGTGACTTAATGGAATAACTGGTAATGGCTTATTGATATTATTGGAAACAGTAGTGGTAGTAGTATGATTTAATTGATTCTCCTCCCATTCTTCTTCAGTAATTATATTCACTTTAGGTATGGGTGAATGTTCATTTGAAGGAGGCACAATTTGAATTTTTAACTGGCTATTATTATTATTATTATTATTATTTCCATTATTTCCATTTTCATTCCCTGATGTATTATTAATACTTGTATTACTATTACTTGAAAGTACTGAATCTGGCTTTGGAGAGTCAGTTCTAGATAATGGTAAAGGTACTTTTTCTGGATCAAGAAAAGAAACTCTTCTAGAAATTCTACTTGTAACTTCATCTTCTAAATCTCTTACTACAACAATCGATTTACCGTTTTTATTATCTTTATTTTTATGTCTTCGTTCAATTACTCGATCCGCTACTTGTTGTATATAAGCTAATATTTCTTCAGGTACATTATCTTCTTCATTTTCATATCGATAAGTTTCAGCAATTAATTGAATTTGTAGAGGAGAAATGGTATCTAATGTTTGTAATGTTTCAATAAATTCAGCTAATGATTTATGAGATGAATAACATTGAAGAAATTGTAATAAATGTAATAAAGATTTAAAATGAGAAGATAAATTAGCTACAATCGGTGAAGTAGCATGGGTTCTTATCCATTCTTCTAAGACAGTAACACTCATTCTTATTTGTATAGCTCGTGTGCGTGAACAATATTTTTTAGTATCTAATATTCGATTGAATAATTCGCTAGTTATATAATAAATTAATTGATTTAATATATGATGAATTAATATAACATGAACTTGATAAGAATGTAAGATAGCTAAAGCAGAAGATAATATTGAAGTTATTTTTTCTGGATTACTATCTTTTTTATTTAAAATATTATTCTTATTATTTTGATTATTATTATTGTTAATTCTTCTACGTATTGATAATCGTTTTCTTAAAGGTGTTAAACCATTGGCTAATTTTTCATCATCATCATTAAACGAACTAGTTATTGAAGATAAAAAACTTTTTCTTTTTTCTTTAAATTTTGATTCATCGTTTAAACCAGGTATTGATTCACATTCTAATATACAAGATTCTAATTCAGATTCTAATTTACTTTGTATATTTCTTACTAATAATTGATAAATTTCATGAATTAATTCACTTAAAGCTAATTGATGTTCCACTGTAGATGATACTAACCCACTATCTTTTTTTAAATAATACAATAATTGAGAACAATTAGCTAGCCAAAAGGATAAATATTTTAATTCATTAAATTTTAACTAAAAGTAACAATAAATAAATAGAATATAAATAGAATATAAACGGAATATAAATAGAATATAGACTTACTTTAACACAATCAGCAATTAATTTTAATGCACTTTTTAATAAATCTTGTAATAAATCGGGAGTTGAAAAATAGAAAGCAAATCTGGAACATAAAAATAATACATTAGAAGGTACAAATCGTTGTTCTTTAGAATGATTTGGATTCATTGTTGTTATTATTGTTGTTAATATATGCGGAATTTGTTGATTTGAAAATACAAACATTTGATCAGGTAAACATTGATCCCATACAAATTCTTCTACTGTTAATTCTTCTAATGTGTCCTATAACAATAAAGTATTAATCTATTATTATTAATTTATTATTATCATTTAAATTACCTCATGATATCCATAATTATCTGAATTATGAATATTTTCTAAATTATTACCTAATAATTCCAATTGATTAAATTTATCATTAATTTTAATTAAATAATCTTTATCATTTCCTTCAGGATCAGTTAAAGGTAAAGATTTAAAACTAGCTGAATCATCATCCAAATAATCATTAACATTAAATCCCGAAAAAGATTGAATAGATTGCCTCACTCGATGTTGATGATTATAACTTAATATTTCTTGTAATTTAACACTTTTTTCATTTTCATTTGTATTATTTAATCCATGATTAATTATATCTAATACAGTTCTTCCTTTAGTTGTACGTGCCCCTGGTGAAGCCCCATGATCTAATAATAATTTGACAATCTTTTCATGTTGATTACTCATTGCCCACATTAACGCTGGCCAGCCATCTAATTAGTAAATAAAGACAAATTAATAACTCTTCTTAACAATAATAAAACAATAAAAACTATTTTTTACTTACTTTTATCCTGTAAATCAAGACTAGCCCCATTTTTCACTAACACTTCTGCTACTTCAAAATAACCAAAACAAGCTGCATAGATTAAAGGGGGTGAACCATCTTCATCTAATACATTAATATCGATATATTCTTTTAATATGTCATTTCTAAATAATTGCAAAACAGAAGTATCATCTCCACTAGATACCATACGATGTAATAATTTTCCAATTAATTCTTTTTTTTCTTGTTTCGTGTAGATCCCTTGGGTGCCAATTTCAATAGCTTCTTCTACTTGCAGAGTTAGATCTTCAACTGGAATATTAGAATCTGAAGTTGTTTGTTCTGAAGCTAATGAAACTTTGGGAACTTGTTCTATAAGGGATTAATAATTAATTGTTGTTATTTTTTATTATTGCTTAAATTTTTTAATAAAAAAACAAAAGACTTACCATTTACTATTATATCACTCATTTTTATTATTATACAATATAGCTTTAATTTTTACAAAAGAGATAAAATTCAATAAATTCTTATTTAATATATTTTATAACTGGAATTTTTAATCAAATTAAGCCACCATCTTAAATCCTTACAAATCTAGTCAACCTTGATTGGTAAATTAGGATCTTATCCAATCAAATTAATTGGTAAAAATTTTAATAGATTAAGTTATTTTGCTCTTCTCCTCGTGGTGATTTCAAAAGTGGTGAGATACTAAGTTTTACAATGAAAAGATGGCGACTGGGGAAGATTATTATGAAAATTTTATGACAAAAATAATTAAGCTCGACCTTTTATATCTTCTAGTTTATGTGGATAGCCTTTATTTATTTAATCTACTACTTTATTCATTAACACTTCCAAAAACACTATTTTGAAGACTTTAATAGATTCTAATTACAACTTCAATAGTTACTCCTATTGGTAGATTTTAAGGCCATTACCATTTTTGGTGTCTTTTTTGATGAATTAGTATAATCTTTAATTTATTAATAGAGATTATTAAATTTTCAAAGTTAAATATTTTTAATATGAATTAATATTATGCTAATATAATAAAAACAGTTACGAATCATATATATGACCTATAGTTAGTTAAATTATAATTCTATTAATAGGGATGAATCTAAAAAAGACAATGTTTTTGATTTCAGCACTGAATTATAATTTTTTGGAATTTTGAGCGACTCAAAAAATGAGCAAAATGTTGATATTTGAAATAGTAGAGCACCTATTTTTTGCTAAAATTTCATTAATGATTTATCTATCTTTTTGAATTTAAAAATAGATAAATTAGTGAAATAATAACAAACTTTGATTGCAGTTAAATGATTTTTTTGGATTTTTTAGTGTTGAATTCTACTTATGCAAAATTGAGAGTTATAATGTATTAGTTTTTAATTTTGCAAAGTAATTTTTGAACAAACTAAAAAATTCAGAATATTAAGCTCCAGCTAACTTTTTTTATTTTTATTTTCATTTGAATAATAAAATAAATATAATATTTCACATAAATCAAATGATTTCAAAAGCCAATTTATTTTATAAAAAATTTAATTTAGTCGAAAATTAAAAAACAAAATAAGTAAACAAATGATTTTGTATGAAAAAATATCAACTGACAAATAAAAATATTATAATAATATATAATGCTAATATACTATCAGCTGAAAACATGATATGATAGATGGAAATAATTTATTATTTAAAAAAAATTTGTAATAAAAAAAGTTAGATAAAATAGAATATAGAATATGGAGATGTATTTCTATGTTTAAGAATTTTGCCAATAATTTTTCCGCTCAAATAGCACTTAAAAGATGGGAAAAGTGATGAAGTCAAAAAAAATACCTCCATTAGTGTTTTTAATAAAACAAGTCATGTTATTTATAAAAGTTCACCTATTAAAAAAATAATTCCTTGAACTTGCTCATAATATTATTGGGGGTGTTCTTTTTGGCTTCGTCACTTTTTCCATTTTTCAAGCACTATTTGAGCAGAAAGGCTATCAATAAAATCTTAAACAAAAAACACTTCTATTGATAATAGTTCAAATTTAAAGTTTAAAAAGCAAAAAAAATAGGCAAAAGTAACCGACTTTATTTACTTTTTATGGAAAGTGGGTTAATTTGAGTAAGTGTTTTCAATATACTTTTTTTATTATAAAGTTGTACTTTATAATAAACTAAACTTACAATATGACAATAATGTAAAAGCTGATTTTTGTATGTTGAATTTGATTTTGGTTTTGGTTTTGATCTTAAACAAAATCACTAGTATTAAAATCCGATATTTAAAAAAAACAAATGACCATTAAAACATACAAGGCAGTAACATGCTTTTGATACTTTGATTACTCGCGTTTTCTAGCTATACAAAAAAACTTATTTATTAATTTCAACTTAACGCCTCATTTTATACAAAAATAGAAATTTCCATTTCACTAAGCTTTTTAAAAAAATAAACTCAAACCTTGAGATTAAATTTAGAGAATTAGCAATAAATTATAAAAAAATAATCCAAATAGAAAAAGCAAACTTTTATTGAATATTAAAAATTTCCTTTAAATGCTTCTTTCACAATTTGTTTCTCATATACGCCACTTCAATAGCACTTGGTTCCGCTATTCTTTACTCTATTATCTCTCTTGCAGCTACGAAAAAGTCAATTATACAGAGTTCAACAAACTGAAGATAAATCATTTGATCTGACAATTGCTAATCTATTCTGCTTCTGATGAAAAGCTGTTCATTAATTAGCCAATAGAATGAGTTGAAGAATCAAATCACCTATTATAATTGGCAAGTTTCTTGTATACCTATGCTATTTTCAATCAGAATAGGCAAGAGCATAAAAAATTCAATATCATCTGATGCGGAATCACAGTAAACTGACGAAATTCAGAAATTTAATGAGCGCATGATCTAGCTATTCTTTAATTAAAAAGTTGGAACAAGAAATATAAAAGAAGAGTTGCAGACGATTGACTTTTAAAAAGTAGATCAACTTATCTTTTTTATTATTTTTTTTTAAAAGCTTTTTTATAGCTTAACTAATTTTCATGATGAACTTCAAATCTTCTGTTGTTTTATTTGTAATTGCTCTAGTAGGTGGCAACTCCGTATTAGCTCAAGGTAAACATTTTACCCCAACTGATTTGGTTACCATGGCCCGTCCAGGTTTCTTTGCTCCTTCTCTAGATGGTGATAAAGTAATTTATTCCGCTACCACCTATGATAAAGGAACCAATAAGAAAACTACCAAAATTAATCTTTTGGAAGTAGCTACTGGAAAAGCTAGTGATATCACTTCATTGACCACTACCGATTTCTCAGATGTTTCATTCATTGATAAAGATCGTGTTGCTTTTGTTTCATCTCGTTCTGGAACTCCTAATGTTTATACTTTAGACCTTAATAGTGGTGCCAGTTCTTTAAAACAATTAACTAATTTTACTTATGAAGAAGTTAATGGAGCTCAATTCAACTTTAAAGCTGGTAAAGTTATCTTTTCGACTGGTGTTTCTGTAAAAGAAAAGGAATCAGTGCATAAATATAGTACTGCTAAAACTTTTGATCAACTTTATATTCGTCATTGGGATACATGGTATGACTATATTCATCAACATGTTCATGTTGCTGATTTAAGTGTTGACAAAATTACCACTGAAGCTAAGGATCTTTTAGTAAGTAGCCCTAAACTTGAATCTCCTATTCGTCCAGATTATGATTCAAGTAACTATGTCCTTTCTCCAGATGGTAAATTGGTTGCTTTTGTTACTCGCCCAGATACTAGAACTCAAGCTTGGAAAACTACTCTTGAGCTTTACCTTGTCCCTACTACCGGTGAGCCTAAACTTGAATTAATCTCTGAAAAAGGATTAGGTGCTATTTCAAGCCCTAAATTCTCCCCAGATGGTAAATATCTCGCTTGGGTACAAATGAATAGTGATAACAATGAATCCGATAAAGGATTAATCACTTTGTATGACCTTAAAACTAAGACTAGAAAAGTACTTAACCATAAATGGGATGCTCAGCCAGGAGAGTTTACTTTCTCTAATGATGGTAACTCCCTTTACCTTAGTTTAGCTGATGATGGACATAACAAATTATTCGAATTCAATATCAAAACTCAAGAATATAAAGCTATCGTAAAAACTGGAACTTCAGGTGTTTTAGCTGAATACAATGATAAGCTTTTAATTACTAAAGCCTCTACCAAGAGCCCTAATGAAGTTTATTCTTTAAGCAAAAATAATAATGAACTTAAACGTATTTCTGATATTAATGCTAACTTCCTTGAAACTTTTAAATTCAATGGCTATGAACCTTTCTACTTTATTGGTGCCTTAAAGGAAAGAGTTCAAGGTTTCTTAATTAAACCACCAGGTTTTGACCCAAAGAAGAAATACCCAGTTATGTTTTGGGTACATGGTGGACCAGAATCTTCCTTTAATGATAATTGGTCTAATCGTTGGAACTACCAAATTCCAGCTAATGCCGGTTATGTAGTTGTTTCTGTTAATTTCCATGGTTCTCCAGGATGGGGTAATAAGTTTACTCAATCTATCTTACGTAACTGGGGCTCTTATCCATTTGAGGATTTAATGAAAGGTCTTGATTTCGCACTTGCTAAATATAATTTCTTAGACTGTGAAAAGGTAGTTGCTTGGGGAGCTTCCTACGGCGGTTTTATGATGAATTATATCAATGGTCACACAGATCGCTTTAAGGCGCTTGTAGTTCATGATGGTACCTTTAGCACTGAAGGCTCTATCTATAACACTGAAGAACTTTTCTTTATGGAAAATGAATTTGGAGGTGTAGGATGGTCTAAAGAAGCTAGAGAAAACTTTAAGAAATTCTCTCCACATAATTTTGTTGAAAATTGGAAGACTCCTGCTTTAATTATCCATGGTGGTAAAGATTATCGTCTTGTCGATACTGAAGGTATTAGTGCTTTCACTGCTCTCCAACGCAAAGGTGTTCCATCTAGGCTCCTTTATTTCCAAGATGAAAACCACTGGGTTCTTAAAAATGCTAACTCTCTTAAATGGATGCATGAAAATCTTGCTTGGTCCGCTAAGTGGCTTAATTACACTAATCCTTATGAGATTGAACTTTAAAAGGGTTGATTTTGTTATTAAAATTAATATGCTAAATAAAAAATTAATTTAAATGTAAACTATTATTTTGTTTCTATAATTTAATATATGGGGATGTTTTTTTTGGCCTCATTGCTTTTTCTATCTTTTAAGTGCTATTTGAGTAGAAAAATTGTTAGCAAAATACAAAAATACATCCCCATATTTCAAAATAGATGAGTATCTAGTTAACCATGGTTTGTATAAGTTTTAAGGATACTTTTAAATACAAAGATATTATATGATTTGATATAGCCAAATGGTTTAGGTAATGTGTAATACTTAAGGGAAATAATTATATATATTATATTTTTTAAAGGACAATTTGTAAATTACAAAAATGAATTAAACTGAAACTTTAATGAGTATTATTTTAAAATTAGAATTAGAAGAGTAATCTTAAAAGTTCATCGGCTTCGGTATTAACATAAAATTTTAAAGGCTGTTCGAAACCATTGCTAAAATAATAGGTCGTAAATAATGATGAATTATAAAAAATAAATTGTTAACTTACAACTCCATATTAAAACAAGTAGAATAAGCCCCCATATTTTCAAAATAAAGCCAGTCGTTTAACTCTAATTCTGGCAGCCTTAAGTTAGAATCTGTATTAATTTTATCTTTAGCTCCTAACGCTGGTCCCCACAAAGTACAAAACTGTAAGTTTTGCTCTGTTATTTCAGGTAAATAGAGCCCATTTCGAAATAAAAGTTTAGGCTCGTATAAGATCTCTGGAATAAATGCCCCTTCTGAAAAGGATTTAAATACTCCATCATTCAAGTAATCTAAAATTTAATTTAATTTTACTATTATCTTTTATAAATAAATTAGTACTTACACATAATAGATTTCTCTTCACTATCATTATAGCACACTCTCTTACCAATGACAGTGGTAGCTAAGGTATAAAAAGAAGCAGCAAAAAAGCGACCAGGCTCAGCAATAAAAGTTAAATTAGCATCTTTAAAATAATCATTCAAAGATAGATTAACAACTTTTGCAATTTTAATAAATTGCTCCACATTTTTAATCCCTGGAAAGCCACCACCTATATCCAATATGGACAAATTAAAGCCAACCGATTTAGCTTGATCATAAATGATTCTAGCCCTACGTATAGTTTCTTTATAACCTTCAGGGTCAAGGCAATCACTACCAACATGAAAGCTTAAGCCTACGACATTAAGGTTAAAATCTTTAGCAGATTGTAGTAATTGTCTACAAGCTTCTAATTCAGCACCAAATTTAGAACTAAAAGGAACTTTGGAATGACAGTCCAATGGTAAAATTCTAAGAAATAACTCAGCATTGGGATAATGGATATAAATTTTTATCAATTCATCAATGTTATCAAAGGTCATCTTTCGCACATTTACCTCTTTAGCATATTTCAGATGATTCAATTGTTTACATGGATTAGCATAGATGATTCTGTTCGTTGATATATTATGTTTTAATATTGTTTGAATCTCTTTTTTACTGGCACAATCAAAGCTCATTCCTAATTCTATCATCAATTTTATTAACATCTTATCCGGATTACTCTTCACTGCATAAAATGGAACCACATCTGGCAAATGTGTCTTCCATAGTTTAAACATTTTGTAAACGGCACCCAGGTCACCTACTAAAAAAGAGTCCTGTATATTTTCATTTAATAGTTTATATTTGATAAATGCCAAGGGGTCAGTCTTTGGTAATTTTAAGATGCCCTCTTCTTGATTTAAGAAATTTGGAGACAATAAGGCTTCGTGGATAATGCTTTTTGATATACTGTCTTCGTATTTTGGTACCTTTAATTTGGCGATATTCATAGCTTCAATATGTGGGCTTCTAACTATTTTTGGTGATTTAGGAGTTAAGTCTAGCTTAAACTCACTGTCTATGTTAGGGCTTCCTACCAATAAGTTGGTGTTCATGATTCAGTTTTTTATAATAATAAAAGGCATTCTATGCTTTTTATTTGATATTTATATAATGTTGTATGCTTTGTTTTGATCATTTTAAAATCGTTGATCTTATTTTTATTTTTTTGTAAATCTAATTTTACAATGGTTTATTTTAATTTGATGATTACGAAATTTAAATTTAGTTTGAATTAAAATTAATTTGAAACAGTAAGATTATTAATAACTTCAGCATTTTATTTTTAATTACATTCCTATATAAATTCTAGATCTTAATATAATGATTATATAGTAATTATATAATAATTTTACAACTGATTCATCAATAGGCCTCTTATTTTCATTCCATAGCTTACATTATAAGTTATTATATTACAACTGTTTATTTTTATATATATGTACTATATTTATTTATACTGATTTAAGTTGTCACCGTTTGATAAAAAAAGATCAAGCCTTTTTATAACAAAGTTTTTCTGAACCTAAAAAATATTATGAATTATAAAATTACATAAAACAAAAATAACATTTGCATTAAGATTATGAATCTCGTTTTCAGTATTTTATAAGTGTATACACTTCTAAAAATATTTAGTAACTAAATAACAACTTATAATTTTAATTAAATAAATATGGGGATGTTTTTTTTGGCTTCATCACTTTTTACACCTTTTAAGCGATATTTGAGTGGAAAGATTATTATTAAAATTATTAAATATAAAAATCCATCCCCATATATTAGAAATACTAAAAATTTTGATCTCAATAAAAAACAGTTTATTAAATTAATTGTTAAGTACAACCCTGTATCTAACTTTACCATCGCGTACTAGTTGTACACCTTCATTACATTTATCCATAGGGTAGTTTTCTATCCAAGGGTAAACCTTATGTTCAGCAGCAAAATCCAACATTTTACGGATTTCACAAGGGGATCCAATAGCTGAGCCACCGATAAAAATATTTTTCATAATTAAAGTAAATGGGCGAAGAGTAACGTTTGATTCTGGTGCTGCTAATAATATAATTTTACCATCAATATCCATCCAATTTGCAAAAGTATCCCATTGAGAGTCATTAGCATTACTTGTGACAATAAGATATTTAAGAGTATCTTTAATCTTATCTGCTTCTTCTTCATTACTATAAGCAATGAAATGTTTGGCACCCATCTTTTTAGCATCGTTTTCTTTGGAATGAGAATGTGATAAGGCATAAACTTCACAACCCATAGCATTAGCAAATTGAATAGCTAAATGACCTAATCCACCAATACCAATGACACCAACTTTGTCACCTGATTTAAATCCATTATGAAGCATTGGTGTAAACACAGTGGCACCAGCGCATAGTAATGGTGCAGCATAGTCCGAAGGAATGCTTTCTGGAATAAGGAAACAAAAATCTTCTTGGACATGAACTGCTTCCGCATACCCACCATAGGTGGTAGATCCATCAATATCCCTTTTTGAATTATAAGTGAGTCCGCTTTTCTTACAGAATACTTCTCTTTGGCGCTTACAAGCATAGCAATCATCATTCATACATGCAGCACATTGTGCACCTACCCCTACTCTATCCCCTACTTTAAGCTTTTGTACCTTATCACCTACTGCGGTTATCTCACCTACAATTTCATGACCAACAATCACTGGGTAATTAGTTGGACCCCATCCACTGTCCATGGTATGAAGATCAGAACCACAAATACCGCAGTGACTAATCTTGATTTCTACATCATTAGGTTGAAGTGGGGCAGCGTCATAAGTATATTTGACTAATTTTTCATCTTTTCCATGACAAGCATAGCCACTGATTTTGTTGTATTTTCCTGTATTTGACATTTTTATTTAAAAATTTTGTTGTTTTTTCTCTCTTTATTTATACTTTTTGACTACTGTTGCATTTAGGTTTATTAACTCCCAATTAGTAATTGCGATGATATGTTAAATTATTCAAGAAGCTTCACTGTTCTATTTGTTTCGGTATTACTTTAAGCATCCTTTTATTTCGGTCCTTCATTTCTCCTGTTTTTATGCGTTTATTTTTAATTTTCGAAATTTGATTGTTTAGTGTGTCGGGATTTTATTAAATTGTGTAGAATAAAAAGATATTATAATTTGATTTCATTACTGTATTTATTAATGAATGATTAATAATTTTTCTTCTATTAACAAAATTAAGTTACTATAATAGTAATAGTTGAAGCCTGTAGCATTTAGCTTTATTATAGTTTTATTTATAGTAAAGTAGTACTTTTATTGTTAATTTATCAAATCATTATTGAGATTTTTGAATTATTTAAATTCAGTTATTTATTTAATCGGATAAAATCGAATGTAGTAATTAATGGCAAGGCTGATTGATGAACATAGTAAAGTATCCTCATAGGAAACATTAAGGATCTTCTATATAGTTATTTTTTTTATATCTTCATTAAGTATCATTTTCAATTATTTTCTAGTTGATACAAGATACTTATTAAAATTGTGTTTTTGAAGTTGATATAGCAATATAAGAAGATTTTTTGGTTTCATTACTTTTCCCATCTTTTAAGCGCTATTTGAGCGAAAAGGTTGTTAGTAAAACCCCAAAATAAAAAATACATCCTCATATATTATTTAGCTTTTCATCTGATCTTTTAGCTTTCATGTTTTTACTTATATTTAATAAAATCAATGCTAAATAATATAAAATTCTGCTTTATAGCTTACTATTTTTAAAAAGCTCAATACCAAGTTTTAAATTTTATTGAGATAAATATAGGAGAATAGAAGATTAGTCTATGATAACATATAGCAATAAGTCAGATGTGTTTTTGAATTCAAACATGATAGAGTGGATTGTTTACCTTTTTGCTATTTGTTTTTTAAAAATGGCCCAATTTATTATTGAAAATACGTAAAAAATCTTTCTAAAAATCAACTTTACCTATCTAAAGGTTTATATATTAAAATTATTATCTAAAATGATATTTTTATTTAGGATAATATTTAAATAATTATAAGCTATACAGTAATTAAATCGTTAAATCTTTTTTGAAACAATTTAAATTAATCCGATTATTTGGGCAAATCCATTCCATTATACTAATATGTAGAATTGTTAGTTTAACTTTTTGTTGGAAAATCATTCTATCTTCATATAAAAAATACTTCCTGTTGCACTTAATGTCTTAGAAGTTGATTTTGACCTAAAAAATGGTTAATTTTAAACTATCTTATATTATTAGATCGGACTTTAGCAAAATACTTGTTTTATTTAAAAGCAACTTAGAACAAAAACTAGCAATTTTAATAAGCCGCTTAGGTTATGAAACTTATTTCTTACCAAATCGATATCAAAGAGCTTTCGATTTAAAGGAACTATAGTGCCAAAGTATACATAAATATATATAGTTTATTTTAGAAAATATTCAAAAAAAGTTTTACTTAATAAAACTACTGTCTATATATTAAATAGTTTATTATTTTTCAAGTTCTATTCTTACTAGCTTTGATTTTTTGTAGAAAGTTTATAAATTCCTAAATTAAATCAATTGTTTTTAGTTGATTATGTATAATAGCTAATATTCAAAAAATTGTTAATAAATGAGCAGCAACTTATCTGTACTACATAAAAGATCTTTGATCGGGAGTATCAGTATACTTCACTAGCCTCTTGCATCATCGTTTTTTTACCTTTCACTTATTAGAAGGGTTGATATTTTTGTCAGCTAAAACGAAGAAAGTTACCAATCGAAAGTACATCTGCTGCAACTCTATTGTGGTCTAGGTAACTGCTCATTTAAAAATAAAAGCTTTCTAAAATCAGGCTAAAAAAAGATCAAGCTTTAAGAAAATAAACATACAAATAAGTAGCCCCAAAAATTATTGTAAATTAGGTAGAAATGGAGTTCAGTAGCTGTAAATAGTAAAAGTCAAAAATATAACTCCAAATTGTGTTCATCTAAGTTCAAATGGGATTTGAAAGTTTTGTAGACCTAATTCATCAAATAATATAGGTAATTGATTTAAAATCTAAAGATTTTAGTTTCTACATTTTGGCCTAAAACTATATTAAAATTCAGTGTAATAAGTCAATAACATCTTGAGTTATATAATTGTCTAATTCCAAATATATGTGAATATTTTTTTTGGCTTCATCACTCCTTCCATCTTTTAAGTGCTATTTAAGCGAAAAAATTATTAGTAAAGTTATTAAATACAAAAATGCATCCTCATATACTGTATAGTTATAATTTTTACAATAATTTGTATGATTGTGCCGATTTAAGCTTGACACTTAAATTTTTATTTGAAAATAAACATTCAACTGCATATATTTGATCAAACAATTGTATTTTATTTAAAATTGAAACACTATTACCAGGTTATTTTCTAATTGTTTATTGCTATTGAGTTTGATAGTATAGTTCGAGTTTATTATTATGAGTGATAAATTATTTTGTATTGCTTCATTTGAATTGTTACCAAAGGGCTTAAAGTAATAATTCTTTTCATACTATGAAATCAAATTTAAATTACTACGTTTAATTTGTACTTTAAGGAGAAATAATTAATAGTTAAAGTTAATTAATATTCAAACATACTTAATTTTGTATTCATTTTAATAAGTAATGTTTAATGAAGCGATAAAAATTATGTCAACTTATAAATAAACACTTATCATATTTAAGCTACAAACAAGGAAGATTAAATTGATGTAATTATAGCCCAATTTCAATTTATATAATGAAAATAAAACAATTTTTAATCAGTTTAAATGTTTTTCTAGTCAAATTTGTTCACTTTTATACTGCTGAATAAAGACTAATGCCTAAATTACAAATAAACTAAAAAGAGACTATATTTAAATTATAAATAAGTCAAAAAAAGGTTTAGTATGAATTTAATACATCTATATCGTTCTTTTAACTCAAACTTTAATTACTAAAATTGAGCCCTCAATAATTTGGATTTGATTTACGTTTCATACAAAATTAATTGAGTGTCTTTTCTCTAAATTTATTGAAGCAAAAAGCCAATAAAAGGAAATTCTTTCTAGCCGTTTAAAACAAAGTTCTCATTTGAATTAAAAATGGACTAAATTTATTTTTTTGCTAACAGTTTCACCTATCTTTCTATTTTAAAATTAATGTTACGTGATTCTAGTATGTTTGGTATGGATGATCAATCCAAAAATGATGCTTTAAACTAATAATAGTTTAATGGTACTACAATGAATATATAAATACTATTCTTTATACTCTTCATACTTCATTTTTATTTCAAAAATAGATACTATTATTTTTAAACCACTATTTCTATAATATTATCTATTTAATTTAATTCAATCATTTAAAGAATGAAGCTCAACTTACTTTTACTACTAGTTACTATTTTAATTTATCAAGCTCAGTCTATGAAGGTATTGATAAGTATGACCTTTGGTTCGCGTTCTCATATAAAAAATGTATTTGAAATAGGAAAAGTATTACAGGAACGCGGCGATCAAGTAGCATACATGTCATTAAAGCCAATGTTACGCTTTGCTGATGGTTATAATGTAACTAAATTCCAAGTAGGGCCAGATGATATTCAAATTGATGATTTACGTGGAATAAGTGAATTAAATCAAACACCTGTTAATCCATTAGCAGATACTGTTAATGCTTTAGTGGATGGACTTCCTATAGTTTTTCGTACTACTTTTGAGGATACTTTATCGGTTATTGATGAATATAAACCAGATGTTATGATTTGTGATTTCTTTTCATCTTCTTGTATTGAAGCTGCTTATCACCGCCATATCCCACTTATTGTAGGGTTCCAAACTTTGGATGGTCCTTATGTTCCACCCCCTTATATCACTGGAACTTTATCCTATTTCCCCACTACACTCGCCAATTTAAGCTTTGGGCAACGTTTTTACTCAACGGTCATACATCCACTTACTGTATTGCCTTCCTTTTTAGCACTCAATTATAGATTAAACGTTGAAAGAGCACGTTATAACTTACCAACTACTGTTGTAACGAATGTAGGCAATTGGGAAAATGCACTCAAATTATGCAACACTTTTATGGGTTTTGAAGGTGCTAGACCTTTAGATCCTAGCTTTAAATTGGTTGGCCCTATAATGTCAGAAGAACATGCTCCATTAAGTGACGGATTAAAACAGTTTTTAGATAAAAGACAAAAAGTAGTTTATATTGCATTTGGAAGTGGAGTTCAACTAAGCAGCAAAGATGTTAATATCATATTCAATAGTGTTAAAAAACTAGTAGAATATCAAAACGCTGATGGGATTATTTGGGCTTTAGGAAAAACTCAAAAGGCTACTTTCAATCAAACTGATATTAATATTACTCATAATGGTATCAATCTAACCGCTGAGGACTTATTAAACAATGCACATCCAAACATTAAGTTTTTAAATTGGGCTCCTCAAGTTGCTATATTAAACCATGAGAATACTAAACTTTTTATATCTCATGGTGGTTTAGAATCTGCTTTTGAATCCATGTACTCTGGAACTCCAATTTTAACCATTCCTTTCTTTGGTGACCAATATCGTAATGCTCGTAAAGTGGAAGAAATGGGCTTTGGTGGATATTCAGATAGATTTACGCAAACATCGATCTCCCTTTATAATAAAATTGGCGAAATGCTAGTCGATAAAGACCAAAGTAGAGCCAATGCTATGCAAAAATGGCAATTGATAGCAAAAACCAATTCTAAAAAGAAATACGAAGCTGCCGATATTATTCAAGAATACGTTGCTCTCTCTAAAGTTTGTAGAAATAAACCTGGATATAAAAATAAAAATCCAGGCTGCGAATTGGAACATCTTCTTCCCCTTTATCAATCAATTAACCCTTTGATCGCTTTTGGTGTCGATTCTATAGTTTTTGCTATTGCTATTATAGTTACTATAAGCTTACCTATTATTTATCTTGCTTCTATTCTTATCAAGCAGTTACTTAAAATCATAAGAAATCATACTCATATTAAGAATAAGTTAAAATCTCAATGATTCCTATACTTTCAATTTACTAGATGAAATAAAAAATTAATATTAATTAATGCTGAGTTTTATTTTGTTTAATTTTAATAACTTAGCATTTGTTATAAAGTACTACATCACAAACCGAATCGATGACTTTCCTATAAAAATTCATTACTCACACTTAATATAATAGTTGATAAAGCTAATTTTTGATAATGAAGTCTAAAAATAATAAAAATTAGTGACAAGACATTTGAATAGAGAAATGATATAACTTAAACTATTCTTTGTCGAGAGTTTAACTATATCTCAAATTCTACTCAAAGGCTCAAATTCGTCCATCAAAGTTATAACATAAATTTAGTTAAATTTTTAATAAGCTTGTACTTCAAACATTGAACATTTTGTCAAGTTAATAATGTGTGTTGAACATAATTAGAAACCGCTTTTGATGTAAAAACTTATTTTCCTTAAAAAATTAGTAACAATATAGATCCAAACGATTGGGTTACATTGTTTTAAAAATTTTATTTCCTGTTTATTTCAACTAGAAAGTTAAAGTACAGCCACATTTTTTTCAAGAAATTATTAGGATTTTCCTAAAGTAATCTGATCTTTTTGATTTATAAAAATAGACTATATGAGCTACAATAACAACTTCATTTTTCAAAATTTTGTTAAGAATTATTTTAATTTAAATGTTTTAATTTTACTTCCACTATAAAAATGTAGTTGGTTGTATTCCACAATCACCAATAATAGAACATTTACCAATTTATTATTGGCTTATAATAACTGTTTAAAAGATTGAAAACAACACTATAGTGGAGAATGTTATTTAATTATAATATTTTTTAAATCGGAGTTTACCTCTTTTGGCAATTATAACTAATTTTTATAAAATTAGTTTTATAGTTGCAGTTGGTTACTCTTGCCACTTGCACCACAAGGCCAGACTACTTTAGAAAAATCCTAATAATAGGAATTCAAAATATAAAAATTAACTTTAATATAGGAATAATACAAAATATAAAGTAAGCGTTTTATAATTCCATTCTTTTCAATTTACAAAGTAATCAAGTAGTATTTTTACAGTTTATTGATCAACTTTACTAAAATGCTAACGATAGAGAGCATCCTTGTCTTCAATTATATAAGTTATGAAAAAAACGAAAGCTCTGAGGTATTTATAAATATAAACATGGACTTTTATCGATCGTTTACCTATATCTAAAAAAAAGAAAAGTAATGATTTTTATTTAAGAGAAGGTGCTTTATTTACTAATAAGAAGCCCTTATAACTTAAAATATTTAATATAAAGCATTTTGCTTATTAAAATAACATAGTTGATTAAAAATCAATGAGATTCTATTGCTGTTTTAAAGATTTTTATTGAATATTGGTTAAAAAAAGAAATAGTAGAGCCTTGGGTAAATGAAATGAAACAGAAGTTATTAAATAGGAATAAAACCAAAATTTTATATTTTATAAATTCATAGTTTATTAACAACTACTTTAATGAAGAATGGAATAGAGTGAAGAAGTATTGGATTCTATAGTAAATAATCAAAAGAATGATATATATATAACAGTAAAATAACACATAAGTTGTTTTATATTTGAGTTCCAAATTTTTATTGTAAATCATTTTAGTTTAATTTTAAATTGATACATCAAAAAACTTAGTTACCCTTTGTTCATTTACTAAAGATAAGTAGTTTACAATAAATTGTACCACTATATGGAATAAACCCTTGGTTTTAATTCATCTGTATATAAAAACTTACAAAAAAATAACAATCATTTTTATTCTATTAAAATGAGTGTTATTAACCTCGATAACAAAATAATTCAAGAGTTAAGTTTAGGGATAGTTGAAAAACAATGGGAAGCAGTAGAAGTATTAAAGTACTTTCGACAACAAGCCCATTTAGCCCATGACAAAACAAATTGTATAACTGAGTTTATGGATGAATATAGTGAAAAGGCAGCTGAAGAAATTGATATCAACATACAATCTGGTAAAGAGTATGATTTAAATAAATATCCTTTATTAGGTGTTCCAGTATCTATAAAAGATTTATTTGATGTACAAGGTTATGATACTGTTGCTGCGTATCAAATAAATATAGGAAAGAAAGCGAATGAAGATGCAGGTATCGTGAAACTGATTAAACAATTAGGTGGTATTCCATTTTGTAAAACAACCATATGTCAATTTGCAATTACAAGTGAAAGTTCAAGCTCTTTACATGGGACTACATATAATGCCTATAATCCAAAATATTCAGCAGGTGGTAGTAGTTCTGGCGAAGGTCCTTTGATTGCTCTGAAAGGGTCTCCATTAGGTATTGGTTCCGATATAGGCGGTAGTTTAAGATATCCATCAGCATGGAATGGAATCTATACAATCAAACCCAGTTTTGATATTTTACCTAGCAATGGTAGCTTCATTTTTGAAAGGGGACAAAGTTTTATTAAAGCGGTAACGGGACCAATGGCTAGTAATGTAACTGATTTAAAATATATATGGGAAGCTTTGTTAAGCAAAGACTTACGAACTTTTGACCCGAATTGTATTCCGTTAGCTAAAATGGAACCATCTACTAAGAAAAAAAGATTTGGGTATTTCACTTCTTGTGATAGTTTGCCTACTACACCAGCAGTTGAAAGAGCAGTAAACGAAGCAGTACAAGCGTTGGAAAAGGGAGGCTATGAAGCGGTAAAATTTCAACCGCACTCTATGCTTGAAGTGTTTGGTTTAGCTAGTAAGATTTTTGGTGCTAACTCAAGCAAAGAAAGTTTTGAAAAAGTAACTAGTGAAGGATATCATTCAACCATTCGAAATTTAGTGTTTTTTGCTAAGTTACCAGGAATAGTGAAATCGTTCTCAGAATGGGTTCTAAAATTGTTCGGGGAAGAATTAATAAGCTATGGAGCTAGTATTCAACATCAAAGGAAAGTAGACGAACTTTGGAAGCTGCAGCATGAAGTGGAAAGTTATTTTATAGAGTTTACAAACCATTATGAAGAATTAGATATCGAATTTTTAATTTCTCCAATACATGTTTTACCTTGTCATAAACATGGTGAATTTATCAACACTTGTTCTGGGGCGGCCTATTCTCTATATTTTAATATTTTAAATATACCATCAGGCATAATACCAGTTACAAATGTAGATCCTAAAGTGGATTCTTTTGAATTGAAGGAATGGTTAAATGATAAGATCAGTAATGGCCTTAAGTTAGGTAGAAAGGGATTAACCGACTTTTATGGTTGTTATGATGCTACAGAAATGCAAGGGCTTCCAGTTGGATTGCAAATCAGTTGCAAAAGGTATGAAGATTCTAAAGTATTGGAAGCTATGAAGATTGTAGATGATACTTTAAAAGAGTTTAAAAAGATGAGTTAAATTTTATTGTATTGAACTATTTTTACTTATGTGTCTATTTTTATCTAAATAAAAGCATCAAGTCACTGATTATTTGAGTTTGAAATAGAAATAGTTGTTCGTTGTTAAAAGAAGTATTATTAGTAATTATTAGATTATTTTTTTAAGTCTATAGTAACTAAAATTTATAACATGAAAGGTACTAAAAGGTATATCAACACTTAGTGATGTTAGTAATATTATTTTTTATTTTAAGAAATACATTAAACCTAATATTACTATTTATACATTTTAGTAAAATAATATTGTCAGCTTTTTACTAATCAAAAATTATATCGATTTTCAAATTATATTATAGAACAATTATAAAAAATTATATATTATCTATTCAATGTCCAAAATACAACTATTGAACAAATAAGTGAACCTGTTATTACACTCAGAGAAGGAGATACTAATAAACATAAATACTCAAATTATCGATCTTCATTGTTAATAAGTATTATATTTTTATCAATTATAGGTTGTTTCATCAGATTAGAGATCGTATCTTATAGTAATCTCAATTGGTTTAATACCATACTAATAGAAGAAATATTAGGATTATGTAAAAAAGAATAAGAGTTGATTTCTATTTATTCCAGTTAAGTTACAAAAAATGAGAAATATAGTAATAAAGCATTTGGGAGTGTCTTTTTTGACTTCATTATTTTTTCCAATTTTTAAGTGCTATCTAAGTGGAAAATTTGCCAGTAAGATTCTTAAATACAAAAATACATCCCCATTTGGAATAATTAATAATTTAAGTTTACTAACAATTAAAATTGAGTTAAAATCAATTTTGATAGGTTCAAATCAATTCGTTACTATATGCCTATTAAGTAAATAATTTTGTAGAAGAATAATGATAATAACTCTTTTTAAAATAGTAAATTACTCCACTCCAAAAACGTATTTGATATCGTTGATATTCTATATATGAGATGTATTTTTATCTTTAAGAATTTTACTAACAATTTTTCTATTCAAATAGCCCTTAAAAAATGAAAAAATAATGAAATAAAAAAACATCCCGATACCTTGGCTTCCCTTTTATCACTTCAAATAAATTATCCCTTCCATTTAATTTAAGTAATCTTTAATCGAATTAAATATCATATACTACCTTTTTTTTGACATTATTGAAAAATGTTAGTTAAAGATTTTTATTAATATATTAAATTTCATTTATTGATATTTTATTTTTTTGTTTTATTAAATATCACACTTGATTTTCTTTACTCTAGCTCCTAATTTATGGTGCTATACCTTATCTTTATACTCTTAAAATAAAGGTAATTATTGATAGTTTTATGAATTTTTTAATAATATTTATCTTTGTAATATTTAGACAATAGTTGTAATGTACCTTATGAAGAAATGTGTGAGTTAGAAGTGGATAAATTAACATTAGAATTGGTCATTAAGACTAGTTACAAGTTAATAGATAATAAGGCTATTTTAGTTATAATATATAATATAGTCAATAATTTTACTAGTGGTTAATAAATATATGGAGATATATATTTTTATTTAAGGATTTTATTAACAACCTTTCTACTCAAATAGTACTTAAAGAATGGAAAAATAATGAAATCAAAAAAAATCCTCATATAGAATTTAAGAATTAAAAGAATTAAAAGATACATTAGATTACAACCAATATTTTAATTTACGCTCAATGACTCCAACTATATTAAACAATTTTAATAAAAGTGTATCAAATGTTTTATATTAATTTAATAAGAGAATAATTACAATGGCGTTAATTTGATTATTTAATAGTATATTCAAAATTCAAACTTAAAGTAGCAACTATTTAATTTAATTATACAGGGCTTTTAAATATGAGGTATTTAAAATTCTATATTATTATTATAGGAATAATTGTATTAAATATTTTCCCTCTTAAAATTAGTTCTAATTTTTATCAACAAATTAAATTTATTATTATTTTTAATACTTTATTTCATATTTAATCTTAACGTTATATTTTTTAATTATATTAAACAGTAAAAATTTATTAATTTTTAATCACTTTTTCGATCATTAAAAAATGACCAATAATAACTCTAAAAATTCCACTTTATTGGTAAAATTTTCAAAGTGAAGTAAGCCCTTTAAAAAAATTCTAATCAATTAAGAGGTTCCAATCCTCGGTACCTACGATGAATATTTCAATACTACAAATTCCAGAGGCTAACAATATAACAAATAATAAAACTTAATGAAGCGTATAAAACAACTACCAAATACCTTCAATACTTTCAATACCTTTAATTTTTATTTTTTTCTTTATAACTACTTAATCTCATTTATTTTTTTACTCTGGCCAGTAAAAAAACATCTATAAATGTATCAACTAATCTTAATAAGCACATTAATTCAAGCCATCAGTAATCATATTATTGATGAGGCTAGTATTAATTTAGGGAAAAAATTTCAAGATAGTAGTAAAACAGTATTACCCACAGATCAAGATATCACTTTAAAATCAGGAAAACGATATGAATATCCGTTTATGGCTTTAATTTCGGATCAAAAAACCCAATGTGGTGGAGCATTTATAAAACAAGATGTAGTATTGACAGCGGCTCATTGTATGAACAAAGATATTGATTATAATGTAAAAAATTTTAAAGTTATGTTACATCGTTTTCGATTAGATGTAGATTTAGATTCGGATAATTCAAAACCATTTTCAATTCAACAAGTAATTTTTCATCCAGAATACAACTTTAATAAAAAATCAGGCACTCCAAATGATATTGTTATATTAAAAATAAATAATGATAATTTGAAAGAATATTTGGGCATCAATTTGAATAATATGATTACTTTAGATGATGGTAAATATTCTAAGGTAGGTGAAGGGGCTAAATTATTAGGTTGGGGTACAACTTATAAACAATTAGAAACTAATAAAAAAGGAAAACCAAGTTTAGTATTAAAAGAAATGAATTTAAAATTAGTGAATGAAAAATTGTGTAATTTTGTTGGTTATAAAAGAGGTTATAACTTATGTACCCAAGGCTTATCAATGGATGATATTCCTTGTAAAGGGGATTCGGGTAGTCCATTGTTTCATTTATCTGAAGATACTACTTTACCTGTTTTGGTTGGTTTAGTTTCCTTTGGTGATTTGGAATGTAAAAGTTATTCTGCTTTTGTTAAAATTTCAGCTTATTTGGATTTTATTAATGAATTTGTAGAATTACCTCAATATAATAAATCAATTAATGGGAATACTACTAATACTTCATCAGTAATAAATAAATCTATGGTTATTTCAGAATCTAATGTATCTAGTTCTATATCAACTACTTCAACCACTGTTATTCCTACTCTTATTCCATCCGAACCTAAAGCAACAGTTACTAAGACAGCCATTATAAATGAAACTACACCAACTATTAAACCAGCTGATATCAATACTCTTTCATCTATTACAGTAACAGTAACTGAAAAAGAACCAACAATTACTTCATCAACTGTTTTAGAGTCAATGACTACTTTCGAGACATTGAGTAATTCTAAATTAATTCCAGAGTCTGTGACTCCAACTTCATTAATTTTATCTCCCACAGAACTCAACTCAATTAAAGTTAAATCAACTGCTGATACTGATGAATTAAGTTCTATTCGAGTCAAACCAACTAATGTAGTTAATGAACCTACCTCAACATTCTCAGAAATGCTTGGAGATCAAAAGGAGTTAATTCGTACTGCTTCGATAGAATATGAAACGAATAAACCAATATTAAACAGTTCAACAAATAGAAGTAATAGTAATCTAAAACCAACCTCTATGTCAGAGGATGCTTCTGTAATGGAATCTTCCGATATTGTAAAACCAACTTCAATGTCTGAAGATATTTTAACTATGAAATCTACAAGTATTCCATCCAATGAAACTTCCAATATAGTTCAACCAACTTCTCTTTTGGAAGATAATTCTAAAACGGAACCTATTGTTGCTAGTACTGAGTTAACAAATGCGGCTACTGAAGGCAGTTCTAATTCGAGGACCAATAGTTTTAATCAAACCCCTATTTCTACTAAATCTAGTTCCATTTTAAAAACTAGTAGTACAGACGGTATTGACATTGCTACTGATATTAGCTCTACTCTAAAGCCTAGTATCACTGGGTTAACAGATACGCCTTTAAAAGTTAGCTCTACTTTGGAACTTAATGACACTGAATTGAGCTCTATTCCTACTGAAGCTAGCTCCAGTTTAACAGCTAAGAATGCTGAAACCACTTCTATTCCTACAAAACTTAATTCTAGTTTGGAATCTGAGAATGTTGAATTGATTCCTACACCAACAGATGTTAATTTTACTTTAAGTAAATTACCATCCATTAGAGTAGCAACTGGATCTGGATCAACCTTACCAACTGTAGCAACTAGTACTTTAAATTCCTTACCTAGTAAACTTTATAAAACAAATAATGCTTCAATTACTTCATCTATACCTTCAGTTAATGAATTAGAACCCGTTGTTAAAGAAGTAGCTAAGAATATGGAATCCAACCCAAAGATGAGTGATAATCAAGTAAAGGAATTAATTCAATATTTACTTGGAAAATATACTCACAGTAAAAAATAACAAGTTGATATAAGGATTATGATGTCAATAAACATATAAAATATATAAAAAATGTATACTTTTCTTATTTTTAAACTCAATGTTTTTATTTTTATTACTTTTGTTCATTCTTTTAAAACCAAAATTACCACTTTGGATAACCAAATTGTTTAGTTGCTTGTAAAAAGGGAGCGTATGCTAAATAAATAAATATTATTATATTGTAAATATATATTATATAAACTTACTTGTATGACAATCACTATTTTCATAATGTAATAATGCCTTTGGCATCATTTGATTTAAATTTTTTAATCGATATTCCGAACTTGGATGAGTTGATAAAAAACTTAATTTACCAAACATACCATCTAATTGAGACATTCTTTCCCATACTCTCAATGCTATTTTAATATTATTAATATTATGTATTGTTATTATAAACTATTATAAATCATTATAAGTTTACCTTCTTTTGGATTAAAACAAGCTCTGGATGCCAATATTAAGCCAATTTCATCTGCTTCAATTTCGCATTTTCTACTAAATGGTAAAAATATACCTTTAATAATAAAAATTGTTGATTATTAATATTGTACTATTGGATTATTATTTACCTAATTCTAAAAAGTATTTATTAAACAAAAAGGAAGGATCTGTAATTAAAGATATTAAAAAAGTTCCCTATAACTTATTATTAACTCAATATTCTATTGAAAGTAGCTACTTACCAAATAAACTAATTGATTAAAGGACATCTTTTCAGCTGAATGTCGAGCAATTTGATGAGCTACCTAAAATAATAATAAAATAAAAACGCTCTACTATTATAATGAACTACTTACTTCATGTCCCAAAATAATCCCTAAAGCATCTTTGTTATCAGCTACTTCTAAAATACCAGTGAAAACAAAGATTTTGCCACCTAAAAAAAGCATCATCAATCTTCAATCTTGCATCAATCTATTTCTTTTTAAAAAAAAATTAATTCTACCTGGTAAAACAAAAGCATTTGGTATTTTATCATGAATGACGTTCACTTCCCATTTTAAATCTAAACCAGAAACATTAATAATTCGTTCGGCTACTTCTTGCACATATCGACTAACTCGATGATTTTTATCCACTAGTTTATGACCATACTCTGATAATACTTGTTCGTATGCTTGTATACTTAATTTTTCTTCTGCTTCTAAACTCATATTGATAAATCTCATACGCCCACTGATAGGTACGGGCTCAAGATGAACATAGTAGTATACTCCTAATAAACCTCCTCCACCAAGGATAAGTAATCGACTGTCAATACCAAATTTCGTTTTATTAACTGTATTGAAGCGCTGATATTGTTGATTGTTGCCGAAACGTCGCAGTTGAATGGGTTTAATATGGTGAGATTTAAGTGTACGCTGAAGGGATTTGAATAAAAGTGACATTTTGTTTGAAGTTTGACTTTATGAAATACAAAAAAAGAAATGTTAGTGACGTAAAAATTAAAATTTTGATTTATTAAAATTTATTAGATTTGATGTTTTTGTTTGAAAAACTTCAACAAAATTTCATGAAGAAATTAAAAATTATATATGATCCTAAATAAAATAAAATAAAATAAAATAAAATAATTATTTTTATTAATTTAAAATTTCATTATTAAGTTTTATTATAGTACTTATAATATTTAAATCATTAATTTTTTGATTTAAATTCTTTTAAACATTTGTCCACAATCTGCATCCCTTTTACTACTTTAAGATCTTGATACCTTCTACCAATAACTTGAATACCAATAGGAATATCTTTCATTTTAATAGCATCATATTGGCTATACATAGCATGTAAGCCAAGTCTACCTAACTCAAATTGATTATTAAACTTATTACTTAACCAATCATTTAATTGAATAGTATCTTTATCTGGAATAACTTTAGTAACTGGAATACAACCAGCTGGTAAATTTAATAAATTAGCTACCATAGAATACCCTGTACCAAATACTACTTTAGAAAATTGTTCATGTTCATGAGTTGGATGAGTATGAACTGGACTTATAATAAAATCTAAACTCAATTCATTTAATTGTTGATTAAATTTATCAAACAACAAATCCGCTTGATGATGTAATTGCCATAATTGGCCAGCCGAACGATTAGTTAAAATATCAAAGGTATTACTTAATATTTTTTCACCCATTAAATTATTTAGTATAAAATATATAATAAAATGTAATAAACTTGGTAATTTTGATAAATTATTTAAAGCAGCAACTGCCTTATCAAATCCTTCATCTTGGATTTTACTAGAGGCTTCTCTATAACTATCTGATCCAAATATTTTACTAGTTGTATTAAATACTTGATCAATTGGTAATGGATCAATTTCAATAACTTCATAACCTTGATCTTTCAATGCTTTTACAGTTTCTAATACTCCTCTTTCTACTGCTGGTGTAGTTGGTAACTTACCATAACTACTATAATATCCAAACCTGACTTTTTTATCATTAATAATATCCTCATCTCCTTTACTAATTGGAATACAACTAGGGTCTACCTTCTGTCTATTTTTCGCCATCAACAAAGTTTCTACAAGTAAACTTAAATTTTCCATACTATTTGTCATTGGTCCAGGAGTTGGTTTAACATAGCCCTGACCCGATTGAAATTTAAATGAACCTTTGGTTGGTAAATAACCGCTAGTTGGTTTAAAACAATATATACCAGTCCAAGTAGCGGGATATCTTAAACTGCCACCAACATCGGTACCGATACCAAATACACTACCACCTAATTTAATCAAAGGTCCCTCGCCTGAACTACTACCACCAGCTGAATACTTTTTACTAATTGGATGGAACGTTCTTCCATTTACTGGATTGGTACTCTCGGTAGTTAATGCTAATTGACACATATTTGTTTTACAAAAAGGAATGGCACCTAAACTTTTTACTAATTCAATCATACTACCATCTTTAACTGCCTTTTTATTTAAATTACATTTTAAGCCAGCAATGCTAGGATAACCTTTGATATCTATCATATCCTTTACAGATACTGGGATACCGAGTAATGGGTAGTCGGATTCATTGAATTCAATACCAGAAGATATCTTTTCATCGAGATCTTTAGCTAAATTTAGAGCATACTCATCTAAACGTTGAGTTATACAATTGGTTTTGGAATGGGCTTGTTGGCTTGTTTCAATGAAATAAGACAAGACATCAACTGCCTTCCAAGTTCCTTGACGTACGTTGTTAGCTATTTCTTGAATAGGAGTATTTTCCAAATTGATTAAAGTCATTTTATTTTAATTTTGAACTAAAAGTATAGAAAATAAATTTCATTTGCATTTAATGTTAATTTTCCACCTCAATTAGTCTGTAATGTGACATTTGGAATTTTAGGGTGATTTAACCTAGCTGGATAAATCTTTGAGGACTATTGGTTGAACTTAATTTGACAGACTCTGGACTATTCTAAGGAATTTCAAAGCTATTTTTAGGTTTTCGTTTTTTTGAAATAAAATCCAGAAATATCATATACAGCTATAACAAAGATCAAAGACTATAAATTTTAATGATAAAGTTATTCATTAAGTAATAAATCTTAACTTATCTTATCTCTAGAACCTTACTTTAATTCTATCATATTTAACATTCAATTAGTTTTTAAACTTTCCTTATCTACTTTAATGAAGCATTTGAAGGGGCTTAATTTCTTTAAAGTTTAAAAAAGTATTAATTTTTGGTGTATTTATACTATTTGAGATGCTTATTATAATAGTTATCCATGTTATTACAAATAAGAGTAATGAGTGACTACTACTTTAGAAATGCATTTATCAACAATTATTATTATATCAAGGTATTGAATATTGCATGATCAATTTAGTAATAAATTATCTCATAATTAAAAAACTAGAATGCATTTTTATTAGAAATGAGAAGTTTAATTGAGTTTTTAAATTTCCTGTTAGACTATGAATGTTTTAAGTTTTAATATTTAGATAGTAATTTTTAAATTTTACATTATGTAAAAAATGAGTAAAATAATAACTTAAAAAGGACTGATATAGTGATGTTTTCTTATTTAAAAATCTGGAATAACTTGAATTTCACTGAAAATATTATTATTCGAAATTTTCTAACTTGGAAATTCTGTTAGTTAGGAACCCATAAAAGTATTTAAATATACAATAAACTTCAAATTGATTTCAAGTGAATAATTTAGATCACTATATTTTTAATAACTCGATAAGGAGGTTATAAAGAAATATGAAATAGAAAGTAAGATAGATGTCCGAAGCTAGAGCTTCTATTTGAAAGAAAATGAAATTAGTTAATCAATTAATTATTGAGATATAAAACTTCCGAAATTTTTTGAGTTATCAAAGTGCTACTTTTTTTAAAATATCAAATAAAACGTTTTTCTTAAAAGAATATAAATTATATACTTTTAAACATATAGTTTGTTTGATAAATACGTTTCAAAAGTATTAAAATTGAAAATAGTTAAATAACTATAAAATTTAGTGCTTAAGGCCTGGTTGCTTTATATTAATTATAAAAAGCTGAAAGTTAAGCAAAGTATAATAATTTCGTAAAAAAATGCTCAAAATATTAAAAAAAGCTATTTAATAGAGTATAAAACTATACTAACAATAAAAATAATATAAATAATATAAATAAGGAAAATAACTATTTATGTTAAAACATTAATTAATATAGCTAAAAAAAATTAAATAAAAAAATTAAAGATGTATTAATATTCAAGATTTAACTATATGGGGATGTATTTTTATATTTAAGGATTTTATTAATAATTTTTCCGCTCAAACAGTACTTAGAGGATGGAAAAAGTAATGAAACCAAAAAAAACATCCCCATATAATATTTTATTATATGGGACTGTATTTTTTGTTTAAGAATTTTACTAATAATCTTTTCTTTCAAATAGTGCTCAAAGAATGGGAAAAGTAGTGAAGTCAAAAAAAACATCCCCATATAAACTACAAAATTAGTTTTTATAATTTATATCATTTTACTAAATTAGCTTTAAACTTTTTTATTCAAATTAATTTATACAAGTAGTGTTATTTTATTCGAAATATTTTTGTATTTAAAAATTTTACTAATAATCTTTCCACTCACAAATAATATTAAAACATGGGAAGTAATGAAGTTAAAAAAAATACTCCCATATAATAGTTACAAAAATAGCAACTTTTATATTGAAATAAATAATAAATAATAAATAATAAATAATAAATAATAAATAATAAATAATAAATAGTATAACTTAAATAAGAATTTAATTTTTAAAATAATTAAAAATACTGTTTTATTAGCTTTATATTTAAATTAGTTACAATTTAAATAATTAATATGAAATATTTAAAAGGAATTTTAATAGCAAACTTGATTTTTAAAATTATTTTTTTAATAAAACTACTAATTTTTTTATAGTGTTTTTTATAAAGTTTATAGTTATATCTTTTGTTTTATTGGTTTTAAAAAATTATTTAATTATTTATATTGTTTTTCAATTATTTTTTAAATGTTTTTATTTTGATATAGTGATATTTATTTTATAAAATAGCACTAGTATCTAATTTGTTGTTTTAGTTTTTCAATATAATACCTCTTTATTCTTCCTAGCTAACTTTAATTTTTAATAACTTAGCTCATTAGCACATTAAGGTATTATTTACACTGTTCATCAATTTCAATTATTTGATTATATTTATTATAATTTTAAATTATCGTTATTTCTGTTTTAGTATTAACAGTTTCTATAAAATATGACAAAACACTTGCTACATAACAAATATCTGGTAGATTTTCAAAAGTCTTAACTTTGTAGGCCATTCTAAGAAATTAATCTTGGATTGACTTTCAAATCTAGTTAAATTTATTTTTAAATCTAATTATTAGTTTATTTTTATCAATCTTATTTCATAAAATCTAAAATAAAAAGGAGAAATTCTATTACAGAGAGCTATTACTGAATTTCACCTTAGATTTCTAGTCCGCTTTAAGATAAATTTTGATAAAAGGAGCTTAACGTAATAACTGAATTGACATTTTTTCATACTATATACTTATTATAATAATATATATGTATATATAGTACAATTTAACATAAAATAATTAATATATTAAATGTTTATCTAATTAATTATGACAAAGAATAAAAGATGCGTTTCTCCGTAAAAGTAAAAAAATGAAATTGAGTTTAGCTATTGTTCCGTCAAAATTTAGGATAACAATAAATTGAAAGACTAAAAATGGAAATTGTGGACAAACTAATTTTTAATTAAAAAATTAAATGTAATAAATATACATTTTCACTCTTTATTTCCTATTTTTCTAATATTTTTTATTTCTTTCAATTTAATTGACTTAAACACGATCTAAATAAATACAACAAACAAAATAAAAAGACATGGCAGGACGATCACCATTTGATCGCAACAATGAAGGATTTCAAAGTATTCGAGATGAAGAAGCGGAGTTTGCCCCACCAAAAAAAAAGAAAACTACAGCTTGTTGTTGTTGTTTACCATTGTGGGCTACCTTTTTAATAATATTAATAATTATCAGTGGAACTGCTGTCACTTTATTCTTTCTATGGCCTAGAATACCATCTATTCAATATTTATCTTCTTCTTTTGGTAAAGATGGTAACGATAACCAATTTTTGGAAAGCAATAAAGTTTTGTCTTCTCATTTCAAAGCTAATATGCAACTCAAAAATCCGAATTATTTGCCTCTAAATTTAAGAAATGTTACTATTGAAGTAAGTATTAGTATTGTTATTTCAATTCAATAATATTTATAATTTTTAGATTTCTATACCAGTAGATGGTGGAAACTCAGTCAAAATAGGCCAAGGATATTTATTAGAAAGTATAATATTTCCTAGTAAAAGTACAACAGAGTTCGTAATTGATTCGGATATAACGTTGGATTTAAAAAGTGATAGTAGCGATAACATTAAAGCGATTGATACTATTGTAAAAAGTTGTAAGAGTGAAACGAATAAGAAATTAAACTTAAATTATTTTGCTAAAACGGATGTACCTTTGGTATCTTGGACCGGTTATCAACCTTCTTTTTCAGGTGTCTTTGAAATGGATTGTCCCTTTAAAACTTAAGCTATTAGCATCATCATCATTTGGATATTTTATATTATGATATATAATATAAGTAGTATTAATATTATTTTTCTTTTTTATTAAATTTAAACGGTATAATTTATCTTTATTGCTTTCTTCATGCTATCATATAGTGTATTTTGTCATGTTGATTATTGCTATTTAACTTGTAATATGGGTCAATTACATCATATACTTCCATATTTTGGTTTATCACTAATGTTATTCAACGTATTAAAATCCTACTATATTTTATAAATAATTATTTTAATATATGGTTCTTAAAATTTTTATTTTTAGATAACAGGTAAATCAGTAGTATAACAATTAATAGTTTATTTTGAATAGCAATAACATCTTTATTTCAATTAAATAACAATTTTTTTATAATACATATAAGTTTAAATACATAGCTAAACTTATTGCATGAGCTTTCTCCTGCTCTCTACACTTATGCTATTCTAGAGTCGTTTTATTAGGCTTGTTGCTTAAAGAATGCTTCTACTTTTACTCCAAAAACATTCAAAATTTTCTCCTTTTACTTTAAAGAACTGCTCCTTTTCTCAATATACTCTTTCCTAAAAACTATAACGCTTTTAGTTTAATTTTTCGTATTAAATATCACAAGAGCTCATCTTGAATTTTTTAAAGTATTACAATTTTATTCGTTGAGTTCTACAATAAGTTGTTTTTTTAAAAGTAATGTTCAGAATTATCATGATTCTATTGATCAATAGCCTTATGTAAGGTACTTATAAGAAACAAGTTCGAAGTTATTTTTATATACCAAGTGTTTGAAGGTCTAAATTATTTTTTAATAGCATAGTGTATTAAAAATATATAATATTGTTAAAACAATACACAAATAATTATACCTTAGTTTTATAAGAGAAACCGAAATTCATTAAACTAAACTAAAAAATAAATATCAAATTATTTTAAACATTATCATAAATTATATAATTGAAGGTTTCTTTTGGCTTCATTACTTTTTCCATTTTTAAGCGCTATTTAAGCCAAAAGATTGTTAGTAAAATCCTTAAACAAAAGAATACACCCCTAATTATAAATATTATAAATAGCTTGGAAATATGAACTAAAGCTAAGGTATAGGGATGTTTTTGTTTAAGAAATATATCAACTTTTTTCCTCTTGGCAGCATTCAGACAATGCAATAATAAATGAAATCAAAAAAATATCCTCAATATTCACAGATATAAATTAAAAACTTTGAAGCTGATGATCTAATTTAAATTAATTAGATGAAAACAGCTATTATTAATAACAATATTTTTTTTAAGTTTCTAGAATTTTTCAAAAATTTCACAATTCTAAATGGAAAATTTGTAGTAGAGTTGTAGAACTGCAACAGTAAAAATATTCAACATATTGATTTATTATTTAGATAAATTTAAAATAACAGCAAGTAAAAATTACCAGTAACTAGTAGCTATTTTTAATGATAGAACCTATAAATGTAAAAGGAGATTATAATAAAACTTGCTCAATATGATTTTTTTTTAAATTAAAAATAAAAGCAAGAAACGCCTTCTTGGCTCAGTTGGCAGAGCGTCCGCCTAGTAAGCGGAAGGTCATTGGTTCGATTCCGATAGAAGGCATTGTTACTAATATCATTTTTTTTAAAATGTAATTCTCTCTATTCTAGTCAGTTGAATTTTGAACTACTTCATATCCTCAACAATAAAATACTTAGAGCTATATTCCTTTAAGAATTTAAAACACTTAATGATGTGTGTTTTTATAATTGTAACTTTATTTTTAAGTGTTTTTTTATCGAAGATTTTTACGCTCAGTAACACCTAAAAAAATGAACAAAATTATACCTAAAATCTATTTTAAAAAATAATGTATTCACTCTAATTATTTTAATAAAGCTGAATGTAATTATTGACCAATAAGATAAGGAATATTGAGTAGACTTAGATAGTTTGATAGGAATTGACATCGCCAATTCCTCTACAAAGATCTATTAAAAGATAAACTGGGCCATTTTGGTTTGCGATTAAACATTTAAATGCTACAATTCAATTTTACTAAAATCTCATGCTCCCATAAAAAGTTCGAAGTTTAATCCTCATTTAATTGGTTAAAAAAACGAAGAATCAAAATTATCGATAAAAAGCAAAGAGATTGATTGATCAAATTTTAACCAAATTTGAAGATAATCTAAGATTTAAATTTTCAAAAATCAAGCTTTTTAGATTTTTATTTAAAAATTAGAAAATGGTACAATCGATATTATATCGAGGTAAGTAAATAAGCATAATCTTCCTATTACAAAACACTAATTCACTATTCCAGGGTTAACAACCAAAACAACTAAAGGGGCACGTGGCTTGGCCAGCGTCGTAAACCGTAGTCATGGAGGCTTAAAAGATAGCGATAGAATATTTACTAATTTATATGGTTATCATGATTTCCAATTAAAAGGTGCAATGAAACGTGGAGATTGGTATAAAACCAAAGAAATATTATTAAAAGGACATGATTGGATTATTAATGAAATGAAAGCAAGTGGTTTACGTGGTCGTGGTGGTGCTGGTTTTCCTTCAGGTCTTAAATGGTCCTTTATGAATAAACCTAACCCAGATCCTAATGATAAACGGTAAGTTGGATTTTATAAACTAATGTAACCATTTTTTTAAAGGATTTCTTTTTTTATAGTCCTCGTTATTTAGTTATTAACGCTGATGAAGGTGAACCAGGTACTTGTAAAGATCGTGAAATTATGAGACATGATCCACATAAATTAGTTGAAGGTTGTTTAGTTGCTGGTAGAGCTATGAATGCTACTGCTGGTAAGTTTTGAATTAATAGTAACTAACAATAAATTAATAATATTATGTTTTATTTAGCTTATATTTATATTCGTGGAGAATTTTATAATGAAGCTTCTAATTTACAAGTAGCTATCGATGAAGCTTATAAAGGTAATTAATAAAGTAAAATTATTAAGGATTATAGAATTAATTAAATAAAATAGCTGGTTTAATTGGTAGAAATGCTTGTGGTTCAGGATATGATTTTGATGTCTACATTCATCGTGGAGCTGGTGCTTATATCTGTGGAGAAGAAACAGCTTTAATTGAATCCATTGAAGGTAAACAAGGAAAGCCACGTCTTAAGCCCCCATTTCCAGCTGATGTTGGATTATTTGGATGCCCAACTACTGTAGCTAATGTAGAAACTGTAGCTGTAGCACCAACTATTGTACGTCGTGGAGGTAGTTGGTTTGCTTCATTTGGTAGAGAGCGTAATGCTGGTACCAAATTATTTTGTATATCAGGGCATGTCAATCATCCATGTACCGTTGAAGAAGAAATGAGTATTCCATTAAGAGAATTAATTGAAAAACATTGTGGTGGTATACGTGGAGGATGGGATAATTTATTAGGTATTATTCCAGGTGGTTCTTCCGTCCCTGTATTACCAAAACATATTTGTGAAGATGTATTAATGGATTTTGATGCTTTACGTGATGCTCAATCTGGTCTTGGTACTGCTGCTGTTATTGTTATGGATAAATCTACTGATATTGTGAAAGCTATTTCTAGATTATCGGCTTTTTATCGTCATGAATCATGTGGTCAATGTACCCCTTGTAGAGAAGGTACCACTTGGTTAGAACATATGATGACCAGGTTTGAAAGAGGAGATGCTAAAGTTGAAGAAATTGATCAAATGGAGGTAAGTGATTTTTTTAATAAAATTTTAAGATTATTGATTTTAATTTTTAATTTTAGGAATTAACTAAACAAATTGAAGGTCATACTATTTGTGCTTTAGGTGATGCTGCTGCTTGGCCAGTTCAAGGTCTTATTCGTCACTTTAGACCTGAGTTAGAAGAACGTATTGCTAAATTTAATGAATTAGTTAAGCGTAAATCTGGATCATCTGCTCATGTTCAATTATAAAGAATATTCTATTTTTTGAATCTATAAAGTGATATTTTATTTTTTTATATTTGTTTAAATTTTCTTTATGAGTTTATAATTGATAAATAAAATAAAAATTATTGGATTATTTTTTTAAAATGGAATAAAGGTGAGTCATTTTTTGTAAAGAAAAATAGGTTTGGAAATTTTTTAAAAGTATAAAAAAAAAGAGGTGGCTTAGTTTTAAAATTTTTAACATTCAACTTTTCAACTTTTAAATTAACAACTATTTTAAATAAAAAATGAAGTATATTAGTACCCGTAGTACCGATTCCAATGAAACTCATGGATTTGAACAAGTAGTTTTACAAGGTTTAAGTCCAGATGGTGGTTTATTTATACCTCAACAGTTACCACAATTAACTTCTGAACAGCTTTCTATATTAAAAGAAAAAAGTCATAACTTTAATGACCTTGCCTTTGAACTTTTATCCTACTTTATTCCAACCTCTGAGATCGATAGTGTTTCATTGAAATCCATCATTAAAAAATCATTCACTAGCTTTACTCATGAAAAAGTGACTCCTTTAGTTAAAGTAGGCGAAATAGATATCTTGGAATTATTTCATGGTCCTACCTTTGCATTTAAAGATGTAGCATTACAGTTTTTGGGCAATTTATTTGAATTTTTTTTAGCTAAAAAAGAGAATTTTAAACTTACCGTAGTCGGTGCAACTTCGGGGGATACTGGTAGGTAAGTTATATGAAGAAGAATTTATTTTATAATTTTTATAATATGTATAACAAATCTAATAGTTGATAATAATATATTAAAATTTCTTTTTAACTTAGTGCTGCTATCTATGGTTTAAGAAATAAACCTAATATTAATGTATTTATATTACATCCTTATAATAAAGTAAGTAAAATACAAGAAGCTCAAATGACTTCGGTATTAGATAAAAATGTTTATAATTTAGCAATTGATGGTACATTTGATAATTGTCAGGTAAAATAATAATAATAATAATAATAATAATAATAATAATAATCTATATTATAAATTTTATAATCTATATTTATTTTTTAATATTTAGGATATTGTCAAAGGCTTATTTTTAGATCAAGAATTAAATCAACAGCTCAACTTAGGTGCTGTCAATTCTATCAATTTTGCACGTATATTAGCACAGACAATTTATTATTTTTATTCTTATTTTGAGCATCAACGTAATCACCCAGATTCCACTAACACTATCAATTACTCTGTCCCTACTGGAAACTTTGGAGATATATTAGCAGGATATTATGCTAAACAAATGGGATTACCGATTAATAAATTAATAATAGCAACTAATAAAAATGATATATTATATCGTACTTATGAGACTGGTATTTATGATAAATCAAATCAAGTACAGCCTTCTCTTTCACCTGCTATGGATATTTTAATATCATCAAATTTCGAAAGATTGATTTATCATCTGACTTTGAAGTTAGAAAAGGATAGTGTAAAGACAGGAGAGAAGATGAAGAGTTGGATGACTGAATTTAAAGATAGTCATAAAATTCAATTTTCAAAGGAGTTTATGCAATTATTAAAACAAGATTTCTTAGCTTTTAGAGTCGATGATGAAGAGGTAAAAAGTTTATTGAATAATATCATAATTATAATTATAACGTATTGATGTAATTTTAATTTAGATTGTTGAAACTATCAAAGAATGTTATCAAACAAATAAATATTTATTAGATCCACATACTGCTGTTGGTTACAAAGCAGCTAATTATTATTTTAAACAAGAGTAAATCCATTATCAATGACAATAATAATATACTAACAAATTAATAGCAATTTGCCTATTATTACTTTAGCTACTGCTCATCCAGCTAAATTTGAAAATGCTATTAAATTAGCTATTTCTAACTTTGAATCTTTTGATCAAATTATGTTTCATGGCTATTTACCACAACCTTTTTATAACTGGATGCAAAAAGATTTTGCAAAAAATGTTAATAGATTGGAACAACCAGATAGTAAAAAGGTCAAGGAATTTATTTTGCAAAAGTTAAAGGAATAAATGGACTTAATTTTATTTTATAATAAATAATAGTTTATTTTATTAGTTTATGATTTTCAAAGTCTGACTTTTTTATTATATTTGTTTTTTTCAAGAATAATTTTTTTAATTTTTTTAATTTTTTTTGATTGATCTAGTAAATTTATTATTTTCGTATTTTCTAGAATTTAATTTTTCTTTTTTAATAATAAAATATAAATTATGCCAACGATTAGTCCAACAATTAATAAACCGATAAAACAAAAATCAACTCCTCTCTATGAAAAACTTCAAGAATTACCCTTTACTATTTATTATATGCTTCATGAACTATTTACCGATATTATAAGTAACCCATGGATAACTATGATTATTCAAGAATATTTAAGGTAAATGAAATTAATTTAATACAAATTATTAAAATTTAATTAACTAATTTTAAATCTAGTTTATTTTTAGCTTTAATAATTCATTTCATTGTAATTATAAACTTATTAGATTATCATCAACTTTCAAGTCAATTAGATACTTCAATAACTAACAGTTATCTTATTAATCTTATTAATACATCAACTGTTTATTCAATACAACATCAATTATCAAGTAACGGAATTAAAATTATTTTAATGTTAATAATAAGTTTGGGAAATACAATCTATTTTTTTAAAGGAGTTAAAACTTATTCTTTGTTCTTTACGGATGTTAATGAAAAACTAGTGGATATTGAAACAGGCTATTTTAAATCTAAAAGTTTAAGAGTAAAGAGATTATATCATAAAAACAAATGGTGGTGGGATTGGTGGAGGTAAATATTTTAAGTTTCAAATGAAGTTTAATGAGGATAAATTAATAATTGATTTTTAATTTTAGCAATAAAAAAATAGATTTAACAAATACAAAAGATAGTTATATTGAATTAAGAATGTGGGATATTGATAATTTAAAGTTTTATAAAAATTTATTTTGGTAAGTTTATTAGAGGAACTATTATTGCTATTTAATTGTTAATATTTTTTATTTTGCTAGTTATTGTTCCCCATTACATTTAATAATTTATTTAATTATAAAAGATAATACGGATTTAATAATGATATTAACATTTAATTCAATGTTGAGTTTTATGGTAAGTTGTAATATACTCTTGTTTATTCATTACATTCATAATTAATAATTACCTAATTATAGTTAAAATATTTAATCTCGCAATATTTACAATTAATTCAAGATAAAGAAATCTTATATTCTCAAGTACAAAGAGAATATAATTTAAAATCTGTTTATCCAACTTATCAGAAATATGAAATATTAAGAAATACGGAATCTATTAGAGAAAAAGCATTAAATAGAGCTAAACAAAAAGTTAATAATATTAGGAAAGAAATTGTTAATAATAAGTTTGAAAGTAATGAAGAGAGTGATAGTAGTTTTAGTGATAATAGTGATATTTCGAATACTTATTCTGGTATTTCAATTGGTTATTCATCTGCTGTGGAATTGAAGTAAATGTTTTTTGTTAGCCTATTAAATTTATTATCATCTATTTAATTCATCTCTTGATTTTCATTACTAATATAATATAATAAGTAAATGTAACAAATAAATGAATTTAAAGTTTAGGTATAGAATTCTTATTAAAATGATTAAAAAGCAAATTAGGATAGAATACTGTTACTAAAATCATTCAATAATTCTTGTTATTTTGAATAATCCAACTATTTCCTAAATAAATACCAGGTGTTGGTGAATGCGGTTTTTTAGTTAATGAATAATCTACTCGTATTTTTCGATTATGTAAATACTAAAATAAAAATTTGATTACAATTAATGATTCATTAATTAATAAAACAATTACTTTTCCATCCATCATTCCTTTAGCTTTAGTAGCATCCGATACAGTTGTGTATTTAATAAATCCAAACCCACGAGATTTATTAGTCTTATATAGTGAATCAAATAAGAATATATATTGTTTGTAACAATAATAACTTACAAATCGATCGTAAATTAATTTAATACTTATAATATCACCAAAAGGTAAAAATTCTTTTTCTAAATCATTTTCATTTGTAGATGAGTTTAATCCAAAGATACCCAATATTTTAGATGGCTTTGCAGCTTCCTTGTTATTTATTAGTACTTTTTCTTATAAATAATTTATTTATAATCAATACCATTTGTTTTATATGATTATCATATCTTTTGGTTGTATGATAATGATAATTATAATAACTTTCATTTATTAATATCTTATTTTATATTGATTCTTATATTAGTATACCTATATTTTTTATGACTATAATCATAGGGACTTCTAGAACGAGATCTGAAAATTACTTATTTTTAAAATAATTTAAATTAATTAATTATTACCTATAATAATTTGTATATCTTTTATTTAAATATCTAGTATCTTTTGGACTAATAGATCTTGATCTTGATCTATAACTATTAAGATTATATTATATTAATACATTAAAATGTTTACCTTGAATGGTATTTACTATTATAATCATTTGAATAATTAGATTCACATCTAAAATAATAAAAATAAAATATTGAATTTTTATTAATTTGTTAATACCTTTTATATTTATGATCTTTATAGCTACTTGAAGTATTTGATCTTAAACAAAAGCTAAATAAGCTCCTTTTACATTTTATTCTTATATTTACCTATTATAATCATTATAGCCACTATTTGATATTATAATTATTAATATTAATAAAATGATGATTAATTATCTCACTTTTTAAATATTTTTTTAGTCAAATAAGATTTATTGATTCCATCTGAATAATTATCTCTTGAATCCAATTCATCATCAGTACTGTGATAAATCTTTTGAAAAAAAGGATAGCCAATTTAATTTATTACCAAAACTTAAATTACCTTTTCTTTTTCCATAATATTAAAAATAAAAACTATTAAACCCTTTTCTTTCTTACCAACTATATATACCTTCAATGTAAATGCATTATTTAAAATAACGATACAAAAAAAATGCATTTTTAATTAATTTTTAATTAATTTTTATTTACCAATACAAAAGCCTTTAAATAATTGATCTAGTACTTGATCATGGGTAATTATACCTGTTATATTACCAATTTCTTGTGCTACTAATTTTAAATGCTCAGAAGCTAATACAATATCTATATCTATAATATCTAATTTTATATCATTAGTATTAATATTAGTATTAATATATATTATCATTTAATAATGAGTAATAAGTTATTAACTATTATTATTTATTATATCATTATTATTATTACTCTTACCTAAAAATAATTGTAGTTCTTGTTTGGCTCTATTTAAATGAATACGATGTCTTTCATTTGTTATTATACTTGATTTTAATACATTGTCTTCAAATCTATATAAATAAAACAAAATTAACTCATTACATTATAACAAACAGAGTAATAGAATTTACTTGTTTTTTAAATAATTTGATAGTTCATTTAAAAACTCATTCAAATTTTGATTGTATTTACAAGAGATAAATATATAATTTAATATGATCTCATGTTGATTAAATATTTTCTTTAAATATTCTTTAATTTTTTGTTTTTCAATTTCATTTATATTTTCTGATTTATTAATTAATATCATTGTTGGTATTTTTAAATTTAATTTATCATTATTTAATAATTTATTATTATTGTTATTTAATAACTCCATCCCATCAAATACTAATAAATTAATATCCGAATTATCCCCTCTAAAGTTAAGTAAGCATTATTAATAAATGTATTATTATTAAATATGTTATTATTATACTATATTATATTATATTATTAAATAATCATTCTTACATTTTCAAGGCTCTTTTAACTCCTTCTTTTTCAATTGGATCCAAGGTATCTCTAATTCCAGCCGTATCATTAATAACCAATGGTAAACCATCTAAATTAATAGTTCCGCTGACAATATCTCTTGTTGTTCCTGGGATATTAGAAACTATTGCTAACTCTTTTTGAACTATTATGAAAATAAAATAAAATATTATTATTATTATTATTATTATTATTATTATTATTATTATTATCACCAAAATAATTCAATAAACTAGATTTTCCAGCATTAGGCGGGCCTAAGATTGTTAATTTAATACCATTCGTTAGGATCTCTCCTCTTCTTTGGTCATTTAAATAATAGTCCATTTGTTTTAAGATCTCAATCCCATTCTCTTTAGCTATGATAAATTAAAATTGAAACTAAGATTAAAAAGTTACAAAAATTATTCATAAAATAATACTTACCTCTATTTAAAACCATACTATCAATTTCTTCATCTTCTGAAAAATCAATAAAAGCTTCCAATGTAGCTAAACTATCAATTATTTGAGTTCGAATATTATCATAAATCTTTTTGGTTTCTCCCTATAATATAAAAGTTTACGAAGTTTTTGTTAATCTCACTTATATATATAATTTTTTTATAACAAAGTAACTTACTGATACTTGTTTTAATGCCAATTTCAATTGTGCATCCGTTTCTGAGTTTAATAAATCTTGTAAACCTTCTACTTCTGTTAAGTCCAGTTTATTATTAAAAAAGGCTCTAAATAAAAAAATTATTAACATCCACTTTATTGCCTTCCTCATCAAACCATCTTACCTTTTAATAAACTCTCCATTTTCCGCTACTCTGTAAACAAATTTGTCTTCATTTCTACTATCAGATCCATTTAACTCTTCAATTCCCTTTAATACTTTTTTTACTACCGCTAAGCTACCATGTAAGTTAAATTCGACTATATCTTCCCCAGTAAATGTATTTGGTCCTTTAAAATAACATATCATTCCGTAATCCACTGTCGATTGAAATCTAGGTTCAATGATTTTACAATAAGTCATTTTTCTTTCGATTATTTGAATTTCCTTGTCCGAAGTTTTCTTTCTTGTAAGTTGTTTTAATGCCTAATTAAAGAAAAACAAAAATTGATGATGAATTAGTAAGTGAAGTAATGAATTAATGAGAATTGAATGTTGATTTTGAACATTGTAGATTGTAGATTGTAGATTATAAATATTAAAAAAATACTTACCGATAACGAACCTGGTCCCGATAACCTGATTACAGCTATACCAGACTTCACCGCGGCAGTGGATAAAGCATATATAGTATCCTTGTTATTATTGGTCCTTGTATAATGGGAATAGTGACGATGGGTTGGTAATAAACTAGTATAAACTTTTCTATTTATTCTTATAACATTAAAGTTAATTTTAAATTGTGTTAGTTTTATTATTGTTAGTAGTTTCATGTTCATGGCTAATAAGTTATTTTATGCTTTTTTTTTCTATATTAAAGATTAAAGATGAATTAAACAAAATCTATTTTTTAAAATCATTAAACTAAAATATTAAAATTTCATGAGGTTTATTTTATCCCTTAATTGGATATTTAATATTGACTTAATAAAGGATATTAGAAGATATCAAATTGTTGCTTTATTAGATTTAAAAAGCAGATAAATAAATAAATAATTATAATAGTTTATTTTTTATAGTTTCAAAGGCCTAAGGGGAGAAGCTTTGTGTTTATTAATTTAAAAGAACAAGGATAGAGCAAAGCTTAAGAGGGAATAAAGTCAAATAAGGGGCGAGCTCTAAAGAAGTTAGTAAAGGCCTCCACTATATTGGAATTAAGATCAACCATGAAAGTGGGAATTGATACTTTGATAGTATCTTTTTCGCTGTGAGTAAGTATGCAGTGGAAAACTTGAGTTTAGTAAGAATGAGGTTTATGAATTTGGAACAGAGAATCATATATGATTTGAATTCATCTGATTTAGTGTACATGTATCAGCCTTAAAATATTCCTAGGTTATTAAGATATTACTTCTGATACTCGAATCGAAAAGACTTTACCTTCAATCCAAAACTTCAAACTTAGAAGGATAACTACCAATAGTAATCAACTTATCCTTCTAATCTTTACATCCTGATTGGTTAGTAAATAGTTTTCTAAAATTATCAGTCAGTATTTGATATAAGTATCTCCAAAGGTCAAATTGCTATTTATAAGTAAACTATTCTTTAGGTTGCGTCTTAACAATATATTTAATCAACTGATTAAATAGAAACAAATATGAACTTCAGAAGGCCAGTATGGATTAAAACTACCACTAGAGTAACGACAATATGGAGACTCCCTGTAGAGACATACTGAATACCAACTTTAAACTATATTTACCAATATAATCAACCAAGTGTGAAAACTAAAACTAACCGAAAAGGCTAAACAAAAAGCTTGACTAACTTGAATAGCATCTCCAAGATTTGAATCTGAAAATAGTAAAAATATTTACATTTAATTGGCTTTACTATCATTTGCTTTGGTTGATAAAATAAGCCATTTGCAGATTTTGAAATTTACTAAATAGATATGCTTTTTTTGGCTTCATTATTTTTCCATTTTTGAAGTACTATTTGAGCGGAAAATTTGTTAGTAAAATTCTTAAACACGAAATACATCCCCATCTTTTATTTTACCTAGTGCTTAAAAACTACTTTTCTATAAAAAAATTTTAAATAGTTATTAACTATGTGAAATCTGGTACTCAGTGCTTGAAGTTAATAACAGCTATTACCTGGTTGACTACACTATAAGTCAAAAGGTCTTAATTTATGTGACTAAGGTAGCCTTGAATTATTAAGAATAGTATGTAATAGACTACAGACTATGTAAGATAAATAGAATAAATAATAATAATGTAAAATCTACATAAAATACTATTAAATAAACTTAGTGGCTTTATTAAACGTTCGAAATATCAGGGAATAATTCAGTTAAAAAGCCTCGAGCTACTATACTCTAAAATTTCTTTTATACTTCAACAAGTATAAATATCAAAATGAGAAGATAATATTCTTTGGGATGGAGCTAGAAATTCTCATATCAAATCAAACTAAGAACGTGGGATTGACTTTCTCTGAACTCGAGAACACAACAGCTTAAGTGATTATTATGCTATAATTAACCATGGGGCTGACAGAGCGATATTTTACAACAAGTTATACCAGTAAAGGTTTTGCTAATCCTAGAATTTCTATTAAACTTAGTGGAAACTCAACTAATTTATAATACAAATTATTTGTAGTATAAAACTGCGTTGAACACTTTTACTTTTAATAAAAAATAAACTTTTATGGAATTTTAAGCAAAGTCCTTAAAATACCAATTTTTTAGAAATTAGATAAAAGTGAAACCAATTTAGACATCCCTATACAATAAAAAGTATTTGATAATAATGTTTAAAAATATAATTTGCTTTTTATAAAAAATAATATATGTAGTAAGGTTTTTTGATGCCATCACTTTTTTTATAAGTATTATTTGAGTAAAAAAGCTATTAGTAAAATCCTTAAACAAAAAAATACATCCATATATATCACACTTAAAATGCTTTTTGTTATTATTAATAAAATAAATATAAAAATCAAAACTTAATTAAAAGAGTTTATAAATGTTTTATATCCATTTTGTAAAACTTTAATAGATAAAAAAATATTTAAATCTATACAATTTTACTGTTTTTTATTTGTCTTATTCTTTTACTTAAAACTATCCAAAATTCGAATTATTTGACTAAAAAAACAAAGTTTTAAAAAAAAAATTTTAAATTAAGCAATGTCATATTAATTAAACTGTTAGCTGATAACACTTTAATGTTGAGTAATACTCGACTCTATTATTTCACACTTAATTAAGCATATGGGGATGTATTTTTGTGTTTAAGAATTTCACTAACAAATTTTCCGCTTAAATAGTGCTTAAAAAATAGAAAAAATAATGAAGTCAAAAAAACACTCCCTCATATAAAGCTGTATATGAATCTGTATATAAACCTGTTATGTATATTTTTTTATGTTCAAGGCTAACATTGTTAGATTCAATTTACTTTCTATAACCTAACAATCCGTTTCTTTTTTCCTATCTTCTTACTCATTGCTCTTAGTGCTATTACTTTCATTACCTTTTTTTATACATAATATTATGATAATACTTGATGCCTAGCCTAGTTAATTATAAGATTCTAAAAGCACTAAAGTGTTAACTAAAATTTATTATCTGGCATTTAACTAGAAAATATAACAAACTTGTTTAGGTAATATTGCTGCTATTAATTGATTTAAAGATTATAAAGGCTATTTAATAATTTGTTTAAATTTCAAGTCATGTTTAATGTAATCCTTACTGTATACCAAATACCTATTAGTACTTAAAGCCAATTAAAAGTATAATATGAGACTGTTTTTTTTGGTTTCCTTATTTTTCCATTTTTTAAGCGCTATTTGAGTGGAAAGATTGTAGTAAAATTTTTAAACAAAAAATATATCCCCATATTATATTTTAAACTGGTTCTTAATACAAGCTTTGCTATTTTATCATGTGGTATAATGTGATATTATAAAGAGTTCAATGGCACATTAGTGTGAACTAAGATTATTTTAAACACTATTTAGTTAAGCTCATAAACATATTCTAGTATGATGTTTTTAGAATATTAAGTAAAGTTGCTAAATTTTTAAAATTGGAAAGCTTAATTTTATACTACTAATTAAAAAATATGCTTTAACTAACAATTTATCTTCTGTATTTTATTACATTATAATTCACTTTTAACGGAGATATAAAATAGTTAATTACTAAGATTTTTTTCAACTTAGTTTAATAAAATAGGAATAAATTATTATATAAAATGATAATTTAATAAAACTTTAAGGATTTTAACTAATTTTAGATTTGACTATGATCACAGTTTTAAATCTTATTTTGAAACTAAGTGTAGGGGAAAGTGGTGGTGAGCTTTAATAAATTATTTGAAATAACTTAATTTATTACAAATATTAGTTTGGGGAAACAAAAACTAAATAAAACTTTGGTTTTTCATTTAACTCTATAATTGTATAAATTAAAAGATTTTATACACTACATTAAGTCTTTTTTATTTGAAATAAGATACAAAATAAAGAATAAGTAAAAAACAAACTAGTTATTAATTATAATTTAATTAAATAAAAAGAAATTAAAGTTACAATAGATTTCCAAATACTACTTTCTTTTATTCATTGATTTCTACTACCTTTTTTATCACCAATTTATCAACTTTGAGTTAACTATTTTATTTACCCCACTTCAACTTAGCTTAACCATGATTTAACTAGGCTGGGTATAGTTAAAGCGATTAATTATTGGTTAATTTAACACAATATCTTAAAACAAGATAAATAAAATGAATATTAATTTATACAAAAAATGAAAGGTTCGTTATAATATAATTATACAATTATTAAAATTAACGAAAAAGACAACAATAGAATAAGAAACTGATGTACTTTATACAAGTTAACTATCAATATTGAAAATGGAATTTACAGCCAATTATATTAATAGGGATGCGATTTAATTGAAAAGGGGTTATGAGATGTTATATGGGGTGTATTAATAAAGGAAAATCAGGTAATAACGGTGATTAGTATATAAAAGAAAAAAAAAAAGAAAAAAAGTTTTAATTTCAAATATTAATAATAACTTCAACTTTAAATCAATATAAAATGGATTTAAAAGAATGGTACGATTTTATAAAGAGTGAAGACTCAAGTCGGTGTGGGAATGACGATACACAACCACAAAGGAGGACAATTAATGGAAGAAGTGGAAACTGGATTGATATTAAATTCAATAATATTAATAAATTTATGAGATTTAATTTAATGAACTGTAATATAATAAAATGTACTAAATGTTTGACAAGTTTCATAAGCTACGACCATTCTCAACTTATCTGCTGTAATCAAATAATTGAAATGAAACATAGAGATACTAGTAAAAGTAGTAAAAGTAAGAGTATGGACAATAATAATTTTATAAATTTTAGTAAATTTATTAAGAAATATGGCAATCATTATATTAATAAGAGTTCTCATTTATTGTTTTTGAACTATGAATTGCCTCAATTTGAAGAAACATGTCAAGCTATTATGGTTATTAATAACTCGACATTTCGTATTTATAATTTATATGGATTAGAATTGATGGAAGCTATGGAAGTAGATGATAAGTTAAAGTATGAACTAAATCAGCAGCACAATAAAATATTAATAAAAAAAGAAAAAAAGAGATTCAATTTAATATTGTTTAACTATAAACATTATAAATTATTAAACAAATTATTGAATCAAATTGAACCCATTAGAAGGAGTACTAAAAAAATTACCACCAAGTCATCTAATTCATATTTTGGTTTAAAGATCCTCAAAAAGAAATTTAAAAAAGAATTCAAATCAAATGCAAGTACTCCTCCAACCCCTACATCCACTGTAACTAATTATAATTTATCATCCCCATTTTCAATATATAAAAACACCTTTTTATCTACTCCTAATTTAATTTATCCTTTTTATTCCAATGACATATTAAGTATAAGATCCTCTATTTCCTCTTCAGAATCTTCTCAATCTTCAATTCCATCTTCTCCATTAAACTTAAATTTATATTACCAACCAAATTTAGATATGGACATTGATGACCTTTTGTTTAAATTTCCTATACCTCCTCCTAGATTTTAATATGTTTTGCTTAGAATTAGAATTAATAAAATAATTTATAACGTATAGCTTAATAATAGAAATTAGTTAAAATTTAGTATTTTATAAATCATTGCTATTTATTCAGGTTATTTTTTGATCTCCGTGCTAAATCAATCTTTAGATTTAACTATTAAGATGTTAGAAAAATATTAAATTATCAACGTTAATATTAAACCGATGGCGGATAGTTGTAACATTCTAATATTTAAGTTTTTTGAGTTTTTTTTGAAATCTTTATCCTATTTTTGATGGAAGTTGAGATCTCAGAGTTCGTTAAATAAATTAGTAAACTTGTTAAATTTAGTATATGATAAAATCATTTTCAAGCTATTAATTATTCTCTTTTAGTAAGTTTATTTAGATTTTTAAAATTATTCAAACTTGATTTTAAAAAAATTAGTTTCCATTGCTATTTTTATAAAGTTTGAATTTTAGCTAAAAATTTTAAATTTAAAGCCACTATTTTGATTAATAATCTTATAAAAATAATTCCAACTATATCATTTTACTATTTTATCTTTTATTATTTATATATAACATTTAAAGTTTGTCTAATCCATTTATTAAGAAAGAGTTAGCTTTTTAAGATTAAGACTTTGTTACATAATGTTTCGCAAAGTCAGAGGGGATGTAAAGTGGTTTCTGCTACATAGTAACTTTACAGTTGCTACAACTATAAGCAGCTAACTAAGTCGTATTAGAGTTATAATAGCTGGAATCTTCAATATTTTTATTGATATTTATGAATACAATTACAATGTTACTTAATAGGCTATTTAAGCTTAAAGTTTATTTGATGTTATATTTAATAGTATTGTTTCATTTATTATTTAAGTGGTTATAAGAAAGTAAATAATTTTAAACCAAAACACAATGATAAAAATTGTCTCAGTTTTTCAACAAGATAGGTTTGGTAAGTTTATAGTGTCTAGAAGTATCAAATTAAATAAACTATAATACTATATGACTAGAAGTTTATATCACAAGGATATCTATCTCTATCATAATTATCATTGAAGCCCCATTCTATTCTTTCGGTATATTTAGATCAAATGTTTCCATATCCATGGTTGGTGAAACATGATGGGCTGTCAAAGCCTTTGATATTGAGTCTTAAAAAGACATTGAAAGCTATATTAGCTATAAAATCTTTGAATCCTCGGGTCATTTTTTTCTGGTAATGTATACCATTATTCCTTATTTAGTAATTTAATAAATGATACTATTTTTGTCTTAATTATTATGAACACTATTAAACGTCAAGTTTAAAGTATAAGATTGATTTATTTTTATTATAAAAATAGGACAATGACTAAGCTTTTTGAATCTTGAGAACAATTTTAATGATTAGTGTAAATCATTGTTTTGGTTACACTTTTATTCTTTGATCTTTATATGTGGAACTTTATTTAATGTTACATATACATTGTCTTGCAGCCTTAGTAAAACTACAGCAAAATTCTTATATACTTTTGTGTGCTCTTTTCTCCGCTTCTTATACGAAAGTAGTTAACCTTGCCACCTTTACAATTAGGAATAAATTCTTATAAAAATCTGACAGCTGACAGCTAAAAATATTTCTGATCCTAAATGCTTAGATTTATTTCCAAAAAGGTCAAATTATTTTTCACTTTAGCAAAAGCCCCTAAAAAATAAAAAAATGCAGGGTTTTTTAAAACTAAAATTTTATAGCATTATGTAAGCAAATTGCAGGATTTTTCAATCAACATTTCTTATAGTGTTTATAAAACAGTAATTACTATTGGCATCTATTAGAACCCTTGGAATCATATAAATAAAGACAATAAGTCAAGTATAATATTATAAATAAATTGAGATGTTAAAGTTTATTAAGTTATTCACATTTGCTTTGGGTATATCTATTACCGCTTCTTATAAAAATATTCATGTAAATGAATCATCAACTTCTGTAGCTACTGTTAGACGCTCGGTTTCAGCTAAGAGCAACAACTTTTTATTAGGCGATATAGTTGACTTTGCTAAAGATTTATATTTACCTAGCGTTATCCAAGATCTGTATAAATTTTTAATAAAGGTGCCACCAAAAAGATTAGCTTCTCCAAGGAATGTCAAACATGGTACCATTGAGGACGTTCGTAAATATTTGTCTCGTTCCTTAATTTCTTCATGCCCAGCAGAGAAAATCCTTAACCTAGAATGCCTTTGCGAAAGGACATTTTCAAATATTAAGATTATAAAGGATGAAGACAGTCGCTCATTGGTAACCGTTACTACTGATGATAAATATAATTTAATTATTGTTTCTTATCGTGCCTCTTTAAGTGCTCAAAATTGGCTTACTAATTTTGAATACCCTATGATTGATTTTCCTAATTCAAAGCCTGGTGTAAAAGTACATCATGGGTTTTATTCTAATCACCGTTCCAGTTATGTTCCTGTAAAAAATGCTGTTGTTGAGTTACTTGACAATCCTAAGTATAAAAATTATATACTACACATAACTGGATATAGTTTAGGGGCTTCAACTGCAACAGTTTCGCTTCCAGATTGGGTTTCACTTCTTAAATCAAGGAATGATCAAAGAAAGATACAAGCTTATGTCTATGCTTCTCCTCGTCCAGGGAATGAAGGATTTGCTCAGTATATTGCAGAGTTGGACGTACCAATAACTTTATATACCAATAGAAACGATATTGTTCCTCATGTCCCACCAAGATCTATGGGCTATGTCCATGCTGCGCCGGAAATTCATGAAAGATATGTTGGATTGGGTAGAACTGAATTAGTTGAATGTAGCCAGGAATACGACGAAGATCCGAACTGTGGTTATAAAGAAACTTTCCCTATATCGGTAGCTATGCATTTATTACCTTTAAATGGATTGGTGCCCTTACCTCCATACTGTTAAGAATAAACATTTCTAAAAATAAGTAGCTTGATTTTATTCATTTTTTCATTTAGCTTATTATTTTTATGTAAAATTTTATTTGCAATTAGATGAAACATTTATGACTCGAAGGTTCTTAAAACAGTTCTTTTAGTTCGTAAATTTTATTCTCTCACTGTATTCTAAATTGGGTCAATTCATTAGGTTTTTTAATTTTTTTGCTTCATATTATTCATTGTTCTTTATTATCTCTCTATAGCTCACCGTGAGTCCTTTTTAATAGATTTTTTAGAAGTAAAGTGAGGAGTTACTACTTAGAGCTATATCATTGTTTTTTATTGAAAGAAACAGCCTTTAAAACATAATGATTTATGAGTTGAAACCCAACATTATGGGTTTAAAGCTTGTTAAAAAAACTGAATTCAGTCCATTGAAAGTAGTGAATGGGAATGTTATTTTAATTCAGCACTTACATATAATTTTTCACAGCTTTATGTTACTCGAAAAATTGAAAATAATGAAAAAAAAGCATTTCCAAGTTATAAATTACACTGTAATTAGCATTTACTACTTTCAAATCTGATTTATTATATAAGAAAGTGAAAGCAATAAAGCGCAGCTTACGGCATAACCAATATTAAATATTACTTCTCATGGCCAAAGCAAGGATGATTAACTTAGACCGAAATATCCTAGCTATTTAATACTAAATATCAAATTGATATTAGCTAAGTATATAAATTTTTATGTAGTTAATGTTTTTATTGTCACTCTCATGAATACAAAATATAAAATATCAAAGGCAGTTAAATTTATCTTATTCTATTTAATAACATAAATTATCAAATGACATTTTTACACTCTTTCAATTATTTTTCTACTTTTACGTTTACATTTTAAACAAACTATTAGTCAAATTAAATTTCCAAAACATATACACACCTTTTACAAACTTAAACACTAAATTTAATAATTATATCAAAATTAAAAGGATTTTAACTCTAGTTTAATAATTTATCTTTCCCACTATAGTTTCTGTAGGAAATTTGATGGTTAAATATGGAAAGTAAAATTTAAAAGTAAAATAAAAGAACTAAATTGGTGTATAGATAGTCTTTACTTATAATAATAAATTACTATTTATATATTACTGTTTGAAATAAAAGCTACAGTAGAATCATAATTGATTTTGATCTTGTTTTAATATTACTTTGATCTTTTTATCGTTTTAACAAAAACATCCAAAATATGGCTAAAAAGTATATACAAGTCAACTAAAGATAGCATCAACCGTTGAACTGAATGAGGCCTAAGGTTTTAGAAGAAAAGTTAAACAGTAATAATATAAAGTCAGAAAAAAGACTATTAAAAAGTTATTTCGGACAAGAGAATGTAGGAAGAGGAGGAGGCTTTAATAGCTCTACCCTGAAAAAAGAACAAAAATCAATTAGTTCTTTTTTTGGATAAAATCGAACTGTCTCTAACACTATTTAAATTGATTTTTGCCGGTTTAATATATCTTAATATGTATAAAATAGTACCTTATAGCAAAAGAAAGAGGTGTAATAAGATGCCATCTCAAATTGAATTGGAAAACGAAAAGGAGTATAAAGAGTTGGTTTCGATTTATTTAAAACAAGCTATAGAGGATAAAGATCATAGTAATAAGATACTTGAGCTTACTAATAAAATAAACTTGGAAGGAGGAATGACGTTAACTTGGTAGGTTGCTTTGATGGATAATGGATAACCAATTATTATTGGTTTGCATAGTAAAGAGTAATTTTATTATAAAAGACGTACCCATACTTTTAGATGGTAAGCCATTTATTTCTACAAGCACCTTTAATGTATTTAATACATCAGACTCTTTGGCTGTTCTTTTATCGTATAAGGTAAACAACTTTGATCCTTGATAGGCGGATTATAATGCTTATTTAGGTAGCACACATCCTCTATGAATTTATGCACAAAAAATAGTTTATAAAGAGTTTTTTAGTAGAGTGGATTGATAATTTTTAAATAAAATCTTTTTATAAACTTTCCAGACAACAGGTATCTTCTTACTTTTATGATCAGTTGATAATAATTATCAAATTAAAAAGCACTGTAAAGCTACAAAGGGTAAAGGACTATTTTATCGGGTTTTTTCATGAATTTAACTTTGCTTAGAAAAGAGATGGCTCATGTCCTACAATGAGATGTGTTAGCTAGAAGCTAAAAAGCTAGGCCTAGAACTAGCTACTAAAGCTTGTTTTGACACTTTAAAAGGCAACGATATATGATCTATACCAGCAACTAACATTAATTCATTCATTAGCTTCTGGAATATGTTCAGAACTGAGAGATTTAAAGAAATATAGTAGGGTATGGACAGTATTTAAAATTGCACCCTACGATCAAAAAGAAATTAAATTAAATCAAAATGTATCGGATACGTTACTTTAATTTCATCAGTACAATTATTTATAAATTTGGTGTTTTTTGTACACAAAGCTCAAACAGCTTTTTGTTTATTCAATAAAATTGTTTATGTTAAAAGAGAGTATACTAAAAAGCATTACTTAGGCTATTTTAGTTTATGTCAAATTTGTTCCCTTTTCTGTTTAAAACTTCTCATCATTCCAATATGTTCCTATTTAAGATGCACTATAAGGCTCTCCCTCAACAGCTAATAAGCAGTACAGGATTCGACCTAATTTTTAAAAAATAGCAGCTTAATTATTTATAGACAAAGGTCGTCATAAGCAGCTATAGATAACTTTGAAACCTCAAATTCATTCAATGTTTATTTAAGCTCTTAAGCATTGGGAACTTTTAGAAAAAGCATCGTTCCAATTAATTCCTTGAGAGAATAGTTTGAATATATCCATTGGTAGGACTTAATAAATTTAAAAAAGTTAGTGAGCTTTTTTTTGCTTCAGTATTAGCTAATGGCTTTTTAAAAAAATTACTTTGAACAAAAGTGAAAAAAACATCTCCTTACTTATTTTCAATAGGTTTGCTAAAAAATGCACACTTCTTTTTAATCTATAAAATGTTAACATAAAAAGTTCAATGTACTCAATTTTTATGTATCAGTAACAATTTACTGGTTTTAGTTTAAAAAGGGGAAATAGATTCTGAATAATAGAGTAGAGTTGTAATTAATGTAAGAATAGATTTTGTATCATTGTATAAATATAAATTTAGAGTTCATTAGTGACAAATTAAAAGCTAAAAATGAATATATGAAAATTTAGAAATTTAATGAATAAATGGTAAAGAGTACCACATAAAGGTACATATAACTTTTAGTTGCTCTACTTTTAAGTTTTGAATTCTTTAGATTCCTCCTTTAATAACACATACGCCTTATATACAACCCTTAACAATCTCTCGAATTTTCATTGATAAGTGAGTGAAACAAAAACCAAAAATTGTGATCAAACTGTTGGAGAATAATTTCTTAACTAGGGAATGCTAATAACTAAAAAATAACATTGAATACTGTAATTAAAAACAAAAATATAGAACTTATGTATTAACTAGCTAATCTTTATTCTATATTATTTTTTTAGCATTTATAGTTTTATAAAATAGGTTCAGAGCATTATAATATAAATAAGAGTATATCATATATATGTAGGATCTATTAATCTTCCTCTATAATTTATAAAATGCTGTATTAGGGTACAAAATATAGTACATGGATCAATCAGAAGGTAAGAAAATATATTGAAATCATCTCAATATAAGAACATAGAACCAATTTCGATTTTATAAATTAACTCAATCAAAAAATAAACCACTAACAAAACAAACATAGATTTTTACAAGTATAAAAGCGAATTTATGGAATGGGCGAACAAAAATAATTTAATAAAATAGAAAACAAAAATAACATGAATATTATTGATTTTAGCAACAAGGACGATTCAAGAGTTAAGTTTAGGGATAGTTGAAAGGCGCTGGAAAGCGATTGAAGTATTAAACTATTTTCAACAACAAGCCCGTTTAGCCCATGAAAAAACAAATTGTGTAATGGTATTTATGGATGGATACAGCGAAAAGGCAGCTGAAGAAATTGATGCCAACATAAAATCTGGTAAAGAATATGATTTAAAAGAGTATCCATTGCTAGGTGTTCCAGTATCCATAAAAGATATGGGAGTGTTTTTTTTGACTTCATTATTTTTTCCATTTTTTAAGCATTATTTAAGCGGAAAATTTGTTAGTAAAATTCTTAAACACAAAAATACATCCTCATATACTAGATGTAGAAGGGTACGCCACTGTCGCCGCATATCAAATGAATGTAGGAGGAATAGAAAAAGAAGACGCTGGAATTGTGAAATTAATTAAACAATTAGGTGGTATTCCATTTTGTAAAACAACTATATGTCAATTCGCAATTACTACTGAGAGTTCAAGTTCTTTACATGGTACTACACATAATGCCTACAATCCAGAATACTCAGCAGGTGGTAGTAGTTCTGGTGAAGGACCTTTGATTGCTTTAAAAGGCTCTCTTTTAGGTATTGGTTCTGATGTCGGTGGAAGTTTAAGATATCCAGCAGCTTGGAACGGGATCTACTCTGTTAAACCTAGTTTTAATGTTTTACCAGCAAATGGTAGTTTTATCTTTGAAAGAGGTCAAGCCTTTATTAAAGTGGTATCAGGGCCTATGGCTAGCAATATGAATGATTTAAAGTATGTATGGGATGCCTTTTTAACCAAAGATTTACAACCTTTTGATCCAAATTGTATACCATTAGCTAAGAAAGAGTCATATATTAAGAAGAAGAGATTTGGTTACTTTACCTCTTGTGATAGCTTGCCTTCTACACCAGCTGTACAAAGAGCAGTCAATGAAGCTGTACAAGCATTACAAAACCAAGGATATCAAGCAGTAGAATTTAAGCCTACATCAATGATTGATATATATAGTCTAGGTAGTAAAATCCTTGGAGCCAACTCAAGTGAAGAAAGCCTAAATAAAGTAACTTCAGAAGGATATCATCCAACAATCCAGCAATTGATACTTTTTACAAAACTACCAGGATTTGTAAAATCCAGCTTAGCTTATGTTTTAAACTTACTTGGTGAAAAATTGTTGTGGCATGGGCTTAATATCCAAAGAAAAAGAAGTGTTGGAGAGCTTTGGAATATACAACATGAAATAGAAACTTACTTTACTGAATTTACAAAACATTATGAAGAATTAGATATCGAATTTTTGATCTCTCCAGTACATGGCCTCCCTGGTCATAAACATGGTAGTTTTATGAAAACCGTTCCCGGCACTTCCTATTCTTTATACTTTAACCTTTTAAATTTACCATCAGGTATAATACCAGTTACCAACGTTGATCCTAAATTGGATTCTTTTGAATTGAATGAATGGTTGAATAGTAAGATTAGTAATGGTCTTAACTTAGGAAGGAAGGGCTTAAGTGACCTTTATGGTTGCTATGATGCTACTGAAATGAAAGGTCTTCCAGTTGGATTACAAGTTAGTTGTAAAAGATATGAAGATTCTAAAGTATTGGAAGCTATGCAGACAGTGGATGATGCTATAAAAGAGTTCAAGAAAAAAAATTAAGTCCTTTATATAAAATTTCCAGTCCTAAAAAAGAACTTTTGAGTTCAAAAGTATAACTTTGAGTATGTGGTTTAAGAAAAGTCTCGAGAAATAATTTTAAAAGCCAGAAAAAGTATTCAAAGATATAAAAAAATACAGGCAGATGATTGTTTTTGTTTTCTTTCTTTTAGTATAAAAAAAAATATTTGTCCATAAAATTATTATACATAGAGTAGATTCAAGTTTTACTAACTGTTGAACCCTCTGCTCTTCAAATCATACCAAAAGCTACACAATAGTTGTCTTATGCTGCAGTATTGTATCGGTTTTTTTGTTTCTTATTTTATTAATGGATTCTGAAGTTCTTAATAAAAACATCAATTTTTGTCGCTTTTAAAATATCAAAATTAATGAAAAGCTATTCATTATACACTTTTCTATGGAAAATTAACAAACCTGATCATTTTATTAGTGCGACTTTCAAATTTTTCAACTCTGCCCCATATTGTTTATAACGAGAGCTAACTTTTTATCGAATATTTAAGTTATCCTTACATACTATACTCTGTTGAGTAAATTAAAGTTGAAAGGTGACAAATTATTTTTGAGGTTATATATCTGAAATGGTCTTAAATTTTAAATGTATCCTTTTAAATCCCTATATTTAATGATAATTAATATCTTCCGAAAGAGCATCTTTATATATATACTGTTAAAAACTCATACACTTAACACTAAATCACATTAAAAAGGTATATATATAATTAAACCACTTATATTTTCAAATTAAAGTTTCCTAAATTTCAGTTAAAGTAGGATTGTTTTTTATTTTTTTAGCTTTCAATGTTAACATCTAAATGAAAGAGGAAGGTAAAGAGCTGAAGTTATTATATCTAAGAGGACCTAAGTAGTTTTATTAGACTTTAAAGTTTTGTAATGACTAATAGTATGTTTGAAATATTATATAACTTTTTCTCAAAAATTTTTGCTAAATCTTATAGCTCAAAAAAAGGAAAAATAGGTCTGGAACAAAGGAGGAGAATTGTAGATTGATACAAGAATAGATTACATAATATTGTAAAAGTGTAAATTCGGGATTTACTAGCGATAGTTTAAAAATCAAAAATAAATACTTAACGAAAATTCATAAAACGAAACAATAAAAGTGTACTACTAAAACTGTATAAAATGCATAAAATCCGTTCTACTCCCGCTTTAAGAAATTCAACTTTCCCGTTATACACCCTCGACGTAACCCTTAACCATTTCTCAGGTTTTCATTTGACAAAAAAGCGAGGCTTATGCAAAGACTGGAAATAACAATCAACGAACCTTAATTTTTTGCAAGTATAAAAACTAGCCACATCACGAATAATTAATTGATTTTTAAAAAACAAAACCAAAGATGAGCACTACTGATTTTAGCAACAAAACAATACAAGAGTTAAGTTTAGGGATAGTTGAAAAACAATGGGAAGCAGTAGAAGTATTAAAGTACTTTCAACAACAAGCCCGTTTAGCCCATGAAAAAACAAATTGTGTAACGATGTTTATGGATGAATATAGTGAAAAGGCAGCCGCCGAAATTGATGCCAACATAAAATCTGGTAAAGAATATGATTTAAATAAGTTCCCATTGCTAGGTGTTCCAGTATCCATAAAAGATTTATTTGATGTAGAAGGGTATGATACCATTGCCACATATAAAGCTAATATAGGGAAAAAAGCAAACGAAGATGCTGGAATTGTGAAATTAATTAAACAATTAGGTGGTATTCCATTTTGTAAAACAACTATATGTCAATTCGCAATTACTACTGAAAGTTCAAGTTCTTTACATGGTACTACACATAATGCCTACAATCCAGAATACTCAGCAGGTGGTAGTAGTTCTGGTGAAGGACCTTTGATTGCTTTAAAAGGCTCTCTTTTAGGTATTGGTTCTGATGTCGGTGGAAGTTTAAGATATCCAGCAGCTTGGAACGGGATCTACTCTGTTAAACCTAGTTTTAATGTTTTACCAGCAAATGGTAGTTTTATCTTTGAAAGAGGTCAAGCCTTTATTAAAGTGGTATCAGGGCCTATGGCTAGCAATATGAATGATTTAAAGTATGTATGGGATGCCTTTTTAACCAAAGATTTACAACCTTTCGACCCAAATTGTATACCATTAGCTAAGAAAGAGTCATATATTAAGAAGAAGAGATTTGGTTACTTTACCTCTTGTGATAGCTTGCCTTCTACACCAGCTGTACAAAGAGCAGTCAATGAAGCTGTACAAGCATTACAAAACCAAGGATATCAAGCAGTAGAATTTAAGCCTACATCAATGATTGATATATATAGTCTAGGTAGTAAAATCCTTGGAGCCAACTCAAGTGAAGAAAGCCTAAATAAAGTAACTTCAGAAGGATATCATCCAACAATCCAGCAATTGATACTTTTTACAAAACTACCAGGATTTGTAAAATCCAGCTTAGCTTATGTTTTAAACTTACTTGGTGAAAAATTGTTGTGGCATGGGCTTAATATCCAAAGAAAAAGAAGTGTTGGAGAGCTTTGGAATATACAACATGAAATAGAAACTTACTTTACTGAATTTACAAAACATTATGAAGAATTAGATATCGAATTTTTGATCTCTCCAGTACATGGCCTCCCTGGTCATAAACATGGTAGTTTTATGAAAACCGTTCCCGGCACTTCCTATTCTTTATACTTTAACCTTTTAAATTTACCATCAGGTATAATACCAGTTACCAACGTTGATCCTAAATTGGATTCTTTTGAATTGAATGAATGGTTGAATAGTAAGATTAGTAATGGTCTTAACTTAGGAAGGAAGGGCTTAAGTGACCTTTATGGTTGCTATGATGCTACTGAAATGAAAGGTCTTCCAGTTGGATTACAAGTTAGTTGTAAAAGATATGAAGATTCTAAAGTATTGGAAGCTATGCAGACAGTGGATGATGCTTTAAAAGAATATAAAAAGATAAATTAAAACTTCTTATAATAAAATATCATTGGGCCATATGTTATTGTTTACTAGTTACTTTTTTTATTTAAATACTGGATTTTACATTGATTTAACCGTTTCAGTCTCATAGACGAGATATCTCGTATTTTTTTCAGAGTTTGGTTATGGTAAGAGATCCCATTCAATATGTACCAGTTAACAAGAAATTGTGTTCAAGTGTTGCTTTTTAATATAATTTAATTATTTTTTAATATCAAATTTGGTAAAAAATTAATCAATTTAATAGCTAGTTTTAAAAATTATTATTATATAAAATAAAAAAATAAAAAATACAATTATAAATTTTATACGAAATACTAAAAAAAACTCAATAGCTTTCTATATCTTATAAAATGCCATAATTTATATTTTTTATTATAATAACTATAAAGTACTTTATAATTTAATTTAACGCTATTTAAACTAAACTTCTCTTTTATGATATTATTTTAAAATATTATGAAATCTGGTACTCAGTGATTGGAGCCAAAGGCAGCTATTGTCTAGTTGACTACACTGTAAGTCGAAAGGTCTTAGCTTATACGGCTAAGATGGGCTTGAATCATGAAGAATAGCACGCAATAGGCTACAGACTATGTAAGATAAATAGAATAGACAATACTAATATAAAAGCTACGTAAAATACTATTAATAAAATTTAGTGGCTTTATTAAATGTACAAGATATCAAGGAATAATTCAGTTAAAAAGCCTCGAGCTACTATATTCTGACAAGTACAAATATCAAAACGAGAAGATAACATTCTTTGGGATGAAGCTAGAAATTCTCATAGTAAACTAAACATTTAAAAAACAAAATATTGTCTTATGAAATTTTGATTAAATCGAAATTAATGCCTTATGGATGTTACGACCCTTTTGAGCTTTTCATTGTGTTTGTTTTTATAGTCAAATTATGCATATAGCCGATTTTTTAAGTTTGATTCTTATAATTTGGCTGAATCTTAATGCACATTTTACCTTAAATGGGCAGCTAAATGAGTCGCAAATGAGTCGCAACGTCTGCAAACTAACTTGTTTTTTGTGAATAAAAAATAGCCACTCTTACAAAGCTATCAAATGAAAATGAAATTGAAACTGCTAACAAACAGACTAACAATCAAAAAGAACAAAAAAATTCAAGCATTGATTTTTTTAATCAAAATAATCAACTCTAATGGAAAAAAACCGGGGAATAAGAGAATTGTAAGTAATATAACAATATAACTTGTGATAATTAACTCTAAAAATACAATAGAGAAATAGGTATCTTGGAATATTTATATCGTAAAGGATATACTCAAAGTTATAATGAGTTTCGTAAAGAAAGTGATATTGATATATTTCATCCCAAACAAAATGGGGAGGATACTATTGTACAAAATCCCAGGGTGAACCATTTGTTAGAAAAAAAATGGAGCTCAGCGTCTAATTTACAACAGAAGGTAAACTATCATCTTAATTTTTCAGTATTAAAACTAAGCTAAATACATAATTCCATTTAATAATATCTGAATTTAGGTAATAGAATTAGAAGAAGAATTAAAGCAAAAAAAGGAGAATAAAAAAGAGAGTCAATTTAATAAAAATTATTTACCAAAGCCACCAAAGTTATTAGAAATGTCAGGACATAGAATGGCTATTACTGCTGTTTTGTTTCATCCAATTTATAACTTATTATTTACTGGTTCAGAAGATTGTACCATTAGAGTTTGGGATTATGAGAATGGGGGCTATGAAAGGAGCATTAAAGGACATACTAAACCTATTCATCAGTTAGCAGTTTCCAATGAAAAAGGGAGTTTATTAGGTAAATATAGTTAGACTAAGTAGAGATTTTGTAATAATAGAATCCAAATTAATTATCTCCTTTATTTAGCTTCCTGTTCTAGTGATTTAAGTATAAAAATATGGGATATCAATAATGATTATCAATGTATAAAAACCTTAATGGGTCATGATCATTCTGTTTCTTCAATTAAATTTAGTCCCAATAATGATTTGCTTTTATCCGCTTCAAGAGATAAATCAATTAAGGTTTGGGAAGTTAGTACTGGGTAATTGAAATTTATCTTTTTATTAGTATGAATTATTTACATTAATATTTTTAAATTAGTTATTGTTTAAAAACAATTAATGGTAATAGTGAATGGATTAGAAGTATTGATATTTCTTTAGATTGTAGTACTATTGTAGCCGGTTCTTTTGATCATGTAACTCAGTTGAATTATTTTTATTTATACTTAATAATTTTTATTCTAGATGGTAAGGACGTATGATTTTAATTCGGGAGAATTAAAGAATATACTTAAAGCCCATAATAATGTAGTCGAATATGTTAATTTTTTACCAATTCAATCGTATCCATTTATTAAAGATTTGTGTGATTTAAATGTAATTAATATAATTTAATTTATTACTAAAAACATTTTTTATCATAATATGTTTAGACAATTCCAGATGTACCAGGTCAATTTATAATATCTTGTTCAAGGGATAAAACATTGGCTTTATATAATATTCAAGGCCAAGTTTTATACCAATTTGTAATACTATTTTATTATATTTATAATATAAATATATTAACAAATTTAATATTAAAATTTATACAGAAAGGACATGATAATTGGGTAAAACAAATGGTAGTTACTGGAGGTGGTAAATATATGTTAAGCATCAGTGATGATAAAACATTAAAAGCTTGGGATCTTCAAACAGGAAGAGTATTGCGTACTATTTTATTGGACGAACAATTTCCTACTTCCATCGCTATGTCAAAAGATGGCTTATATTGTGCTACTACTTTTCCAGATGGTAAAATCTCTATTTGGAATTGTTTTAAATAAAAATAAGAATGGGAACAAAAATATCATAGCGGAATAAACATTCATATTTATTGTTTTTATAAAATTAGTTACTATTATGTTATTATTTTAAAATTTAGAAGTATTAAAATGAATATACTTTATTTTTTAATGGTTACTTTTTTTATGCCTATTCAAAGCGGAACGTTCAGTAAATGATTTACCACAGTAGTCAATATCGCAAAACAACCTAGGTTTATTAGGTTCAGTGAACTCTAATTTAGGGATAGGTATATGATTTGAATCATTCACTATTATATAAAAAAATATTATTTAAATCAAAAAAACAGTTTTAAAGACAAAACTAATGGATTTTACCAATCTCAAAAAAGGGCAGACTATGGCCATTAACTTCTGCTTTAACTTTTTGATATTTCCTTACTTTATAAAATTTATTGACTTTAAATCCTTTAAATTTTTGTTCTTTTAAAAACTGATGTAACTTAGTTTGTTGTAGTAACTGAAAATTAACATCTCGACGTAAACGTTCTCGTCCAGCTATTATTAAAATTTACTTATTAGTCTACTATTATTAGTTATTATAACTTTAAATTTACTTATTGAATATCCAGATATATCTTTTATACATGGTGGCCTAAAGGAGATGATTACTTTTTAGTTGAAATTCTATATTCAATAATTTAATTGTTATCATTACCATGCTCTTTTACCAAATTTTGAATAATTGCCATTGACATTAAAATCAATCATCTTTTCATTGTTTTCTTCTTGTGCTTTTGTATTTAATTCTGTTGTATTTTCATTTTGTTGTGATCTCATAGTTGAATCCATTGTATTCTCATCCTGCTGTAATATTTCTTTTAATGAAGACATGTTTTGTATTATTTTTGTTTTTGTGATTTAACTAAGATTGGTTATAGATCAACTTGATGTTTATTCATAAGTAAATTTAAATTTGCAATATGGAGATGTATATTTGTATTTAAGGATTTTACTAACAATTTTTCCACTTAATTAGCACTCAAAAAATGGAAAAAGTAATGAAACCAAAAAACATCCCCAAATGAATTCTCATTTGAAGATTAGAAAACAAACTTCAATAGATTCAAAAATAATACCAGTTTTTAAGAATCACTATCAGTTCAAATCTGACATTTTACAAATAAAAACTGACTCACTTCAAACGAATTTATCAATTTAGCCAATCAAATTTTCAATTATTCTATTTTTTAATGTAATCAAATCATCAATTCATTAGCCATTTTTAAACAGAAAGATGCTTTTTTATAGAAATTAACTTAAATTCAATCAGTTTATTTTTTGAATTCAGCATCATTAACACTTGTACTCTATAATCAAAATAAATTTAACATGTCTTCAGAAAAGGAATTTAATAATGGAACCAATGGATTTACTTATATTCAACCCAAACCCAACAACGACATGATAGAAGACGAGATAATAAATGCCAACGAAATGGAGGAAGAAAGTTTTAATCATACCAATTTTAATTTTGAATCCAATAATCAATCTTTTCAACCAGATGCTTCCAATTTAAGTAATTTTAGTTTAAAATCCACTTATCATTCTTTACAACAACTTGAGAACGAGCGACAAAACCTTGAAAATGAGAGGAAAAATGTAGAAAAGAAAATAATGCAACAGCTTAAAGAAGAACAGAAAAATATTGATAAAAAGATTAAAGAAAAGATGAAAAAAATAGAGCAACTAAAAATGGAAATATTTCATGATCAGAAAGATAAAGAAGCACTAGAAAAAAGATTATTAGAAATGAAAGGACTAAAGACAAAGCCAGTAATAAGGGGTATCAATCAACCAAAAGTACTATTGACTTTTTCTAATAACTCAAAAGCAAGACAACCTAATATTGATCGAAAATTAAATATGATTGAAGATTTTAAAAGTCGAACAATGAGTATTAAAGATATATGTGAAAAGTATAAAATTACAAGACAAACATTTTATAATATTAAAAAAAGTTATCAGGTTTATCAAGCTGGTTTAGAAGTGGAAAAAGAAGATTCAAGAGGTCGAAATTGTTTATTAAATAAAGATCAATTAGCTAGTATATTTTATGAAGTGGAAAGTCGACAAAATGGAGAACAAACGGGTAGAGAATTAGTCAACCTTATTCAAGAACAATTTGGTAAAAAAGTATCTACTAGTACAATCTATAGAGGTTTATTGAAAGCAGAATGTACTTGGAAAACTAGTTCTAATATACCAGGCTATTGGAATGAACCTCAAATTTTAGAGTTAAGAAAAAAATTTGTTCAAAGTTTACCATATGATCGAAGGAATAAAAAAGAATATTATGTGTGCGAAGTTAGTTTTAATTTAGATTTAACTTTAGGTTATACCTGGGCATTAAAAGGAAATACAGAAACACTAGAAAAGAGAAATAAGTCAAAACCTATTCATTTACTTTTAGCTATCTGTAATTCAGGTGATATTATTAAAATGTATTTTAATCGAGATAAAAAAGAAATGTTGAAATCAATTACAGAAGAAGAGTTTAAATTATTTTTTGAAGAAAACATTCATTTGTTTAATAATTCAATTGTTTATTTAAATAGTAATAAAGTTTATTCAACTGCATTTACTCATCCTAAATTTACTAATAAATTAATGGAAAATAATATACATTGCATCTGGTATCCACTTTATTCACCTTATTTAAATCCAGCTGAATATTTTACTAACTATTTAAAAAGAGATGTTGGTGATAAACAATACAAATCAAGGGATGAATTATATTTTACAATTGAATGTAGTATTAATTCTAATTATACTACTAGAAATATTCAGCTGTTCATTGATAAAGCAGAATCTTTATTTCAAGACTGTTTAGTTGAATCACCTATTGTTGGATTTATATTACCTAATATCAATCGAATAGAAGTTGATAATCAAAATAATTTAAATAGTTCTAGTATTAATAGTACTTAGTCCTCAAGTTTAGCATTACTATTACTTGGGTTTCTAGTTTAAGTAGATATTACTTAATCTTCGAATTTAAGTCATTTATTTTGATTATTATGGATTTAAACTAGTAAATATTATATATTATTTGAGAGTATTTTTGGGGGTATTTTTTAAACGCTATTTGAGTGGATAAAGTATTAGTAAAATTCTTAAACAAAAAAAATGAAAAATGAGAAATAAAATTCAAAATAGAATAAAATTACATCTATAATAAAATTTTAATTTAATTTGATTCTTCTTATTTTAATATTAGCAAGAACCAAATCTAGGTTTTAAATGATCAAACATTAATTTATCTTCTAAGGTAACTGAAGCAGCAATCTTACTTAAAGCTTTAACAAAATGATGTTGTTGTACAAATAATTTTAATTCCAAATTACTGCTATCTTTAATATCGAAATTAATGTTTTCTCTCAAAGCAATAACTGCTGCTTCTCTAACTAAAGAAGCTAAATCGGCACCACTAAATAATAAATTGATAAAATTAATCTCATAAATTTATAGTAAAAATAAAAACTTACGAATAACCTTCACATTTACTATCATAAGCAATTTGTTTTAAATCAATATTTTCATCCATTGGTGTTTTTTTACATATGGTTTTTAATATTTCATATCTTTCTGCTGAAGTTGGTAATTCAACGTATAATAATTTATCTAATCTACCAGGCCTTAACATAGCTGGATCGATAATATCTAATTAAATAATAAATTCGTTGGTTTGTTGATTTTTTTATTTTTATCAATTAAATTTACCTGGTCTATTAGTAGCTGCAATAATAAATACATTATTTCTACCTTCGGCACCATCCAATTCTGTCAATAAAGTATTAACTACTCTAGCTGATACTTCTGATTGATTTTGATCTCTTTTGGAACATAAAGCATCTAACTCATCAAAAAAAACAATACAGGGAGCAGAGGCTCTAGCTCTTAAAAACACTTGTCGAATAGCCCTTTCACTTTCCCCGACATATTTATTTAATAGCTCTGGTCCTTTGACAGAAATGAAATTAGAATGAGATTGATTAGCTACTGCTTTAGCTAATAATGTTTTTCCACATCCTGGTGGTCCCCATAATAATACCCCACTTGGTCGACTAATTCCCATTTTTTCAAATAATTCAGAATGTTGAATAGGCTCTACTACTGACATTCTTAATTCTTCTCGAATATTAAATAAAGCACCAATATCATCAAAGGTAACATCGGGTACAGTGGCAAATCCTTCTCTTTTACTACTGGGTTGTACTTTTTTCAAAGCTGATTTAAAATCCTCCATGGTTATATAAATTTGATTTAATTGTTGGTTATTTAAAGGTTGAGGATATTTTTGTAGAAATTGTTGTATTAAACTAGTTTCATTTGATACATTATTGTTCGTATTTATTACTTGTTGTTGTTGCTTTACTTCTATTATTTCTATTTCTTTAACATCTTCTTTAATAACATTCTCTATTTCTTTGTTGCTTTCCGTAGCGGGTGTTTCTATTTCTTTAGTATCTTCTTTCATAATAATTCCTGTTTCTTTATTGGCTACTTCTTCAACTATCTTTATTCCTGTAATATTTTCTTTTACTGTTTCTGTTCCTTTACTCTCCACTTCTTTAACATCTTCTGTCGTAATATTATTATCTTGTAAAATACCATTTTCATTTTCCATTTCATTTTCCATTTCATTTTCATTTTCTTCCCCAGTTAAATCGACTAATTCATTAAAATCCAATTTACCTTCTTTTAATAAATTAAAGATTCTTTTAACCGCAATCATACCAGCTGTGGAAGTTAAAGCTTCTAAATCAGCACCAACATAACCAGGCGTATTTTTGGATAAATATTTAAAATCAATTTCTTCTAATATTCGTAAATTTTTACATAATACCCTTAAGATTCTATAACAAAATGGAATAGAAGTTAATATATTACTATAAAAATAATATAATTAATTTACTTTTCTCTACTCTTTTCATCAGGTACACCAATACTAATTTCTCTATCAAATCTACCTGCTCTTCTTAATGCTGGATCAATGGAATCCGGTCGATTAGTAGCTCCAATTACTAAGACTGGTTTGTTGTCTGTCTTATCAAAGGATAAATCTATAAAAAAACCAACAATTAACATTTCTTATTTATAATAATAAAATTGATCTATTTACCATCTAAACAAGTAAGTAATTGAGCCACGATTCTTCTTTCCATTTCTCTTTGAGCTGTTTCCCTTTTTGGTGTAATAGCATCAATTTCATCTAAAAACAATAAACATGGTGCATTCTTTTTCACCTGTTCAAAAATATTTCGTAACTTTTTTTCACTCTCTCCACTCATTCCTGAGACTACTGAAGGTGCTGAGACAATAATGATAGGCACTTTTAATTCTCCTGCAATCGCATTCGCTAATTTTGTTTTTCCTACACCTGGTGGTCCATGAAGTAAGATACCTCGGGGAGACTTTATTCCACTATGAATGTAAATTTCTGGATGAGTAATTGGTAAAGCTATTAATTCTAGGATTTCCTATAAGAGTTTGAAATAGAAGTTAATATTGGCAGGAGATGTCCTTTTTTTTAAATTTATTACCTCAATAATCGCTTCAATACCACCTAAATCTTTTAATGTAATCGTTGGTATTTCAATATTAACTATAAAATTAAGAAATTAGTTGATGAACCAATGACGCTATTTTTTAGAACTATTACTATTTTTATCTTCTCTCTTTTTCTTTTTTACTGGTTCTTCTAAAGTATCGTCTTTTGCTTCAGTATCTGGTTGAGATTCTACTTCTTTTTTTTCTTCTGATTTGACTTCTGCTTCACTTACTTTAATCCCGCCTTTACCCCATAACCCTGTGATCCTTTTATTCATATTATTATTCTATTTTTTATTAGCATATTTCGTATTTGTATTCTGTTGGATTTATTTACTTTAGTTTTTCTACTCATTTTAAAAATTATTAGAAATAATAAAACTCAAGAATTGAAATTTGCTTTAAAAATCGAATTTGAAATTTAAAAAAGTGAGTATAAATTTCAACCACTTGATAATTTAAAAATATAATATCAAACAATAGTATTAAATGTTTTAATTCAATTTTATTCTACTAATTCTTTATCCTTCATTATTAGGTTCAACGATTCCTTTTTCTAACAACATTTTTTCCAATTCCCCATTTTGATGCATTTGCATTAAGATATCACAACCACCAATGAATTCTCCTTTAATATAAAGTTGTGGAATAGTTGGCCAAGAACTAATAAATAAACAATATTAAAAAAACTAATAATAATTGAATTAGATCAATAAGAAAACTTACGAGTACTCCTTAATACCAGAACGAATTTCTTCATCTTCTAATACATTAACCGAAGAAAAGGTATCAATACCTGAATAGATAAAAATCAATTATAAATAAAAAAAGAGTCAAAACATCCTTCTCCTTTATAATAAAACCATATTTTTACCTTGCATATTTAAAATAGCTACGGCAGCACGAGAAAATCCACACTAATAATTTATTGAAATTTTGTTTTTAAAATAGCTATTAATAAAATGAAATTTACCTGGGGATAATCGGGAGTACCTTTCATAAATAAACATACCGATTGGGCGTTAATAGCCTGAAAAATGGAAAATCAAATAAATAAAAAAGAAAATAATTCAGTAAAATTCTTTACCTTTTCAATTACTTGTTTAGTATCAGTGGATAAAAATTTAACTAATCCAAACTTGGGTTGTTGGAATAAATTCTAATTAATGTTAAATATTAATCAATTGTTCCCTTCTTTTTAATTAGAAATTGCTTTAAACTCGGATTCTTTTACTTACTTTACTTAATACTCGAAATCTACTTATCATTTTTTTTATTGATTAAAAGTTGTTGATTTGAGCTGAATCGGATCTGATAATCAAAATAGTAAAAATTGGACTAAATTTGAGATTTTTAATCAAATAGACTCAACTCGCGTTTTTACTATTGCAAAAATTGAGTGTTTGTTTTATTATTAAAACTCAATAAACTGTTCACATAAAATTGCTTAAGTAGATATTATTAATTTTTGATATTATTATTGTTAAACATTTTAATTTGTTTATTTATTGTAGTAGAAACTATTTTGTTAATATACCAAAAATACAAATATTTATTTAATGCTTTAAAATTTTATATCCTAATAATATTTTTTTTCAATTAGTCATGTTTTTTGGTATTTTTATATAGAATTAAAGTTTAAAATAAATACTAATGTCTTTAAACAATATGTTTATAGACAACGTTTTATTTTTCATCATAGTATATATTAAGCGTTAATTAAAAATAAAACCAACTTAAAAAATATCTATATATAAAGCCTAAGATAAATTTTACTTATCTTTATAAATGGTTTTGATCTTTAGCCTTTATAATAATTATTCAATACCATCAGTAGGGGATGTGTTTTTGTGTTTAAGAATTTTGCTGATAACTTTTCCACTCAAATAGTGCTTAAAAGATGGAAAAAGTAATGAAGCCAAAAAAAACACCCCCAGTATATAAATACTCTTAAAGCCTAAAATAAATCAAATTAACTATTTTGAAAGATACAGTAAATTTTAACATTTAATAATTAAAAATAACTCTTATAATTTTTAAACATATTATCTTCATCTTTTGATTTTCTTCTAACTGAAGAATCATGACTAACTTTATTATTATTATCCTTGGTCTAACTGAATATTCTTTGATTTTGACAAGTTGATTCAAAACATCTTGACCAGTAGCATCTTCCTTGCTATTTCTATTCTTTATTATTACTTCTGGTTTACTATTTTCTTCTTTTACTTTAACTAAATAAAATTATTATTAATTCACTATTAAAAGAAAACAAAAAATAAAATTTACATATATTAATACATTTCAAACATGTCATATTATTACAATTATATTTAAGATCTACTTTACACCTTTTATCTAAAACACAATATATAACTACTAAGTTTTTAGATGATTTTTTCTTTTGAAATCAATCTTGATAATAAATCATCAATTATTAAATAAAATTGTTGATGATTATTTTTAGCAGATATCATATAATGATCATTTAAATATTTTCTTCAAAACAAACTTATTGAATTTAAATTATATTTTATTTTTCTTTTATCTATTGTATATACTCTTAAATGTAATTTGTTATGAGGTTTAATACCATTTTTAATCCTTATTAAATCTTTGAAAGGTTTATTAGTATGTATCAATAATACTTTTGGTAATTTTTAAAGTTTTATTTGTTGTTGATATTGGGAACAATATATTGGAATTACTTTTGTTGAAAATAGTCCATTAAACATTGTTCAATATTTTTATAATTTCACCTCTCCTTCATTGGTATATTCGAAACTGAATAAATTTAAAAAGTAATTAAAATTAAAATTATTACTTTGTCCTTTTATATTACATTTACTCTCTTTTATATTACATTTATTCTATCCTTTGTAACTATTCCAAACATTTGACGTATAGGATTATTAATTTGGCCAATTTTATTCGATAATCTAAATAAACTCAATTATCTAATAAATACATTTAATGTATCAATAATATTTTAATTACTATGAAGGATGATTTAATTCATAACATCTTTCAATTTCTTCAAGTAATTTCAAATTCACCAATATCCTTGTTTTATTTATAATAAAATAATGGATATTATTTCAAGCATCTTTAATACCATCCAGCGTTTTTTCTATTAACAAATTACTTACATTCCAAATGATTATATGCGGATGTTTTTTTGATTTCATTACTTTTTTCATTTTTTAAATGTTATTTGAGTGGAAGGATTGTTAGTAAAGTCCCTAAACAAAAAAATACATCCCCATATCTTAGCATTAAATCTTTAAAATACCTTGAACTTGATTCTTCTGTTTTGTTGTTCATCTTTATTACATTACTTACATCGGCTTTTTCTTTTTCATCTATTTGTGCAACTATAATAACAAGTTAAATTAAAAATTAAATTTATTTATAAAACAATACTATTAAATACTACTTACCTTTCTTATGACCAATCAAATGAACATTCCTAAGCCTTTTTAACTCTACTATTTTTTTAGTAATTTCAACTCTTTTAGCTTCGAAAAATTCTTCTGTTTCAATACAATCTCTTAAAACATTTTTATTCATTTACTTCAAAACAACCCATTTCTTTTCTTGATAACTACTTAAAGAGTTTTATATAATAATCTTTAATCATATCAAATGCATCTTTTCAACGCCAGTCTCAAAATTACTGTTATCAATCTCATTTTCAATCCCTTATGAATTTATTAATACTTTTTAAACTTATTTTTACATAATTAGCCACTTACTTAACAACTTGAGAGCATTTTTACTCTTATATACTTTTTCATTTAATTGAATAGCAGCTGAAAAACTACCAGTATTAAACCTTGAAATTCCCTAGTTACCACAAATGTTATCTTCAATATCAATTTCATCTGAATTCATCAAACCAATTAAAGATCTTCCTATTTTTTGATTATTAAAAGTGGAAGTTAAATCATCTTCTTTAAAAAAATTGTAAAATTAGTTGGTGATCTTAAAGCTTCTTGACCATCACAATAGTATTATCCAATATTTGTTTCATTAAGATTAAATGTTGTATTGGTAAATCTCACTAGTCTTTGATTATTAAATATAAGAACTATAATGTCTTTTTGAGCTCTCCTTGTAGATTTGGGGTTTTTCATACCGTTGAGATATCCATCCATTTATTAGTGAGTGTATTGAACTTATTTAAAAGATAAAACTAGATACTTGAAATATCAAGTTAATATAAGCATCTAAAATTTTTAAATAATAGCCAAAAATTGCATAGAACGACTTACAACTAGATGCATTGATATTTTTTAATTTATAGTCAAATTCATATTAGGAAAAAATGACACTGAACTAAAAACGATGAAAGATATCTAGCTGCAAGGCGTTCTAAAAGCATTTACAGATAAAAACACTTAGTACGAGGAAATGGTTTTGTAAAAGACTATTGTTTTGATAAATAACAAAGTAGAATATTAATCAATTATCATATAACTTAAAGAGAAAAAAATAAAAAAGAATAATAATTACTGTATCAAGTAATAAACAAAGTACAGTCAAAGGAATCATCGTATCTTATTAAACTTATAAGTTATATCTATTATGAATTTGAATATTTTGCCAAATAATCTCTTGTTCATTATGATTAATATTAATGCATTTAATATATAGTTCCAAACTAGTTTAATTGTGATTATATTAAATTTATTTTAGTCTTTACATAATAAGACCAAAATGATAAAACAGCAAGAAATTAAGTGATAATACCAAACAATAACGTACTACATTAAGTAAAGATGACAAAAAGAAATCATAAATGTTGGTATAAGAATAAGAGATGAACACAGGATAAGAGGTATCTCAATCAAAACTAAAATATAATATCTGTAAAGCATTTATTTACCGAGAAGATAAATGATGACCAATCAATCACACATACAAATTAACAATAAGTTGAAAAGCAACATTGATAAAACTAAAAACAATACTAGTAATACAACCAAAGGTACTTTATGGAGAAAAACTACTAATCTAAGGAAGACCATAAAAGAGGCTTCAAAAGAATTAAACTTAAACTCTGGGGCTGTAAGAAAAAAATACTGATAGTAAAATAAATAGCTTCAAAAATGCTGTTGGTAATAGCCGAGTAGCAGTATAAGATGCTGAACCAGTGGAAATACTTTTTCCTTGAGGATATATGAAAAATGGTAAAGAGACCAGAAAAAATTTAGTAGGATTAATTTTTTCATCAAAAGATGTTAAAGAAACAATCAGCAAATTAAACATCAAGTTTGAAACAACAAAATACATTGCTACACAACTATGAAAAAATAGGTAATCAAGCTAACAGCAGCCTAGAAAGCTCCACTCAAAGACGTAAAAGTAGGATAACTCGTACTATTAGAGGTGCTTTATTGGAATCAATAAATATCCGAAGGAAAACAAAATTAAAAACATGAAAATCTTTTACATAAATTGTTCCACGGAAAAAAGTAAAAGGAAGGAAAAAATAAAGAAAAGATAGGCATGGAAGGGCATAATAAAGACAATGTTGTAGAAAAAATTGTCAAAAATCAAAATGAAAAATAATGACAGAAAAGGACAGTGAAATTAATTTCAATGGGTGACCAAGAGCTTTTTGAGCTTAATAATCAAGAGGAATTTACTGCATAGGAGGGTGGTAAAGATAATTACAAAAATGATCAGGCATTAATTAAAGCTAATAAAAATAATTTATAAGTTGCTCTAAACTAGTACTTTCTTATAAACTTATTTTAATAGTTTCAACTAATAAATAAATTTTATAATTTGGTATGTTATTATTATTATACTTTATCATTATATTAATAATTAGTAATTTTATTGATAATTTTATTTAAACACCAAAATCACTATAAAAATAATAATATGCAATAAGTTACAAACTATATAAAACAAATAAAATAAAAAATATTATTGTAAGGTTTATTTAAAATATTATAAAACTTAATAGCTTTATTAAAAAGTATAATATTAAAAAGTAATATTAAAAAAGCTTTAAATTATGGGGATGTCTTTTTTGACTTTATCACTTTTTACATTTTTAAGTGCTATTTGAGTGGAAAAATTCTTATTAAAATTCTTAAACGAAGAAATACATCCCCATTCTAATTTTAATAATGTTAAGAAACTTAAAAATTATAACATAAAAAAATAAATTAGATAATGACTTTTTAATTAGTTAAAATGGGGGTGTTTTTTTTACTTTATTACTTTTTCTATCTTTTAAGTACTATTTGAGTGAAAAAATTATTAGTAAAATTCTTAACCACAAAAATACATCCCTAAATGCTGAAAACACATTAAAACAAATTTAAGATATGGGGCTGTCCTAATTGGTTTCAGAATCTACTTAGAAATTAATCCAAATTTAAAATTTCAAGTTTGTGTCCAATATAACGGTTAAATCTAAAAAGCCTAAAATTAAATGTCTCTATTTAAAACTTATTTTAATTGTTTCCTTTTCCTAAATAGCTAATTTTCCTAACTATATATTTTATGTTAGTTCTGTTAGATATTTAACAGATATATAATATATAACTATATGATTATATAATTATATAAATACATAATTATATAAACACAGTTATTTGACTTTATTTGACTTTATTTTTGTTGAAATAAAAATAAAATGCAAACTTTCATAACTAAACTTCGAAATGGAATTTTTGAAAACTTCAATACGATAGGGAGGAGTACACAATATAAACATTGTAATTCATTTACATCAATTTTAAGAGCTACTTATAACAACCCAAGGTTTATGGAATTTTATAATAAAACAAAACAAAGAAAAGATATATTATCAAAGTTTACTATCGATAATAATAAACTTAATCAAGTAATGTATAGAATTAGTGCTTTAAGGGAAACAGGAAACAAAAATCAGCAAGTAGCGTTATTATCAACTATAGCTTCAGTATATTCTTTTGATGAATGTAAGAGTTTTGGGTTTAATATAAATAGAAATCAATATGATTATTCAAAAACAAGTAATAATAATAAAATATCAACATTAAAACCTATTATTAAAAATACAAAAAAAATTAAAGATGACCAAATTGAAACTATTATACAATATTTACTAAATGATTCAACTATTTCATCAAGATTTAATAAAAAAAATAACGATAGTAAATATTCATCAGATAATATATATATATTAAATAAAAGTAGAAGAATGATATATAGTAAATATTTGAATGATCTAAGAGATAAAGCAGTAGCCAGGTCAACGTTCTTTAAATATATACCAACTAATTTCAAAAATCCAGCAAGAAAAACGGATCTATGTAATATATGTACCCAGTATACAGTTAGAAAAAAGTTATTTGAAAATAAAATAAATACAGCAAAAAACAAAGCAGAGATAGAAGAAATTTTCAACGAAGAAGAAAAATTATACAAATTACATAAATTCTGTGTTGATACTCAAAAAAACACATTTAATGAAACTATCAAAAAATTAAATAACAAAAGTTGTATAATAGTTTTAGATTTTAAACAAAATATGGAAATAGGAACAAGACCAGATTCAATAAATCTAGATCATTATAATAAACAAGCTATATCAGTATTAGGCTTTGGTGTATTATATTTAAAAGATGATAAAACAATAGGCAAAGTTTACTTTGATTATTTATCTGAAATATTGAATCATGATTCAGCATATGCAGGAGATTGTTTAATCGATTTAATCTCTACAGAGCTTCTATTTAAAAAGTTTACAAAAATTAATATATGGGCAGATACAGGAAATCATTTTAGATCCCAAGAGTTCTTACATTATATGTTTAAAGAAATTCATAAAATAAATAGTAGTTTGAATGTTAATCTTAATTTTTTTGCTGAGCATCATGGAAAAAGTATAGTTGATGGACATTTTGGAAACCTTTCAAAATGGAAAAGTAGTTTTGAAGCGTTAGGTAAAATAGAAGATATCGATCAATTAATTTCAAGATTTGAGGCTTTTATTTGCGAGCATAATAAAATTAATAACTCGACTGTTAATAATGGGAAAACAGATATAATTTTTAAAAAGTATAAAAGAAACAAAAATACAAAAAGAATAATAGAGATGCAGGGCATTAAGAAGTATTTACATTTTATTAAACATAACAATAAACTATATTGTTATCCAGTATCTGATACATCAAAAAAAAGCGATATAGTCCCAATTAAAGTTATAGAGTCTATAGAAAACAGAAAAATTAAAAGATCGATCCCAGCTTACCTTACGAAGATAACAGAGAATTTAAAAATTTCGATATTTACTAAGCAAGTAAGTAGTTTGTTGAATGATAGAAATAGATTGTTAAATGTTAGGATTACTTAAGTTATTAATAGCTAAGTTAATAAATAGTCAAAGAACAAGTAACTGTAATAATATGTAAAAACTATTATTACTTGTACTATATAGGGATGGTCAATTATAGTTTTGGGGCTGACCACTCCCTCCCATGCAGCTATTTATTAACTTGGCAATATATTAATAATGTAATTATAACATTAAAGTAGTTTATTTATTTGATAATAAATCTACGATGTTGGTTATAAAGCAGTTGATAATAAATATTTCTCAATTAAGCTTTATAAGAACATGTATTTAAGATCTAGTAGAAATTCAACTAACTTACAGTATGAGCTATAATATAATGGTTTAGAACTGTGTTTGGGTACTTTTGTTTTAATAAAAGATGTGATTTTATAGAATTTTAAGCGAAGTTTTTAAAATACAAATTTTTTTAAAATTGGATAAAATAATGAAACTAATTCAGACAACCCCATATGGATATATATTTTCTTGTTTAAAGTTTTACTAACAATTTTTCCACTCAAATAGCACTTAAAAAATGGAAAAAGTGATAAAACTAAAAAAATGTTATCATATAATAATAATAATAATAATAATAATAAATTAATAAATTAATAAATTAATAAAAATAATATTTAATAAAAATAATATTTAATAAAAAGATATGGGGGTGTATTTTTGTGCTTGGTAATTCTATTAATGATTTTTCCACCCAAATAGCAATTAAAAGATGTAAAAGTAATGAAACCAAAGAAAACATCCTTCATATCTTTTATTTTCATTTATTTGTTTCATCTTAAAGCCATATTTTATTTATGAAAAAAATGCAAACTTGTAAAAGTAATAGAGTAAAGGATGAAAGATTCTAGAAAACATCCCAATTAACAAGCTTTCCGAAGCATAAAATAATATATTTGGTAATAAAACTTCTGCTCTAAGTTATAAAGTTCAATCTTTTTTTGAAAAATTACTATTATATTGATTCAAGTATGGAGATTCTTAAATTATTTTAGTAGCAACTTTAAAAAGCAGTATAAGCTACTCAAAATCCGTCCAACTTAAATCTAACACGGTAGCAAAATAAATGCCCTCAAATTTTAATTGAATCTTCCAAGAAAGCTTATGTATGTGTCAATAATCCCTAGTCAAGCCATAGCCTTATCGGTATTATTTTACTTCATTCTTAGCTATATTATAAATAAGTAAGAATTAAATTGAAATATGAAAATAATGTTTCAATATTAGAACTTTCAAGGTTTAAAACGATAAACTTTTGTTTGTTTTAACCAATAAAATATTTACAAAATTTAAAAGTATAAGGCAAAAATAGATTGACTTAAGAAGCAACTGCAGTTTTAAACACCAAAACAATTAATTTACCAATATCTAGTTTAGCCGTATCGGAAAAAAAATCGGCAATTTAAAAACTATCAAAAGAATCAAACTTAAACTTAAAGTAACAATATCATTAATATTAATATTAAGGGATAAGAGTAATATTAAAACTTAAAATGCCAACTATTATAATGGACTATAAACCATAGATAATTATAGAATAATAACTAAAATTTGACACTTTAATGATCTTGACCAAGTAAGGTTTAATACTTTATCAAATCATTCGGACCGAAATTGCATAATAAATTCATGGTAAAACATGGGTCAACGTAATAAGAAAAATAATATTATATAGTTTAAAATGATTGGTTAAGAATATCAGTTTATGCTGTCAACTATTACTTATATATGTCAAAAAATGCTATATAAATAGAAGAGTCCTAAATTTAATATTTATATCTTTACAAGAATCACTAACACCAAAATGACTTTTGCTTTATCTCTTAGCCCAGAACATGGTTATGTAAATTTAATTTTATCTGCTTATTCATTTAATAATACAACTATTAGGTATTATTAACTTCTGCTGCCGTTTCTGTTCAATGCTTTCTCAGTGCTGCTGCTGTATCAAGCTTAAGAAAGAAATTTAATGTTCCAGTAAGTTTAAACAATAATTCAAATAGACTTGATTTAACATTGATAAAAATAGTACCCAGATTCTGGTGATGGCAGACACGCTGCTAAATTAAGGTAAATAACAGTAATTAATAGGATTATAGTATATTAAGTAATATAATAGTGATGAACAATGGGAGCAATTCCACAATGCCCAAAGAGCTCATCGTAATTATACTGAACAAGTAGGAGTAACTCAATCTTTATTACTTGCTGCTGGTATTCTTCATCCTAAAGTAGCTACTGGACTTGGATTAGCTTATATTGTAAGTTTTGTACCCTTTATATTATATTTGTTTTATTGATGTATAAAAAAGGCTGGACGTCAACTTTATTATCACGGTTATGTTAACCAAGGTCCAAGTGGTAGAGTTTATGGTGTATTACTCTTAGATGGTGGATTAATCGGTTTACTTGGCACCTTAATCTACTCTGGTTTATCTTTGGCCGGTTTTATTTAATCTCTTAATAGTCATATAATAAACTTAAAATAGCATTTAATATATTGTAACTTTTGAATGTAAAATATCAAGTAAAAGGTAGCTTAGTACTAAAGATTGTTATTTAGTAAATTTACTAATATTTTGACTCTAATTGTAAATATTATTGAAACATTTTAAAGAGAACGTTTCATGTTTTGTATAAAATTGATTATGTATATTACATTTGAAAGTATAAAAATAATTATCTAATAAACATAAATACAAATACAGTGATAGGTGTAAGGTGTAAACTCGCTTTTGTCCAAACTGTATGGGACATCATTTTTTATTCAACATTTAGTTTGAAAAAAATTAACTTTATGTTGTATAAATAATGAATAAAACAATGAAACAATCAAAATTTTCATATTTAATGGATGCAATACTAATGTTTTGTTTACAATAACTATAAGATTATAAAGACCTTAAATTTTATAAAAAACAAACATATAATTTCAAAATCAATTCTTTTATTTAAACTTTATATTATAAATTAAAAAATGTATATATAAGAAAAGGTATTATGGACTGCAATTTAATTCAAATTGAAGTGTTAATAAACAGAGGAGCTTAATGAACTTGCTTTCAAAAATGGGAACCTAAAGAGTACGAATAATAACAAACTAATTAAATATGTTATTATTGTTATTGTTATTTAGGTTCATATGAGATAATGAAAAACGGGGTTGAGGTGGGGATGCTAATATTGATAATGGCTCATATTCCATTGGATTAATTAAATTTAATGAACTATTCTTGCTATTATTAGATACGTTATTGGTATTGGTATTACCAAACATATTCAAACTTGGATTATACATATGAATAGAATCCAAAGAAGGGTCTAGTGGAGGCATAGAAAAAGAGTTTGGATATGGGGAATAAGGATTCATTGATAATGCATTAGCATTAGAAGCAAACAATTCAGAAGGCGATTGATGTAAATAACAACATCTTTTACCATAAGGACAACTACCAGTCTCATAGTAATTCTTACACAATTGTGTTTTATACTTAGGATGTCGGTTCACAGTTCTAAGATCAGCTACTCCATGCGCAAATCGACATTTTTGATTATATCGACAATGGCCTGTATTTAAAAAAGTAGTACACATTTCGGTTTTAAATAAAGTCACGCTTTTGTTTCTATTTTCATCATTTTGGGCTGATTCTGGGCTATTATTTTTTTTACCATTTTTACCATTTTTATTATTTGTATTACCACTTTCATCATCATCATCTAATCCAAGACGATCAAGTGAGTTAATTAGATCTTCTTCAAAAGCAAGCATGTCTTTTGATTTAAAATTGGAAGGTAAAGAGTCATAACTAGGGTATGTAGGTGGTGCTTGATACTGATAATTATTCAACTTATTATTAATACTATTATTAATGTCATTGGATTCTTTATCCTTAATATCGCTGCTCCCATTATTTAACTTGGTCTTAGGATTAAATAAGTCTAAAGAAGGAGTGCGAAAAAAAGAAGTAGGATCTAAATTGGTATGAAACGGATCCCATTCATTTTTTTTGGATAATGAAGGGTCAGTAGAAGTACTAGATGAAAGTGATGGTTGGAAAACCTTTATCTCCTTATTTTCTTTTTCTATTTTGCTTTGGGTTGTATTTGTTGTAAGCATGATACTATTGATTTATTTATATTATTCTATTATTTATATTAACAATTTGGTTATAAATAAAATTTAATTAATAAAGAATATTAATCTATAAATAACTATATATATACGTAAAATAAATTAAAAAGGTATATATATAAGAGATAGATAATCTAAAATGAATAAATAAATAAATAATCTTCTATATCAAACTATTATTACAAACAATAATAATTCAACGTTATATAAATAAAAAGATAATAAATAAATTCACTTAATTATAATCCAACAAGTTAATAACTATAATAATAAAACTAATTGGGTGTATTATTATTACAATTATTCGATCTCAAATCACTTAAAAACAAAACAAAACAAGACTTTAGTAGAAAATTTTTAATTTCAAATGAAAATTTTTTCAGTGTTCTTTTACCTAGTTTTTAATATTTTTTGACAAATTAAAATTTTTTATAAATTATCATATTACGAATACCACTTTAATTTTAAAATTCACTTATACTTTACCTAATAAAATTATATATTCTTATATAAAAGGACTTTAATTAGTAAAACTGGAATTAATGATTTTTTCTCGGTAAATCATTGGTGAATAGCTTTAGCTAAACTTGAAAAAATTATATTAAAAGATAAAATAAAAAAACGGTTAGCTAAATAAAATAAGTGAATATATGATTTTATATATTTTAATGGAAACAAACTTATTTTTTTATTCTACACCAATATTTAGAATACAGTTTTTAATATGAAACAATCTATACTAAAAAAAATTGTCTTGGATTAAATAAAAGAATGGGATCTTGAAATTTCAAAAAGCATATCTTATTATTGGCTGAAGGCCAGCCAATTAAATTAGACTCACTTTGCATTTCATAATAGGCAAAAATAGGCTTTTTATTAGTATTAGAAGTAAAAAAATTATTTAAAGGCAACATAGAAGGATGGGATCCAAAGGAAGTAAAAAAAATAAAAAGGAAGATAAGAAGGGAAATAAGAAGAGTAAGCTACTAAAGAAAATTAGTAAAAAATTGGACCAAATTTATGATGTAATTTGTAAACATAGCAAGAACAGTAAGGATGGTATTATTGAACTACATAAATTAGAGACTGGAGATGAAGCGTTAAGAACTATAATAGAAACCATGAAACAAAAATACACATCAAATGATGGAAACAATGATACAATAAAGGATGAAAGTTTGGAACTAGAAAATGAATCGCTAGAATTAACATTAGAGAAAATGAAGGAAAATAATAATGATAGTAAAAGTAGCCAAGAAGATGATAAAAGGAAGGATATTAATCCGGAATCAAAAATAAACAAAAAGGAAGTAAATAGTTATATGGGAGCTACAAATAACGAAAATACAATGGTGATCAAGAGTACGAAGTTAGAGCAAGAAAACAATGAATTAAAACTAGCATTAAAAGCTAGTGAAGAAAAAAATAATAAAATAAAAAGCGGACTAAATTGTATAGTATGCTTAAATTATTATGAACTGCCACATAATTTAGAGTGTGGTCATGTATTTTGCTTTCACTGCATTAAAGATTGGTTTTTGAGTCAAATTCGAAATGATGTGAATTTGTTTTGTCCACTGTGCCGTTGTAATATTCAAAAGGTTCCTAATTTTTGTTTTATTTTATATGAGCAGATAAATCATCAACTGGAAAACAATCCTAATAATAATAGCCTCCAGCTGCTAAAGAAAGTTAAAACAAGTTATCAAATGTATCAAGATAAAAAACAGGATATTTGGCTAGATATCTTTCCCAAATGTGGCATACGTAGTACCATAAAGGATGATGATGATGACGTCGAAAGATGCACTAATTGCCATTGGGAAGTGGTTAAAGGCGTTTGCACAAATTGCAATAATGTTTATACTTTAGATGATATTGTACCTTCTAGTTCAGATTCCGATACCGAGCTATCAGACGATAATAATGGTGATAACGAGAATGAGAATAATACCAGCAGTAAGAGAAATAATGATCTATCATTAAATTCTATTCTAAAAGATAATCATAATGATGGGTTTTTAAGTAATAGTTCAGAAGGTGAAGGAGAGCTTTTGGGCTATGATAGTATGGATCAAAGTGACGCAGAGAAAGATATAGAATTGGACACTGATGATGAATCATTTATATGTAATGACGATGAAGTACAATATGATACTGGAGCTGAGGATAATGAAGATGATGATGAAGATGTGGAAGTGGAAGAAATTGTATTTAATAGAAATAAAAGAAACAATGAGGATAATAATGAAGATGAAGTTATTATAAAAAGAAGCAAAAAGATAATCCTTGATGATGAAGATGAGGAATAAATGACGGGTTACAACAAGCTTAACTTACATTATTTCTACCCATATTACCCGCTTTATTTAATAAAATATCATTTACGTTTTATTGTTTATTTTATTAGTCATAAAATGTAGAATTATAAAATTAAAATTAACTTAACATTTTTATTATTTTACAAAAAAATAGAAGTCACGATAAAAGTATGAGTATTAAAGAAGACTTGATAATAAATTAAGAATATTACTTTGGTCAAATAAAACAGAAACATCCCAAGGACAGTCGAAATTAAAGTTATTATTAATTTGAGGCACGTAACCTGTCCACTTGATTAGATCAATATAAAGCTTAGCGTCATAATTGATGGTCAATGGCTTTCTCTTACTTGCGTCCGAATTACATGAGCTCTTTAATATACTTGCAGTAGCTAAATTCTCTTTAGAAGTATCTTTGGTGTTATAAAATAGTGTAAATGGTAATGTAAAAGGTGTGGTGGCCATAGCATTGATTGAAACAGGCCTTGGTAAATAACCTTGACCGATAGGTGAGTTGTTCAATTTAGCATCTATAGTTATATTTGATACCGCAATGTTAATATAATTTTGACTTTTGATATCCAAATTAAGTGCTAATGGTATAGAAACTACACCATCGCTGCTATGAGATATTTTATCAGTCAATGAAGAAGAAGTAATAGAAGAACCATCTTGATAGCTTAATTGTTTGAACTCGAAAGAGGGTATTCTAGGGAATAAGAAAAAGATAGCAGCACCAATACCACCTAATAATATTAAAGTAATTACACCACATAGTAAGGCTCCTTTTCTTGATAAACAACAACAGCAGCAAAATCTGACACAACAATTCCTTTTTTTCTGTGGTATTCCATTTTCATCAATGCTCATTCTTTCTCTTCCACTATTTAATCCAATTCTACTCTCTCGATTGTCTGTATAATTCATTTTATAAGATTTAATTTATTACAACAGTGGTTATATACGAATAAAGGTTTCTAAAATCAAAGAAGTTTAATCCAGTCAGGGAACAAATATAATTAAGAAAATAATAAAATAGAACTTATTTATATAATTCAGTCATAATAGTCTTTATTCTTTAGTCACTATATCATAAATTAATATTCTATTAATAACTTTGTTTGGCTATCATTGGCTCACTTTCTTTATTTTTATTTTCAAGCCTTAATGATGTCCGAATTTATTTTACCTTGAAGCATTAAATGATATAAATATTTCAATTACCAATTAACTCTGTTTTTCTCTGCCTTAATTGGCTTTTTATATTTGAATTATTACGGAAAAGATAACTTTGTTATAAAGATTCATATTTATTCTTTAATTTATCCGTCCTTGTTATCATTTGTTGTTACTTTGTTGCTCCTTTTTTCTTGGCTACCTATTTTTATAACCTCAAAGTGAAATTTTGCTTGGTTTAAATAGTAATTTCAAATCAAAAATAAGAAACATTATTAACCAAATGTATTAAAATAACTAAATTTTATACATATTTAAAAATCATATTAAATGTTGTAACTTTTAATATAAGTTATGATATAACTATTGAACCTATGTTATATTTAAATATCATTATTAATTTAAATTAAAGTATATAATAGATGATACTAGTTTTACCTAATCATTTCAATCACAGACCTAATCTAAGATTGCTAACGGTTCCTTATCATTTTAATTTTATCTTAAATATATATACTAGACTCAAAAGACTAGAAGTGAGTTTATTAATAAAAAGTGTAAAATAGAGAAAAAGAAAGGTACTTCATAACGAAAACTCATTATATAAAATACAAAGTTATTAGAGACATAAACTCAATTTGCTATTTACTAATAATTCTCTGGGTCATTTAAAAGCAACTGTATAAAATTATAAACTTTAACTTTTTTGTATATTTAGGCTTTATTTATTAAAACTTAAAGTTTTAGAAAATATATGGGGGTGTATTTTTGTTTAAGAATTTTGCTAACAATTTCTTCACTTAAACAGTGTTTGAGATGGAAAAAGTGATGAAGCTAAAAAAAACATCCCCATATAATAAAGGAGATTTAACTACATTTTATTAAATATTATATAAAAAATAAAAAAATAAAAAAATAGATAAAATAAGATAAAAAAATATTAATTTAATATTAATTTAATATTAATTTTTTATTAAACATTAATTAATTCAAAATCAGCATAGTTAAATTTGGCTGATTTACCTAATACCAGCAACTGCTTTAATTGTTTGTTATTGAATACAATCGAATCAATCTTAATAAATTTGGTATTAACTTTATTAATACTATTACTATTTAAATTAAGTTTATAAATGGTATTATCATTATTCAATACGAAGTAAACTTCATTACTATTGCAGTTGTGTAATAATTGTAGTATTTTATTATTATCGTCCTTAATATTAATACTTTTCTTAATATTGTTAACAACATTTAAAGAATTGACTTCATTTTTTTGATCATTATAGTTTAACTTATAAATATAATAATAGCCAGATGAGAAATAAACCTCCTTTTTGGAATCATTATAGACTAATCCTTTGATTTTACCTAAATTGCTTCTTAATAGCTGACTCTTGTTGTTACTTAATGAACATTGATACAGATTCCCATTCTTCGTTGATAATAACAGCTTATCTGTGTTTTTAATGTGTACTAATCCTGTTAACAGGTTCTCTTTATTACTATCTTCATTAATGGTACATAATTTGAAATTCTTATCACTTCTTTCTTCATTGGTGGTCAATTCAGCTTTAAATAAAGATTTGCATGTTTGATCAAAATAAACTAGCTGGTTTTTAATAATTAAGAAATGGGTCACATTAACAGGAGTTCGGGGCATAATAGGTATATTTTCTAAATAGCCGCCTTGTACCTTTTGAAATGGTAAATAAGGATTCAATGAGTTGTAACTTATTATCTCTTCCTTGTCCTCATACAATTGAGCCGCTACTTCGTTCATTGGGATCGATAAGTCATTACTATTTAATTCTTTTATATCTTGAATCTTGCACTGCAATAATGATATAAAATAACTAAATACTAAGCATAATAAAATTCCAAACTTCATTTTAATGTAACTGTTCAAAGTAATTATTAGTGGCGTAATGGAATATAACGATATTAAAAAATATAAAAGTGAAAGACTTTAAAGTTAACTTTTGATTATTTATATCTCAATTTCTTTTAGAATTTTTATTCACTAAATGTTGGATGAAATTAATTAACTCATTCATTTTTTCATGGTTACTTGAGTCATTTGTTTTTTGTCTGTATAAATATTTATAGGATTCCAAATGTGAAATTAATAAGAATATTATTTAAAAATAACTCATTATTTAAAAATAGTAATTGAAATAAAGATACAAAACGTGGTATTAAATAGTTATTAATTTTTTTAAGCTTATTAGCTTATTAGCTTATTATATTTATTTATTTTCTTATAACATTAAACTTCAAATTTTGGACTCAAAATATCAAAATAATAATTAAGGCATTGTATATTATTGAGATGTTAACTTTATTCCTAAATAAAAACTTGGGACTCTTTACCTTTTAAAATTTTATTAAAATTTAATTTAAAAAACCAATATCTGAAATGATATCATATTAATGGTGTTAATACTAGACTATAAAAATTTAAGTCTAATTGACAAGCAGTCTACTGGCTAGTTGAGTTCATAACTATTGATTGGCTGGTAATCAAATCATAGCAATTATACCTTGAAATAAACCAATTATCTCCTACTTTTGTAAAAAAGCTATGACTTGATCAAAAATCCAAGAACATAAAAAAATTCAATTTAACTTGATTGATTTTAAAATGAAATCTAGTGAAAAAGTATAAAAGAGACTAAAATTCGTTATTCGCTTATTACTTTAGTTATTAACATTAACATATAAGAATTGAATGAAGTGTATGAAAAACCATTTTCAGCAAGCAGGCGCTTGATAGGTATTGAAAATATAAGACATCTAGGCATTTTGAAGTTGCTTTAGTGATACATTTTGTGTTCTTTAAAATGCACATCAAAGGAAGCTTACTACTTTTCAAGTAGTAAATTATTCTTTGGGACGCATCTAGTGGTCTCCCTTCACTGGTTTTGATGATAATTTGTTATTCTAAACAAGTAAATGCTAAAATATCTAAATTTGATATAATCCCTTATACATTCCATTAAACTGACTTGATACATTTGCTTTATTCAGTGATTTTTCAACTGATGTATATAGTTTTTGATGATTTGATAGAATTTGAAAGAATAAAATATAACTTTAAATTGTAAAAAGCTTCATTTTGAATTTAGCGTTATTTTTGCTACTACCATATTGTATATAATTTTATTTAATATCAAATGCAAAAAAGATTCAAATCATAACTGAACAGACCTTATAAGGGGATTAAAGAGAGAACAAAATATTCCAATACGACTAAAACAAAAGGTTGTCAATCTAGAAGAATTAGATTGTAAGTTTTTAAAACAAACCTAAATTTAAAACCTAAAAAAATAGACTGAATATAAATTGTAAGATCCGCCACACAGCTTGAAAAGGAATCTAGGCTGGGTTGGATGAGTAATAAGATATAAACTATTAGTTTTATTACTATTAGAAATATGAGGATGTTCCTTTTGGTTTCATCACTTTTTCCATTTTTTAAGTGTTATTTGAGCGGGAAGATTATTAGTAAAGTTCTTAAACACAAAAATACGTCCCCATATATTATCAAAGTTTACTATTGATAATAATAATAAACTTAATCAAGCAAAGTATAAAATTAGTGTTTTAAGGAAAACAGGAAATAAAAATCAACAAGCAGTGTTATTATTAACTATAGCTTCAGTATATTCTTTTGATGAGTGTAAAAGTTTTGGGCTCAATAGAAATAGAAATCAATATGATTATTAAAAAATAAGTAATAATAGTAATAAAATATCAACGTTACAACCTATTATTAAAAATACAAAAAAATTAAAGATGACCAAATTCAAACTATTATACAACATTTACTAAATGATCCAACTATTTCATCAAGATTTAATAAAAAAATAATGATAGTAAATATTCATCAGATGATATATATATTAAATAGAAGTAGAAGAATGATATACAGTAAATATTTTAATGATTTGAAAGATAAAGCAGTGGCTAGGCCAATGTCTTTTAAATATATATCAAATAATCTCAAAAATACAGCAAGAAAAACGGATCTATATAATATATGTGTCCAACCTATAGTTAGAAAAAAGTTATTCAAAAATAAAATAAATACAACAATAAAAAACAAAGAAGAGATAGAAGAAATTTTCAATCAAGAAAAAAAGTTGTACAAATTACATAAATTCTGTGTTGATATTCAAAAAAACACATTTAATGAAACTATTAAAAAATTAAACAACAAAAGCTGTATAATAATTTTAGATTTAAACAAAATATGAAAATAGGAACAAGATCAGATTCAATAACTTTAGATTATTATAATAAACAAGCTATATCAGTATTAGGTTTTAGTGTTTTATATTTAAAAGATGACAAAACAATAGGCAAAGTTTACTTTGATTATTTATCTGAAATATTAAATCATGATTCAGTATATGCAGGAGATTGTTTAATCGATTTAATCTCTACAGAGCTTTTATTTAAAAAGTTTACAAAAATTAATATATGGGCAGATACAGGAAATCATTTTAGATCCCAAGGGCTCCTACATTATATATTTAAACAAATTCACAAAATAAATAGTAATTTAAATATTGATCTTGATTTTTTGCTGAGCACCATGGAAAAAGTATAGTTGATGGACATTTTGGAAATCTTCCAAAATGGAAAAGTAGTTTTGAAGCGTTAGGTAAAATAGAATATATCAATCAATTAATTTGAAGGTTTGAAATTTTTATTTGCGAACATAATAAAATTAATAACTCAACTGTTAATAATGGGAAAACAGATATGATTTTTAAAAAGTATAAAAGAAACAAAAATACAAAAAGAACAATAGAGATGCAAGGTATTAAGAAGTATTCACACTTTATTAAACATAACAATAAACTACGTTGCTGTTAGAGTTATAGAGTCTATAGAAAATATAAGGATTAAAAGATCAATCCCAGATCACCTTACGAAGATAACAGACAATTTAAATTTTTTGATATTTACTAAGCAAATAAATAGCTTGTTAAATGATAGAAATAGATTGTTAAATGTTAAGATTACTTAAGTTATTAATAGCTAAGTTGATAAATAGTCAAAGAACAAGTAATCGTAATAGTATGTAAAAACTATTATTATATTACTTGTACTATATAAGAATGGTTAATTATAGTTTTGAGGCTAATCACTCCCTCCCATGTAGCTATTTGTTAACTTGACAATACATTAATAGTATAACTATAACATTAAAGTAGTTTATTTATTCGGTAACAAATCTACAATGTTGGCTATAAAGCAGTTAACAATAAATATTTCTCAATAAAATTTTATAAGAACATGTATTTAAGATCTATTAGAAATCCAGCTAACTTATAGTATAAACTATAATAGAATGATTTAGAACTGTGTCTGGGTACTTTTATTTTGATAAAAAATTTGATTTTATAGACTCTTAAGCAAAGTTTCTAAAATACAAAATATTTAAATTGGATAAAATAATGAAATTAATTCAGACAATTCCAATGTTGGTTTAAAAATAACTAATAAATTGGTTATTATAATAACATACCCGATTTATTATCATTATCTATACTCTTCAAATTTAAATAAATTTCTTATTTTAATTATATGTATATTATGAAGCTTGCAAGGTAACTTTAACAAAGAAGTTATCTGATACCTTGAATTAAAACATAGCTTAAATTTGTATCGGACCAGTAAGCAGAACTTGTCTTTCAACCTTATCTTTTTCATCATCTAGTAGGGAATCTTTTATAAAACAGATAAAATAGTTGACATTTTTTCAACTGCTTTTTCTAAAGGTAGGAATTTGTTAGATGCTATAAATATTTTACCAGAAAATAACCTCTAAATAAGTGTGTCTTTTAAGTCACCTGACTCAAGTGTTTATACTTTTTAGTTTAATAAATCATTCGGAGCTAACACCACAGGGAAAAAAGGTTCAAAAGTGTAATTTTTATATAAAAAATTTAATTTAAGACTTTAGTTTTTAATAAAATGGCATCAGGTCTTCCCGTGTTTTACTAATTTTTATATTGGTCTAAGTTGCGAAGGTATAAAATCATAATAGAAAATAACACTTAATACAAAAATTATCTTAGCTTTGTATGAAATGACTATAAAAAACAAAATAGTAAGTTGGTTTTTTAAATTTGTTAATTTGGATGATTTTTGTATATAAAAAGCAATTAGAAGTTTTAATAATAATAACATTTTATATAAAAAAAACTATTAGTCTTTGTAATCATATTTATTTGACCTCTTCCATTATTATTTTTATTACATGTATATTTTCAAACTTAATATATGTACTATGGACTATTAATAGATGTAGCAAATGCTGCTTGAGGAATGCATTCACAAAGTTTGCATAAACCTTTAACACCTTGAAGTGTATAACAGCTTTGATTGGCAGGTCTACAACCCCCACCTCTATAAGTACAAGGAGCAATAGCGTGTATTTGGCAAATAAGTAAGCTACTAATAGTTAAAAAGGAAAGGATAGAAGTAATATTAAAGTTCATCTTTAGTTATGTGTTTAATATGGAATTTAACAGTGTCTTGAGCCTTTTATATGTATTTTTATGGTTCATTGTTTTTTGATGTTTTGCACTTTAGCTATGGGTAATTATTCCATGGTTCAGTCAATAACAATAAAACAGGTTTTTATTTTAATTGATGATCCATTCATTTAGCCTTTATATATTTTATACGATAAATTGACTCAAAGGTATAATTATAATAATGAAAATAAGAATATTGAACTTTTACACTAATTTGATATACTACAATAAAAAAACAGATCACCAAAATTAAATGAACCTTATCCATTTTTTTATTACTAATGTCTGAAGTTCTATATTAAAGTTTCTATAACAAGTACTTTCCTATTTAGTTATCATCATAATAAACGCGACTAACTGTAAATTTACCATATTTTCAACCTATAGTGCAGAAAAAATCAAACCTAAACCTTTACCAACATACCCTCCCATAACACCTCAGATGTGTTCAGATTAGATAATGAAGTAATCAATTTAAAGACAGTTCCGTAGCAATTTAAAGCTAACGACTCTTATTATTTTTCTGTTACATTGATTCAAGCAAAACATAAACTAAGTTCAAATTCCAAAAATTTATATAGAATATTCTCACATAATCAGATTCCCTAAACACAATTTCCACTCAATACAGCTTTTAGATACTTTAGGTCTTAGATATATACCAATAACTCTACCCAAGGTCTTCATAGTAAAACAAAAAGTATATGTGCAGCATTCAAAATTCAACAAAAGCAAGTCTTTTATGTGGGATTAAATATGTGTAAATTTTAAAAACTCTAAGCCAAATATTAAATCTAAATTTAAACATATCATTTCCACAATCTTTTTTATGATCCAAGTGACACTTGCACGATAGTTCTTCATAAAAGTCCTTCAATCATTTCAAAACCACCATTTCCTTCTAATCTTAAATAGAAAACTAAATATCATAGTTAAATGGATTTCACTAGATTCTATTTTTACATTATGTACAACATTATGATAATATTAAATCTACTACTACTTATACATTGCTACATCTTTTTTCAGCTTAAGTAAAAAATATAACTAATAATCATATTATCCCCCAAACTTAACGAGTTCAGCTCAAATTTTAGCTAATCTACGATATCCTATAAAATGTTAACTGGGACTTCTAAAATTTAATACTTCATCCCATCACATCTTAAACTTAATACGTGTATCATCTCCTAGTTCACTGCAATTTCCACTTTATCCAACCTCCATAGAAATTCTATGTCAAGTTTTGCTTTCTAAAATTTCTTCCATACATGAATTTAAATTTAAATTTAAATAAAAGACTAAAGCTGTAATAACTACTCATAAACATTGCTTATTTACTAAAGCTGGCTTATCCTAGGGAAGAGATGGAGATGTATTTTTGTGTTTAATTTTACTGACAATTTTTCCGCTTAAATAGCGCTTAAAAAATGGAAAAAACAATGAAGTCAAAAAACACTCCCAGATAGTAGTAACTTGAATAAGTTTCTAGTTGACTTGGTGCTTTTATTCTTTACCTTTAGTTGTTTTATTTAAGTTGCTAACTCACTTTTGTCTATTCCTGAAATTAGGCTTATTTTGAATACAGGATATGGGGTTGTCTGAATTAATTTCATTATTTTATCCAATTTAAATATTTTGTATTTTAGAAACTTTGCTTAAGAGTCTATAAAATCAAATTTTTTATCAAAATAAAAGTACCCAGACACAGTTCTAAATCATTCTATTATAGTTTATACTGTAAGCTAGTTGAATTTCTACTAGATCTTAAATATATGTTCTTATAAAGCTTAATTGAGAAATATTTATTATTGACTGCTTTATAGCCAACATTGTAGATTTGTTACCGAATAAATAAACTACTTTAATGTTATAGTTATACTATTAATGTATTGTCAAGTTAACAAATAGCTACATGGGAGGGAGTGATTAGCCTCAAAACTATAATTAACCATTCTTATATAGTACAAGTAATATAATAATAGTTTTTACATACTATTACGATTACTTGTTCTTTGACTATTTATTAACTTGGCTATTAATAACTTAAGTAATCTCAACATTTAATAATCTATTTGTATCATTTAACAAACTACTTATTTGCTTAGTAAATATCAAAAAATTTAAATTGTCTGTTATCTTCGTAAGGTGATCTGGGATTGATCTTTTAATCCTTATATTTTCTATAGACTCTATAACTCTAACAGCAACGTAGTTTATTGTTATGTTTAATAAAGTGTAAATACTTCTTAATACCTTGCATCTCTATTGTTCTTTTTGTATTTTTGTTTCTTTTATACTTTTTAAAAATCATATCTATTTTCCCATTATTAACAGTTGAGTTATTAATTTTATTATGCTTGCAAATAAAAGTCTCAAATCTTGAGGTCAATTGATCAATATCTTTTACTTTTATTTGATATATGGGGATGTATTTTTATGCTTAAGAGTTTTACTAACAATTTTCCCATCCAAATAGTGCTTAAAAGATGGGAAAAGTAATGAAACCAAAAAATACCCACACATGTATATCATCTGATGAATATTTACTATCATTATTTTTTTATTAAATCTTGATGAAATAGTTGGATCATTTAGTAAATGTTGTATAATAGTTTGAATTTGGTCATCTTTAATTTTTTTGTATTTTTAATAATAGGTTGTAACGTTGATATTTTATTACTATTATTACTTATTTTTTAATAATCATATTGATTTCTATTTCTATTGAGCCCAAAACTTTTACATTCATCAAAAGAATATACTGAAGCTATAGTTATAATAACACTGCTTGTTGATTTTATTTCCTGTTTCCCTAAAGCACTAATTTTATACTTTGCTTGATTAAGTTTATTATTATTATTATTGATAGTAAACTTTGATAATATATCTTTTATTTATTTTATTTTGTTATAAAATCTCATAAGCCCTTGGTTATTATAAGTAGCTCTTAAAATTGATGTAAATGAATTACAATGTTTATATCATATATTCCTCCCTATTATATTGAAATTTTCAAAGATTCCATTTCGAAGTTTAGTTATGAAAGTTTACATTTTATTTTTATTTCTATTTCGACAAAAAATAAAGTTAAATAACTATTTATATAGCTGTATAATTATATATTATATATTCATTAAATACTTAACAAAAATAACATAATATATATAGTTATGAAAATTGATTATTTAAGGAAAGGAGACAATCAAAATAAGTTTTAAATAAAGAGATTCAATTTTAGGCTTTTTAGATTTAACTATCACATTAAAGATGCAAATTTAAAAATTTAAAATTTGGATTAATTTCTAAGTAAATTTTGAAGCCAGTTTGGACAACCCCATATATTAATAATGTAATTATAACATTAAAGTAGTTTATTTATTCGGTAACAAATCTAAAATGTTGGTTATAAAGCAGTCAATAATAAATATTTCTCAATAAAATTTTATAAGAATATGTGTTTAAGATCTATTAAAAATTCAGCCAATTTACGGTATAAACTATAATAGAATGGTTTGGAACTGTGTTTGGACACTTTTATTTTGATAAAAAATTGGATAAAATAATGAAACTAATTCAAACATCCCCATTTGTCATTTTAACAGTAAAAAACAATAATATATTATTGTACTATTGAAAAGTAACTAAATAAATCATAAAACATAAAATGTATAGCTTTTTTTATTGCTACAGTAATGAAATTACTAAATTCAATAATTTTAATATATTTCTGTTTGATTTAACTACTATATATATATGATATTAAAGCTTATAAGTATACAAGTTTTTTAAAGTGCAAAAAAGCAATAGGCATAAAAGGCGTTTTAAGAATAAAATTATTATTTGTAACTTTTTAGTAGAACATTCAATCACATTGCAATATCATTACGAGCTAATATATATGTAAAATATCTACAAGAACTAGAGCAATGAGCAATTGAAGAATATAAATACAAAGTAAAATGTAGTAGAAAACATAAATAAATAAAAATCATAACTTTGATAGTTCAATTAAACAATTAAGATGAAATCAATTTTTGCTCATACCTCTTTAACCATTGGTTTAGCTTTACTTCAGTCTGCCTCGGCTCAACCTTTAAATAATAAAGGAGCATCAAAATCAGATATTAGTAAATGTTTCAGAGTTGATAATAATGAATGGGTAAACAGAACTGATACCAAAGTACCACCATGCTGGGTTGAAAACAATGGTAAGTATGACTGCTATGAGTATACTATTGGAACTCAGTGTTACGGCTGGCCGGGTATATTCGACATCACTCAAGTTCCAAATGATGGTGATTCCCCTAGTACAGAAATGAATGTTATATATATACTCCAAAACGAGCTTGAAGTGGTTATTCATGGTTTTAAAACATTTTTTGAATTAACGAAGCCGGTGGTTAGTCAAGATCCCTCTAACAAGAAATTAAGTGATATAGTTTTAAAAGGGTCTGATCTTTATAGTTTAAGAAATAACTTTAATTTCATAAATAATGTATTTCATCCAGACATCACTAATGTTGGTATAAAGACTAGAAAAAATGTTTCTGCTTTTGAAGGTAAAGAGCTTAAGGAAATCTTGAAAGGGGTTGAGTTAGCCTGTAGTCTTTTGAAAGTCGATAATAATCATGATGGGAAGCTTGATGAGTTAGCCGAACTTACTTTAACTAGAGATGAAATATTAGAACTAAGTCGTTCTTTAGAAGCTGCTAGTCCATATTTATTACCTAAGTCCAAAGAAGACGAAAAATTCGAGGAGCCTAATAAACAAATGGAAAAGAAAAAGTCTTGTAAGCTCAAATCAAACACAGCAAAGGCGGATATTGTATACCTTGTGCCACAAGATATAGAAAAGGCCATTCATGACTTTAGACTCTTTTTTGAGTTGTTAAAGCCAGCAACTGGTCAAGATGACTCTAGCAGGAAATTAACCAAATTGACTTTAAATGGACCTAAGCTTAGAGGAGCTAGGGAGGGCTTAGAATTTATTAACAAATCATTCCACCCGGAGAGCATTGATACCAGCTTAAAAAATAGACCAGGCGTTGCTGCTTTTGAGGGCGAAGCACTCAATGAAATCTTGAAAGGGCTTGAATTAGCTTGTAATCTTTTGAAAGTTGAAGATAATGATCACGATGGGAAGCTTGATGAATTAGCTGAGCTTACTTTGGACAAAGTTGAAATATTAAGAACAGCTCACTCTATAGAAGCTGCTTATCTAGGCTTACTTTCTAAGATGAATGGCTCTAATGGCTCTAAGGAAACTAAAGAGGATTTATGATCACGGTAAAATCAAAAGTGATAAATACGAATAAAGAGCAAATAAGTTTATGTTTTGATAATAACAAAGTTACCTGACACTTTATTCTATTTGTATTATTGACTTAGAATTACTTTTTAATCAGTTTAAAAAATAAAGTATTTATTATTTTATATAGAAAAATAAAATTGATTAATGGTTAAGTTTTCAGGTAGTTTTTTTTTTATAATATTAGAAACAATTCGCTAACTATAGATTTAAAGTTAGTCACACTTATTATACTAATAACTAAATAGGAAGGTATTTGTTATAGAAACTTTAATACAGAGCTTTCAATATTAATGAAATAACAACTAAAATTTACTTAATTTTAGCGATATATTTTTTAGCTCATTATGTCAAGCATCTGATATGAAAATTTAATTCTCTTATCCTTATCACTATGATATACCTTTGAGTCAATTTATCGTATAAAATATATAAAGGCTAAATGAATGGATCATCAATTAAAATAAAAACCTGTTTTATTGTTATTGACTGAACCATGGAATAATTACCCATAGCTAAAGTGCAAAACATCAAAAAACAATGAACCATAAAAATACATATAAAAGGCTCAAGACACTGTTAAATTCCATATTAAACACATAACTAAAGATGAACTTTAATATTACTTCTATCCTTTCCTTTTTAACTATTAGTAGCTTACTTATTTGCCAAATACACGCTATTGCTCCTTGTACTTATAGAGGTGGGGGTTGTAGACCTGCCAATCAAAGCTGTTATACACTTCAAGGTGTTAAAGGTTTATGCAAACTTTGTGAATGCATTCCTCAAGCAGCATTTGCTACATCTATTAATAGCCCATGATATATATACTAAGATGAACAAAACACGTGTAGTGAAAATGAGTTTTATCGATATACAGAATTTGAAATAAATAAAGTATTAATTCTCCAAGTTTAATATTGTATTCTATGTTTTTTAAATCTTTCATTGTTTGGAACTGCTTTTTTATTAGATGCTTCATAAGTGCACACATTTTGACAAAACAAAGTTCCTAAGAGTATATGACTGCAATATAAAACTATGGATGCGAAAAAATAATTTAGACAAAATAATTTTAAAAAATACAATATGGGGGATGTTTTTCTGGTTTCATTACTTTTCCCATCTTTTAAGCACTATTTGGATGGGAAAATTGTTAGTAAAACTCTTAAGCATAAAAATACATCCCCATATATCAAATAAAAGTAAAAGATATTGATCAATTGACCTCAAGATTTGAGACTTTTATTTGCAAGCATAATAAAATTAATAACTCAACTGTTAATAATGGGAAAACAGATATGATTTTTAAAAAGTATAAAAGAAACAAAAATACAAAAAGAACAATAGAGATGCAAGGTATTAAGAAGTATTCACACTTTATTAAACATAACAATAAACTACGTTGCTGTTAGAGTTATAGAGTCTATAGAAAATATAAGGATTAAAAGATCAATCCCAGATTACCTTACGAAGATAACAGACAATTTAAATTTTTTGATATTTACTAAACAAATAAATAGCTTGTTAAATGATAGAAATAGATTAAATGTTAAGATTACTTAAGTTATTAATAGCCAAGTTAATAAATAGTCAAAGAACAAGTAATCGTAATAATATGTAAAAACTGTTATTATATTACTTTGTAAAATCTGGTACTCAGTGATTGGAGTCAAAAACAGCTATTGTCTGGTTGACTACACTATAAATCGAAAGGTCTTAGTTTATGTGACTAAGATAGACTTGAATTATGAAGAATAGCACGTAATAGGCTACAGACTATGTAAAACAAATACAATAGATAATACTAATGTAAAATCTAGGTAAAATACTATCAAAAAAACTTAATGATTTTATTAAATACACGAGATATCAGGGAATAATTCAGTTATAAAGCCTCGAACTACTATACTCTGAGATCTCTTTTATACTTTGAAAAGTATAAATATCAAAATAAGAAGATAATATTCTTTGGATGGAGCTAGAAATTCTCATAGCAAACCAAACTAAGAACATGGGATTGATTTTCTCTAAACTCGAGAACACAGCAGCTTGGGGGATTACTATGCTATAATTAACCATGGGGCTGACAAAGCGATATTTCACACAAGGTCATAAAATGGTTGTATGTTGAGTGTTACGACCAGTTCATTTTTAACTTGATAAAAATAATTTCAAAGAGAATAATAAAAATGTAGAAATCATTGAATATTAAAACAGTTAAAATGCTCCAATGGCTTAAACACTAAAATCCATTACAATATTCCTCTATTGGGGGTTTCATTTGTAAACAAAATACCTATATTCATAAAATTTGAAAATGCGAATTTAAAACAATAGAGGACAGCAGATTGAAACACGAAAGGAATAATACTCCTGAATACAATTGCATTTTAAACATACTCCAAAAGTCTGAGATAAATTAACTTTTAGCAAAGTGGTATCATTTAGTCCAAATCAGGATGGTGATAATGATAACCCATCTGAAAAAAAAACAAGTGATGTTGATATCTTATCTATCGTTTAACTTATAAATGGATAGTAGATTCACAACGCTAGTATATAATTTTAACTGTTATAATAGTAGTTGAAATTCTCTTCCTCTAAAAACACCCATGTGTATAAACTCTTCATACTTTTGGCTTGAATACTGCATTAATAACATATGGGCTTATGTTACAGATTATTATTAGAATAAAAGATTGATGTGTATATTCAAACACACAATGAATTCGGCTTAATGTTAACAAGCTTATCACAACAGTCATCCTTCTCACCATGGATACATCACATACAGTCAAAGTTCTCAATAATACGAAAAAGGTTTTTTTCAAAAGTAATAGAAAATGCATTTTATAAAAAATCCTATAATTTTAAAATTAAAGTCTATATCAATGTCAAATTAGATGTTAGTAATTTGAACTCAAGAATTAACAAGATAAGTAATACTACCAACGCTTTTTTAACTACTAACGTGATAGTAAGAACATAAAAAAAAGATTAAAAACATTATATCAATAACTATAAAAAAAAGAAAAATTTGTATAACTAGTATAAACTATGAATACTCTGTTTTTTATTTACAACCCAAATAGTCATAACTGGAATAAGGCACCTAGTTTTGAAAAATTTGTAAACAATTTTATACCATTTCTGAAACTTTATTGAAATTTGTTTGTTTGATTTCATTTTATTATTTAAAAGTATTTTTAACCGCTGTACCATCCTTATTTACTTTTAATAACCATAAGGCCCACTATGACCTAGCTTATATACAATAAAATACAGTGTGACATGTTAAGCTTAAAATTGCAAAATCAACCATCCTAATAACTAAATAGGAATATACTTTTTATAGAAATATTCATATGAAATTCTTGATATTAATAAGGAAATAATGGCTAAAGTTTAGATGTTTTTCATAATGTATTCCTTACCACATTATGTCAAGTAATAAGTATAAGAAATATTCTCCCTATCTTTATTAAATTTACTTAAGCCAATTTACTAGATAAAACGTATAAAGGGTAAATGCATCTTTAGTTAATATAAAAACTTGCTTTCACCATTATTAATAATTGAGTTATAAAATATGAACCACCTACGTCTAAAGCGCAAAACATCAAAAAACAATGAACCATAAAAATAACATATAAAAAGCCAGGCTCACTATTGAACTTTTATAAAAACATAATCAAAAATGAACTTCAATATTACTTCTATCCTTTCCTTTTTGACTATTAGTAGCTTACTTGTTTGCCAAATACACGCTATTGCTCCTTGTACTTATAGAGGTGGGGGTTGTAGACCTGATGGCCAGGTGTGCCAATTTACAGGTTTTAAAGGTGTTTGCAAACTGTGTGAATGTGTTGCACCACCAGTATTGGCTACATCCATCAATGGTTTATGAACTAAATATTAAGATTGACAAACTATATCTAATGAAAACGAACTTAGTTGACATATAAAACTTGAATTCAAATAAAATAGCAACCATTTAAATTTGATATTATGTTCTATGCTTTTAAACTTTAATTGTTTTATGATTGCTTTTTCTATTAAATTAGTCTATAAGTTTGTATGGATTTTCATGCAAAATAAAATTACATTTATAATCAATACTTTCTAATTCCTTTGCATGAAAATGTATACAAACTTATGCCTTGGCTTAATATTAATATAATATAATATTTTTGTTTAGATTTGATTAAATCTTATGACTTTCTTTTAATATATGGGGATATATTTTTGTATTTAAGAATTTTACTAACAAATTTTCCGTTCAAATAGTGCTTAAAAAATGAAAAAACAATGAAACCAAAATCATTTCCATATGATCGTTATATATTTATAATATCTTTAGTATTAAAAATCGTAATCAATGTACAAAGAACGAAAATAAGTTTTATGATAACCATATCGAAAATCACCATAAAAGTTACCTCTCCTGTATATACTGTTTATGTTCTTATTATTGTTAAACTTCATTTTTTACACACTAAATATTACTACTTTTAACACCCTTAAATTGAAAATAAAATTATCAAGGCCTAAATCGATTTTACTACCATAGATTCCATCACTAAAAGATGATGTTAATTTCAAAAGTAAGGATGTTGGAGAAATCAAGAGAACTAGAAATATGTGTTGAACTAATACCAAGTCAGATATTAGTAATTTGAACTCAAATACTAAAAAGGCAAGTAATACTACTATTACTTTTTGAGCTATCAATGTAATAGTGAGAACGTAAAGAAAAGGTTAAAAGCGTTATATTGATAATCGTAAGGCAAGGAAGAAAATTACAACGATAGTGCAAACTATGAATATCCCAGATTTTTGTATTCACAATCCAAATGGTCATGGTTGGAGTAAAGTACCTAGATTTGAAATAAATCATTAGTTTTTATACAAATGTAGTATTTCACTAAGCTTTATTGCTTTGGCTGCTATATTTAAAAGTACTTTCAACCATTGTACGGCATTTTTTTAGCTATTGTACTTTTTCTATTTTTTAACTAGAAATCAGCTGTTTAGTACAGCTGTTTAAGTTCGAATATGTGCTAGCAAACGATAAATTTTATAGCTAGCTGTTTATTCTGGTATGGTGATTTGAGGCTTATGGATCTAATATTTATTAAAATGGACAATTAGCTAGTACACACCCAAGTTTGAACAGCTTACTAGTTAATCTCTAAGTTTAAAAAATAGCAAAAAGGAACAAGATAAAAAACATTCTCGTACCATTTCTATCTTATAATAACCCTTGAATTTGCTATGACATAGCTTACTTACAGTAATATATACTACAACTTAGTAAATTAGAGCCATAAAATCAGTTAGACTAACAGTTAAATTAAGAGGCACTCTTTTTAAAAGTTTAACATCAGCCTTCAAACATTAATAACCAAGCAATGCTCCGAGTATAATTCACTTTTTAGTGGGATTTTTATCACAGTATTTCAATGAATTATTACAAAAAATAAGTCTATTTTAATTATTTTAATTATATTATATTATATTATATTCCAGTTTAATTTACTATATAAAACTACAAAAGCAATATTACTTTTTGATTACTATCAAAAAACTTATTTTATCAGAATGGATAAACCAAAACCAAAAAGTTAAACAAGTAAACTACCTACAGTTAAATCATGAAATACTTTTATTAAACAATGGGTCGTAAAAGCAATCTATAAAAAGTCAGGCCATTGTTAATATTTTATATTAAAATGGTTAAAGGAAATTTAGCTTTACTTATGTTCTTTCTTTTCTAACTATTAGTAGCTTTCTTACTTATCATGTAAGCACTATTGCTTGTAAGCATAGAAATGGTTCATGCGCCCCTAATAATTGTGAATATTATGGGTCAAGCTATAAAAGTGTTCGTACTAATTGCTTTTGTGTTCAACAGCCATTTTTTGCTATACACATGAATGAGTTATAAAACATGGGGATATTATTTTTAAATTTCATTACTTTTCCATTTTTAAGCGTTATTTGAGTGGAAAAATTATTAGTAAAATCCTTAAACAAAAAAATACATCCCCATATATTAGGATTGACAAATGAATGTAACAAAAATAAATTTAGCCAATTTATAAAATTCGAAATAAAGTGGCTATTAACTAAATTTGGTATTGTGTTCTGTTTTAAATTTGAAAATTTACAATTGCTTTTTACAAAGATTTAATAGTTTCCCCATTTAAAATTCAACATTAAAGTCAACGTTAATTGGATATTTTATTAATTTGTATTCTCTCATTTTCCGGAAAAATAGAGGTGTTCGTTGAAAAATACTTAACATTGAGATTTGAAGATTATACTTTTTTTGTAGAATTTGTTTAAACTTTTGTATTATTTTAGCTAATCTTAGTTATAGTCACAATGAAAGAAAAAACGGAATTAAAGAGTACTAGCGATACTGTACGCAGCTACTTATTTTATTTAATTAATTATGAAAACTATTATCAAAGTTGGATTCAGGTAAACTTATATTAACGCTGTATAATTAATAGTAACATAGATTTAGAACAAGTTACGTAGTCCCACCTTAGATAAAATAATGAAAAACATAAGTCTATTAGGGAGTACACTTTCCTTTTTAGTGATAATTCCAAGTTTGTATTTAATGTCTGAAACGCACTTAGGTTTTGCCTATTTATTTACATTGAATATGATTCTAGCCGTTTATATCACCAATTATTTTAAAGATTTATTTTGTTTACCGAGACCACAATTACCAGTAAAACAATTAGACTTGATCAAAAGCCATTTTAAAGAGTTTGGCTTTCCTTCAACTCATTCAACCCTTTCTATCAGTTTAGGTTTTTCGTTAGTAGATCACTTGCAAATATACATAAGTGAATCAATGAAGATATCGTTATATTGCTTTATTTTTGTGATTATATTTTCAAGGTATTACTTAGGGATGCATTCATTATGTGATATATTAGCAGGAATAAGTTTAGGTTATTTAATTTACTATAATACCAACTATCATAGTAGTTTTATATTTCATCTATTATACCATAAATCAATCATATCTACTTTATTTTTTACTCCAATTGTTTCTTATTTATTTTTAAATTTAATTCCTCCTCCAATTAAAGGAAATTGCCCTTGCTTCCTTGATTCAATAAGAGTATTTTCCCTTTTAATGGGGATGAAGTTAGCTACATGCTATAAACCAATATCTATCAATATTATTGCTAATACAATGAGTACTCAACAATACGTAATAAGGCTGATATTAGGGTATTCAATGTTTATAGTGATATTTTTAATTACTGAAGTAGGTCATAAAATAGTCAAATTATCTTATTTAAAATTTAGTAATAGTAGGTAAGGAATTGTTTTATTTGTAAAAAAGGTATTTTAAATAATTTTTTAGCAACACTGAAGCTGTAAATCAAGATGATATAATAGCTTTCCTTAAAAAATGCACTATCTATATTCAATTTTATATTATTGGGTTTGTAGTTACTTACTTTATACCACATACCTTAAATCAATTTAACTTTTAAATAAAAATAATATATAATTAATATGAACTTGGCCCTTTTGTTGATCTTGCATAGCTCTACTTCCTCTTTACCTTCTCTTCAACAATTTATCTCTCTTGTTCCCCTTGAAGCAAACTATTTCGGTATACTCGCCACTTCTAAAAAAACCAAAGGTTTAAACATCTCAAACACTCAGTTGAAAATATACTTGAATATGTGTTTTTGTCTGAAAGTTAAATGGAATATTAATTTAACTTTTAAGTTGAAAAAATGGACAGCTTATTCAAACACTAAAACGTTCTGATCTATAAATACAACATTTTCAATCACACTCAATCAAGTTTTATCTGTCCTTCACTATAATCTACAATATTTTTTATTATACTTCAATATTATTTTCATTTAAAACCTAAAAAATAAAGGTAGTTTTTATTTCTTTATAATACCAATATTTTTGCTTTTTATTTTTTTAAAAGTTTGATAAGCTTCATTTTAAATAAGCTTTTATTATGCTTTATAGATTAAATCCCTTATTTTCCTTTTAGTATTTTATATATCAAAAAACCCGCTAGTTTATAAAGTATATAAAGCTATAAGTAATTACAACTACTTAAAGTTTTAGCTATCGATCTTTTTTCTTTAAAAACAAATAAAATAATTATAAATTATTGATAATAATGAATATTAGAATATAAGTGCTAAAGCTTTATTGTATAAGCTATTTGATTTAGAACATTAATATACGATAGTAATATTAACAAGGTTTATTATAATTACAATCCCTCTAACAAAAAAAGCTAACCAAACTTTTCTTATAACTGCACTTTAAATGTAAGATATTCATATTAGACCAAGGATTTTTATTCAGTATGGTTTGATTACTACAAACATTATAGTAAATAGCGTAATAAATCTCTAAGTTGGATCCAAAATATTAAATTACATGTGGGATTTTTTGATTTTATTACTTTTTTCATTTTTTGAGCGCTATTTGAGTGGAAAATTTATTAGCAAATTTATTAAACACAAAAATACATCCCCATATTGTTGTTCATGTTCTGATTTGAACATGAACTGAGCATTTTTATTCGTATTCAAACTTAATCATCATGGCTTTTTGTATTTAGCAAATATAAAATAGAAATGTCTAATCCACATTTGAATTAGAACAATAGCAATAAAACTATATAAAATTATTAAATTCATAAGTTTTGGGTTAATGTTGTAAATAAATAAGGAGCCAACATGATTAGATATATAATTTGAATAATAGAACCACTCTTTTCATTTATGTTTGATGATAATAAATAAATTGGTTTTGATACCATAATATTTTATTTATCTTTTAGCATTTGCTATTTGTATCAAGTGATTATTGCTTATTTAGTCTTACATTAAACCGAATCTTACCTATATAAAAGTTTTATCAATCTATTTTAGTATTATCAATGATATTTATTAATAGCTAACTTGATGTTCGAATATTGCTTATTTTTTGATATGGTGTAAGTAGTATTATAAATAATATTGATATAAGTAAACATTGAAGTTTGATTTCAATTTTAATATTAAAATGTGTAATAATCAAATGATCTTAAAAAGCAGCAGTATTCAATTTACTAAATTAATAAAAGATCGAAAAAACAATAACTAAATGACTAAAAAATAGTTTAATAAACTGTAAGGATATAAAACTAAAATAAAAATAAAAAGAATGACATTGTCATTTGAGTGAGTTGTCTATACCAAATATGTAAAAAATCGAAAAAAAATAAACTAATTCATAAAGCCTAGGATACTAACAGCGCATATATAAACACTATTGTATTTCATTCTATTCACAAAATAACTTGCATTCATTATGAAATTTATTAACTCTCTCTTTAGCTTGACTTTATTATCCACTATTCTCTCATCTGAGAGTCCAGTTAAAATAAGCACCAGTGCCATTGATGGTGATTATTTAGTTGGATTGCGTGGGGATGCACGTAGCAGTATTGATGCCCACATTAACACAGTTAAAGGCTTAATGAAAGAGCGTAGTGGAAATAATAAGATTGAAACTGTCTTCAATAATCTTGGTAACCTATACCATGCCAAATTTAATAATGATTTATTACAAAAAGTAAGAGCCTTACCAGACGTTGAGTTTATTGAGAACAACAAACAAATCACTGTTAAAACTGTACAAGAAAACGCAGATTGGGGTATCGCTCGTATCTCTCAACGTAACTTTACTAAAAAAACTACCTATACTTATGATGGTGAGGGTGAAGGTGTAGCTGTCTATGTTATCGATACCGGTGTTTTTGTAAACCATCCAGAATTTGAAGGTCGTGCACGTTCTGGTCCTTTCTATGCAGGTAACAATACTGAAGATGAATATGGTCATGGAACTCATTGCGCTGGTATCATTGCCTCCAAAACATACGGTGTAGCTAAAAAAGCACAAATCATTTCCATCAAAATGATTGATGGTAGTGGAAAAGGAGATATTGCTAGCTTAATTAAAGGTATGGATTGGGCTGTAGGTGATAAAGCTGGTGTCAAAGGTAATGTTGTTAGTCTTTCTCTTGGTGGTGATAAAGATACTGCACTCAATGCTGCGGTTGAAGCTACCTACCAAAAAGGATTCGTTGTTGTAGCTGCTGCAGGTAATGAAAATGAGGATGCTTGCACTAGATCTCCAGGTTCAGCACCAAATGCAATTACTGTTGGAGCTTCTGACAAGAAAGACGAATACGCTTATTTCTCCAATTATGGAAAATGTGTTGATATCATTGCACCTGGAGTAGACATCCTTGCACCATGGAAAGATGGAAGTATCCAAAAGAAATCTGGTACTTCTATGGCATGTCCTAATGTTGCTGGACTTGCTGCTTATTATTTATCCAAAGAAAACCTTACTAACGCTCAGGTTACTCAAAAAATTATTAGTTCGGCTTCTAAAGGATTTGTTAAATATGCAGGTAAAACAACACCTAATCTTTTAGCTTATAACAGTATTGCTTAAAAATAAAACAGATATTATTTTAACCTAATCTATTAATTCAATGTATAGTATGGATTATTTTTTCTTTTAGTATTCTCTTCGAGTTTCGATGTTAATATTTATAGTACTAGCATGCTTTAGACAACAAATTTTCAATAAACGTTTAACAAATAAAAGGAATTGCTAAAATTACATGCTTTTACTAAGCTCACTATAAAAATTCAAACTACCTAATTAAGTGGCTATATTTAATTGTTTGACTTATAGATATTTGAATTAAAATGATTATTTTAAAATTGTCTCAGAAAAGTTGAATTAGAAGTTATAAAAAAATTAGTGTTATTAAAATTAGTTAAATTTACATTAGGCTTTATAAAAAGACACTTTTTAATTATTCAATAAATTTTAATATATAGGTTTTTATATTAAAATAAATATTTAAATCAAAATAGTAGTATAAATAACTTTAAATTTTATTCTATAGTTTATAAAGATAATTAATATTATTATAATGTTAAAAGTACTAATAAATGTGTAATATAGAAATCATTATAAGGATTTTTTAAACTTAATAAAATAATTCGATATGTGGATATACTTTTTTAGTTTTGTTGTTTTTTCTATTGTTTTTTCTATTGTTTTTTATACTTATAAGTTAAATGACTAATTTTAGCTATTTAATTAACTGAATTAATTTTATAATAAACTCAGTAAAAACGTATTGTAACTTTAGCAATTTTTTAAATCATCATATGAGAATGTTCTTTGATTTCATTACTTTTTCGATTTTTTAAGCACTATTTGGATGGGAAAACTTGTTACTAAAATTCTTAAATACAAAAATACATCCCCATATAATAATCTTGGTAAAGAAAAAGCTAACTTTTTCAATAAAGTTAACTTTATTAAAAATCTTAATAAATTTAAAGTAAAAAGTAAAATTAAGTTAATGTAACTCAACTTTAGGGTTTTTTGTTCTTTTACTGTTTTTATAAACTTTATAGCTAGTAGTATTATCAAGCTTTTGGTTAAACTTATTTAACCTACTGTTATAAAGCTTATTCAAAAAAATAAAAGTACTATTATTTCAATTAATAATCATTAAAAAATACTAATGATATTAAAAAGTAAATCTAAAAAATAAATGATTTATTATTAGTTAAAAACAGTTAAATTCATCAATTATCTAGATGAGTTCATTATGCAAAAACTTTATGAAGTATTATTAGATATAAGAAAAAGTAAACATTATTTAATATTAAGTATAAAAAATACTTCAAACCTAAAGTTATTATCTCCAAATAACAAAATTGTTATTAAAGATATGGGAATGTATTTTTATGTTTAAGAATTTTAGTAACAATTTTTCCACTCAAATAGCGCTTAAAAAACAGAAAAAGTAATGAAGCTAAAAAAAACATCCCCATATCTCAAATTAGCAAAATAAAATATAAAAGTATTATTAATCATTAATTTAATAATTAAGACAATTAAAAAAACAGGTCGACTATATGGGGATGTATTTTTTGTTTAAGAATTTCACTAACAACCTTTCCACTCAAATAGCATTCAAAAAATAGAAAAGTAGTGAAATCAAAAAAGCATCTAGCTATAATAAAAGCTATAAAAAATTATAAAAGCTATTTAATATAGTTATAAAAGCTTTTTTAGCTATAAATACTAAAGGTAAACTTGAGTATTTAATATGAAAAGTTAAAGGTATCTTTAATCCATATAGAGATGTATTTTTGTGTTTAAGAATTTTACTAACGAATTTTCCGTTCAAAATAGTGCTTAAAAGATGGAAAAAGTAATGAAGCCAAAAAAAACACTGCCATATAATCAAAATAAACTCGAACTATAAAAAATAATATACGAGGATGTTTTTTTTGACTTCATTACTTTTTCCATTTTTAAACGCTATTTGGGTGGAAAAGTTGTTAATAAAGTTCTGTGAAATATTGCTTTGTCAGCCCCATGGTTAATTATAGCATAGTAATCGCCTAAGCTATTGTGTTCTCGAGTTTAGAGAAAATCAATCCCATGTTCTTAGTTTGATTTGGTATGAGAATTTCTACCTCCATCCAAAAGAATATTATCTTCTCATTTTGATATTTATACTTTTCAGAGTATAAGAGTTTACAGAGTATAGTAGTTCGAGGCTTTATAACTGAATTATTCCATGATATCTCGAACAATTAATAAAGCCACTAAGTTTTCTTAATAGTATTTTACGTAGATTTGCATTAGTATTATCTATTCTATTTGTCTTATATAGCTTGTAACCTATTACGTGCTATTCTTCATAATTCAAGTTTATCTTAGTTACATAAACTAATACCTTTCGACTTATAGTGTAGTCAACCTAGCAATAGCTGTTTTTGACTCCAATCACTGAGTACCAGATTTCACAGTTTTTAAATACAAAAATACATCCCCATATAATAGGTTATAAACTATATAAACTATATAAAATAAAAAACATAATCGTAAAATTTATATGAAATACTATAATAAAAGCTTAATAACCTTATTAAAAAAGCTAGTATTGAGAGATAACTTAAAAAGAAAATTTATTATTAAATTTTCACATATTTCATAATAAAATATTGTATACAAAAAATATAACGATTATGATTTTTTATTGAAACTATTTAATATAGTTATTAAAATCTAAAAATAACATTTTTTGTAATTAAATGATAAAAGCTCTTATAGCAGTTTTTAATAGAAAAGCTTAAAACTAATTATATGGGGATGTTTTTTTGTGTTTAAGAATTCTATTAACAATCTTTCCACTCAAATAGCGCTTAGAAAATGGAAAAATAATGAAATCAAAAAAAACATCACCATATATAAATTTCAAATACATAGAATTTTAGTGATAAAATTGCTTAAAAATAATTAAATTTATTATATAAATTATAATCACTTTTGTAAATAATTTAAATAACTATCATAGTACAATCAATTATAAAGTTGGTAAAATAGCACTTTGCACTATCTATAATATGGGAATGTATTTTTATATTTAAGAATTTTACTAACAAATTTTCCACTTAAATAGCGCTTAAAAAATGGAAAAAGTAATGAAGTCAAAAAAAACATCCCCATATATTATTTTCATTTTATTATATTTTTAATTAGTACAAAATAATTTTAAAACAAGCTTTTATTAGTTAAAAATCAGTTTTTTCTATTTAAGTATATTTGGTAATAAAAACAATAACCCAAAGGTAGGTATAAAAATTATACAGCTAGCTAAAATTAGCTTGTTTAATTGATAAAAAATTTCTAATATCTACCTTACCTTTAATCTTTTGATGTTTAAAAGAATATTGCTTTACATAATAAGTGCATATATCAAAGTAAAGTTGTTGTAAGACTAATTTTTATAAAACAAACTAATAGTTTGTAACACCATAAATGTAAGTATTCTTTTTATTGGTAGTTATTGAAAAATTAAAATGAGTTATCAAAAAAATGAATAAACTTGATTGTATGTTATATAATGGTATTACCTATTAGCCATAATATCTACATCCCAATTAAAGCTTTTAGAATAGAACTTTTAAAGGGTCAAAATTTAGATAATAAGGACCTTATTTTCTTATTACTAATACAATACGCAATGCTTCCGCTTGTAATAGGTTATTTTAAGTTAATAGTGATAAATTAAGTGTAGAGAGTGAAAGCGGAATTAAGTAATGTGAAAAGTCAAATCTCGCTTTAATAAAAACGAGCTATTCTTTATATTTACTTCTTGGTAGAGCATATTTTGATTAGGTAAAAATACATGATTATACTTTGATGTTCGAATCAAATGATGTTTTTCTAGACTATATATCAAGTTTAAATAATACACAACACAATACTAAATTAGATAAAACATGTGAATAAAAATATGTATGAAAAATCGACAAACTTATTAAAGTATTTTTATGGTTAATATTATAAATAAACATTTTAAACTTTATACAAATCATCAAAAAAACACTCTAGCCTTCAATATAATAACAAACTACAAATTTGTATTATCTAAAGTCCAAAATAATCAATAAACATATGAAAGAACAAAGAATAAAAAAATAAAATAAAGAATTAAGCAAGTTTATGAAGCTCTATTTAAAACTACTAAAATAATATAAACCCTGTAAGCATTAAATTAATAAGCAAAGAGCGCGCTATAGTTTAAAATATTCAAGCGCTGTTATATATCAATAAAAGATACTTAAAATAGTTTCAAATAAAGTAATGAATAACTTGTTTATTAGAACATTTTTTGATTTATTACTTTCCATTTCATCGTTTTTTCTTAGTATAGTTATAATACTTTTAGTTTTACAAAACAGATGGATAAATCTTTTAAAAAGTATTATGAAGCAAGAAATCCGATATTCTATTAAAGCTTCTATTTAACTTGATAATTTTATAAAGTAAAGTATCAAATTACTTGTTATGTATTATAAATATTGAGTATTTAATCAAAGTATTATAATTCGTATAGTAAATTTATAAAGCATTAAATTACTTATTATGAAAAATAATGTCAATAATTTAATAATGTTCTTGGTAGATAAAAACAACAAAAACTTAATACAAATTATAAAAACATTCAAAAACAAAAGGTATATAAACACAGCATTTGAAGAAAAAACAAAGTATCAAATTTAGATTAGATTACAAATTAACTTTGGTTTTTAAAAAATGAATTTCAAATTCACTATTGCTTTAGCTTTACTTGATTTAGTAGCTAGTGCTTCTATCTGTCCTACTGCTAAAACCCTTGCCAAAGACATGGAAGGTCTCTATCGTCAAGATAAAACTGGTGTTACTGAAGTTATCTTTGGTTTTTATCATCAAATGCAATTAGATGGTAATGGCAACTATTACATATATAAGGATTTCTATTGTCCAGAAGGTACCCATTGTCCGATCCCTTTTGCTCCAACTTACCCTACTAAAGGTAAATATCAGGTCAGTAATGTATCTTGTGCTGGTCAAGAGTAATAGTTTTATAATAAGTATAAGTACAATCATAATCATTAATATTGATAGAACTTCTTTCCAAATGACTCTTACTGAATATGTTAATACTTTGAACATGCCAGTTGATGCTAATAATCGTTTAGTTAAACAACTTAAAGTCACAATGAAAGATGATAAATTAGTTATTAATGATAATGATAATAAGAAATCAATCATTAAAGTCAATGATCATTGTGATTCTTCTATTCCTTCATTTGCACCATGGTAACTCTATTTGTTACTTATTATTAATACATCTAAGTGTTTTTAGTTCTGTCTCTACTGGAATTAAAGGAACCGATTGTTATGGTAAAAGATGCAAGATTGTTGAAAAGGTAAATTGATAAATTAAGAAATAGCTTTAAATATCTAATTGTTTTTAATAGATCGAATTTTAAATATAATGTTTAATAATTTTCGAATATAGCTCTAAAAGGTTTTGATTAACTCTTTATATTAAATTTTTATCTTTTATTTTTATTTAAATCAATTTTTTATAAATCTATTCCATGTTAAATGTTTAATTATCTAAGAGTTACATTGAATAATAATAATTTTTGGATACTTAATAATATTATTAAAATTATTGATCAAAAAATCAATAATGTTAGATACCACATATGATAAAAACAAGCACACTTTTGCTAAATCCTAGATCAAACTAATTGTAATAAAGGCCATAATCTATTGATAAAAGCGCTAAGTATTATTGTTTCCTTGATTATAGAAAACAGTCAATAGTTTCCACCTTTCAAAGATGCAAGTATAATGATATGAAATTAAATATATCAATAGCTTTGTTGAGCTTTTACGGCTTGAAGGTTATTGCTCAATTAGAAAAAAGTTAACAAAACTATGTTACAAGAAATTAGTTAAATAAGTAAACAAAGTGACGTGTAATGTTTTGTAATATTACAGTGTTAACTAAAGGTAGAAATGATATGATATTTTAAGAATTTAATTAACTCTATATCGTTTTTTAAACACTAGATAAAAAACAACCAACTTATAGTAGTATAAATGATAAACAGAAGCCTATATTTTATTTAAGTTAATAAATAAATGTTGTCTTTGTATATTGATATTAAACTCATCAATTTTGACATAAATATTAAGTTGATTTATTTTCTAAAATATTAGCCTCATTTAAAAGCTTTTATATTTAATTAACTATAATAATAAAGTTTTATTTATTTCATGTTAGAAATGCCAATTTTATTATTTTCTATTTATAAAAGAACATATCCCCAACATTAACTAAAGAAAACACCACATATAATGTGAAATAACTCAATGTCACCAAAAATAGTAAGTCATAATAAATTGAGTTTAATGTTGTTCTTTACTGATTGGGTAGAAAAAACGTCAAAAAATCAAGTTTGATTCTAATATAAATTTTAACCTTATAACAACCAAACTTCTTTTTTATATAATTTTTTTTATAAACATGTCGGATTCTATTTTGATGGCTTATGCCGCTATAGGTACTATGGCAAGTAGTATTGTTTACATTGGTTCCAATGTAGCATTAAAAAAAATCAAAGTAAGTTCAAATAACAATGGTCTAATTCCCTTATTAATCTAATTTTCTAGACTTCTAAGAGTGAAAAAAAATCAAACAAAGACGGTGAAGACAGTGACGAAGATAGTGAAGATGAAGAAGAAAGTGAATCTATTTCTTCTGAAGATGCCTATATGTTTCCAATTTATGGTTCAGGTGCATTATTTGGTCTTTACCTTTTATTTAAATATATCAATAAGGAATATATTAATTATTTGTTGTCGGCTTATATTGCAATAGCTGGCTGCTTTTCATTAACTAAATTGTTATCTTTGATCACGAAACATACATTGCAATTGAACTTGGTTCCTTTTAAATTTAATTTAAATCACGATGGAAAAGGTAAGAGTTTTCTTTGTGTTATTTTTTAATGAAACAAAATTAATCATTTTTTAAAATTTAGATTTATTAAAATTCAAGTTTGATTACAGTCATATTGTTAATTTTATCATCTCTATTGGAATCACCGCTTACTATTTACTCACCAAAAATTGGATAGCAAATAACTTTTTTGGAGTAGCGTTTTCCATGTCAGCAATTCAATTAATTCAATTAGATTCCTTCAAGACAGGAATGATATTATTAGCTGGTTTGTTTATTTATGATATCTTTTGGGTATTTGGTACTGAAGTCATGGTCACTGTTGCTACCAAATTTGATGCTCCAATTAAACTTTTATGGCCAAAATCTTTTTCCCCTTTAATTACTGGGGAAAAATTGTCCTTCACTTTATTAGGCTTAGGTGATATTGTTATGCCTGGTAAGATTCAATTAGAAACTAATTTTATAATATTGTAATGAATAACAATTCTAATTTAATTTAGGTATCTTTGTAGCTTTATGTTTAGCCTTTGATCGTCATTTAGCTATTGAAGCAGAAAAAGCTAAAAATAAAGATAGTGTCAATTTAAAATTATTACAAAAAAAACCAACACAAGCCAAGTTTTCGAAGCCTTATTTTACAGCTGGTTTGATTGCTTATGTACTTGGCTTGGGTACCACTATCTTTGTTATGCATACTTTTAAAGCTGCTCAACCTGCTTTGTTATACCTTTCTCCTGCTTGTATTGCCGCTCCATTGATTGTAGCTTTTAGTAAAAATCAAATCAAAGAATTGTTTGCTTTTGAAGCCGATGAAGAAAGTAAAAATAAGAAAAAAGAAGAAAGTGATAAAAAAGAAAATGAAGATAAAAGCAGTGCTTCAAACGAGAAAGTAGATGGTCCACGTAGACGTAAAATTTAATGTTTTTATTTAGAAAATATATAAAATAAAAGATGAATTTTTAAATTTTTTTTATTTTTTTAAAGTAGATTTAATTAAAAATAAGATAAGCTAAAATATTTAAATATCAATAAATTTTAAACTATTACTTTTTTCCTCTTCCTTTTTTAATACCCCTTTCGAATTATCTATTTTTTCACATTGTTTTTCTTTCCTTTTTCTTGCTTTTAAAATAGATTTATCTTCTTTTTTATTCCGTTTTGTTTTCTTCGCATTGATTAATTTATTGTCTGTCCCTGCTACTTTTTCTTTTACAATAGTATCCTCTATTTTACTATCAATATCAATATCAATGTCAATATTCTCTTCTAATTTATTAGTTTGAGTATTATCATTGTTATTGTCAATTTGGATATCAGATGATAAATTGGTTTGATTATTGTTGTTTTGCGTATTTTCTAAAGTTAATTGTTTCAATTTATTTATATATTTATCCATATTTATATTAATATTACCATTATTTACATCAATTAATTCATCATTACCGATTTCTTTACTCTCATTAACATCATCCTTTACAGCTTCATTTGTATTGCTCTTTACATCTTCATTTTTATTATCTTTTACACCTTCATCCATATTTCTCTCTACATTCTCATTTGTTTGTTCAGTCGCCTCAGTAACAGTATTACTATCTACTTTATTTTCCAGCAATTTATTCTTTTTAATATGCTGAATTACTTTTCTTCCATTATTTTTATGTTCCTCCAACAACTTTAGAATTATATCATCATCTTTAAAGCCAGTGCTAACTTTAATTTTGTCAATTTGATTTAATATTCTTTTATTTAAAGTGCCTTTCTTTGTATAATGCTTCATCGGTTTTCTTTCCGATTTTTTTGTTATTTCTTGTTTGCATTCCTCATCATTACAGTTATTTTCTTTTAGATTTTCAAATTCTTGATTAGTTTCTGGTGTTTCATTTAACTCACTCTCTCCTTCATTATCATTGTTTAGCGTTTTAATCTATAAATAAGTTAAAATATTGTATTAAATAATGAAAACAACCTACTTTAATATTTGGTAACCCTTCAAACGGTCCATTTTTATTTCTAATAGAAGAATAATGTTCCCACGAATGATAACTAAATTAAACTCATCAACAATAAACCAAATAAAAAATAAATAAACTTACGCAATATGTAAAGTTTTAATCTCCTCCATATTATTATTATCCTTGTTGTCAAAATCAATTCTCATTACATTCCCATCCTCTTGATAAATATTAACTTTGACTTTAAACTTTCTAGCAAACGCAACTAGTTCTACATTTCCACCAAAGGTACCTTCATTTCTCATTCGAGTTAAATGATCCCCAAACGTTTCTTCTTCACTAAAAAACAATTCAAATTCCTTTGAATTTTCTAACAAATAATCACAAGTTTCTTTTCGAACTTCTCGATGTTGTTCTACATTGCCATATAATTGATCGCTTAATGAGCGAAATAGGCAATTACCGTCACCTAATACATCCAAAAGCATTAAATTTAATGGATTTAAAAAAGATTCTATCATAGTGTATGTGTCTTGTTCTGAACCTTCGGAGGAGGAAGGGGAATTTCGACTGGGTTTCTTTTTTATCGGCTAATTAGGAAATTAATTGTAAAATATATTGCTTTTAGTTGTTATTTACTTTTTTGGCATCATTATTGTTTCTTTTCCTTCTTCCTATTTCTTTACTTTCTTGATACTTAAATAAAGAAAGTTAGTGCCTCTGTTTAATGTTGATTACCTGGCTGATTGACTTACATTTGCTTTTTTATCTCGTCCTTTTGACATTTTAATGTTAAACAGTTTTTTTAAAATCTTATTATTGCAAACTTAGCTGTAATTATAAACTTAGCCTTAACCAATAAAAATTCCAAAATTTCAAAATTTCAAAATCTTAGTTGAATTTCAAAATAAAAAATAAACTTGAATTTGAATTGTTTAATTTAATAATATAATAAAATAAAAAATGTCCAAACATCATCCAGATTTAATTATGTGCCGTAAGCAACCTGGTATAGGTAACTATAATATAACCAAATAATATAGAATACCCTTTAAGTTAATTTCACTCTTTTTTTAGCCATTGGTCGATTGTGTGAAAAATGTAATAATCCACTCCAATTCCTAATATCAAATTACTAATCTTTCTACTCTTTCTACTCTTTCTAATCTTTCTAATCTCTCTCTATAGGCGATGGCAAGTGCGTTATTTGTGATTCATTGGTACGCCCCGCCACTTTAGTAAATATCTGTGACGAATGCAATTATGGCTCTTTTTCGGGTAGATGTGTGATCTGTGGAGGGGCAGGTATAAGTGATGCTTATTATTGTAAAGAGTGTACCATTCAAGAAAAAGATCGAGATGGATGTCCAAAGATTGTTAATTTAGGGTCAAGTAAAACAGATTTATTTTATGAAAGAAAGAAATATGGTAAGGAGCTGATTCTTTAATTTTTATTGAGACTATTAATATGTTAATCATTTTTTAGGGTTTAAAAAAGCAGAATAGAAAAGTTGAGGAGTTGAGGGGTTAAAGAAGACGGATAAGGCAATACTTTTTTGTGAAAATTTTATGTGTAGTGTTATTCACTAACTTAGTTATGATTTTATATAAGTAGAAATTAAAGCAAATTTGCCTTTTATTTTTTACAATACAATTACTAGTTTTTTTGACCATAATTACTATTTATATTATATCTTTTTCTTTCTGTTTAGCTCATTAAATAAATGATTATTCTAGTATTTTAGTTGATGATTTTTATATTGTAATAGCACATTCAATTAAAAATTATTTTTGAAATTAGTTACGATTATCACTATTAAGTTATTTTTTATATCACATTATCATTGACAATAAGTTTAATTTAAAACATAGCAATTAATATTACTTTAACATTACTTAGCATATACGATTGAATAACAAATAGTCAAATTTAACTCTTAAATTACCAAAAAGAAATAAGTAATCAAATTATAGTTAATTTTTAATGACTTTTGTTTGTATTACTATTTTTATATAGAAACTTACTATAAAAATAGTCAAAATTTCGATTTCGTAACTCAATAAAAAAGGGATTGAAACTTGGACATAAAACTAAATTAGAAATATTATTGGTGGAATTTGGAAAAATATAAAACCAAAATAAAAGAATAAAAAAAAAGATTATAAAAAATAAAGTGTAAACTTTTTTTAGTATTAAAATTCCATAGAAATGAGTTTAATCTTAAGATCCAATTTAAAAAGAGTTTATAAGTCATCAATTAAACAAATGTTACCTAATAGTAATAGATCATTACTAACTAACGCCAGCAATAGATTAGCTTTAATTTCCAATAATATGAGTCAAAAAAATAATGTAAGTCAAATTTAGTGACTATATATAAACTTATTAATATTCAATGAAATTAGTATTCTAGTAATAATACTAAAGAAGAAGGTATTAAATTGAGTCAAGTAGTTGAACCAAAACAGGTAATTAATTAGTCAATAAGCTATAAGTATTAAAACAATATAATTAGCCTGAAGTATTACATCGTAAGCAAGGTACTGGTAGAACCTTTATATTAAATCGAGGAGCAGCATTTAATGCTTTAAATTTAAATATGATAAGAAATATGACACCACAGTTAGAAGTAAGTACAAAATAATTTATAAAACAATCTCAATATTTTAAACTTACTTGTTTTTAGTCTTGGGAGCAGAGTGATTTATGTAAAGTAATTCTACTTAAAAGCAACCATCCCAAAGCCTTTTGTAGTGGTGGCGATATTAAAGCTTTAGCATCCAGTGCAAAAAATAAAGACAGTAACGGTGCTACTTTCTTTAAAGAAGAATACCAATTAAATCATAAAATTGGTACCTTAAATACACCTTTTGTAGCCATTATGGATGGTATTACCATGGGAGGGGGAGTAGGTATAAGTGTTCATGCGCCTTTCCGTATTGCTACTGAAAAAACAGTATTTGCCATGCCAGAATGTAGTATTGGATTATTCCCTGATGTTGGTGGTACTTTCTTTTTACCACGATTAGATGGAGAATTGGGTACTTATTTAGGCCTTACTGGACATCGTTTAACCGGTAGAGACGTGTTTATTGCGGGTATTGCTACCCATTATGTACCTTCAGAAAGAATCCCTATTTTAGAAGAAAGACTTAATGAGTTGGACTCTTCTGATTTGGATGTAGTTAATTTAGCTATTGAGGATTTTGTTGCTGAATATGATGATGATGTGAATTTTAGTTTAGAACCTTATATTAATTCCATCAATAGGTAATATTTCATATTTAATAATTAATAATTTAATATTAATGTAATTACAATAATAGATGCTTTAAACCAAGTTCAATTAAAGAAATCATTAAGGAATTAGAAAATGAAAAAGAGCATGTAGAATGGGCTAAAAAAACTATTCAAATATTAAAGGACTCATCACCCACTAGTTTGATTGTAAGGGGTTATTATTAATAAAGAGTAAAGAGTAAATGATATTAAATTTACTTATAGGTAACCAGAGAACAATTACGTGAAGGCAAAGAATTAGGATTTGCTCAGGGTTTTAATTTAGAATATCATCTTGGACAAAAGTTTTTGGTAATTGATAAATTATTTAATATATATAATAATAATAAACTGTTTGATTAATTAATTACATAGGAAGACCATGATTTTGCGGAAGGAGTCGAAAGTAAATTAATTCGTAAAGATTCAGGAAAACCTAATTGGAAGCCCAATGATATAATGACCATTGATGAAAAAGACATCTTAAAAAAATATTTTACACAAGTGAATTTTGATGCTTTAGAATTAAATTCATATAAAGGAAAAGTTGTTAGCTATGATCAATATCCACATCAAAGATACGGTCTTCCTAATGTTAATCAAGTGTTGAATTTTATTATGAATAACGATTTACCTACTCGTCCTAATGTTAATGATATTTTAAATCATTTTAATTTAATGTATGATAATAAGGTTGGTATGAGACAAAAATTATTATCAATTTTATATCATTATACTACTATCGATAATGATACAAATGAAGTTACATTAAAAAAATAAAACATAATAATATAAATTTAATAACAATAATCTAATATTTATTTTAAATTTTTATTGATCCAATCTGGAATAAGTATATTATTATTCTGTTCATAGTGTTCTAATAAAATATCATCTTGAATTGAACGAATATTAGTAGCAATTGAAGCACCAACCCAAGGTAAGTGAGCATTATTAAATATTTTATTATTATTTAATAATTGAATATAATTAATTAAATATTGAATATTTTCATATCTATTATTATGGCTTAATGATTCCATAACTTGTTTTAAAAATCGATAATTAAAATTCACTTGATTAGTAATACCACCACATAATAATATTTTACTACTTAATTTTTTTAAGTCCATAGGTAATTTTTTCAATACTTGTAATAAAGCTGTAGAAGGACTTAATTCATCAGGATATTCATTATCATTAAATAAACAATCATAGGTAAACTCACGTATCCATCCTGGAACTAATAGTTTATAACTTTGATTTTGATATTTCAATAAAATGGAACTATTTTTAATCTTGGCCATACTTTGATAATACTCCTCATACTCTGTTGATTGTATATTCATTTGTTTATTTTCATTTAATTGTTTACTTATAGTTAAATATCTTAACTTAAATTCTTCCATAAATTTAACACTTAACATTTCACTTTCTAATTTCACTTCATTCCCAGATTCATCGTACAACTCACTGTAACTCAATAATAATTGTTTTAAATGCTCCGTTACCCTTTTTCCTGCTAATGGACTGGTAATTGTATAATTATTTAATACTCTACCATCACTAACTACAACTATAATGGTTTCTAAATTACCCACATCAACCACAATACCCTCACTTTCACCACTACTTAAAAGTGCACTCAATTGAGCATTTAAAAAAGAAATAGAAGCTACCTAAGAACAATAATCAACAAACCATAAAATCATCTTATTTTAAAAAAAGCATACCTGGAACTTTTCCAATAAAACTGTAGCAATTAGTCTTTTAAATTGTAAAGGTAGATAAACATTTTCTAAAATCAACAATCTTTTACGATGGGCTGCATTAGCTATTTGAATACCAAACAATAAACTGAATATAAAATATAGTTTATCATAAAATAGGTATTCTCCTCCTAAACTTTCTACCAATTCATTAAATCGTGTAGAATAAAATCCAAGATACTAAATAAGATATACAATAAGTTAACATCATCACTATTCAATCTCTTGAATTTACCTTTTCAATATAACCCAAATGTTCTTCTAATCTTTCATGATAAACAGGTAATATCAGTTGGGGTTTAGAGACAATCGAGAAACCAAATTTGATATACATGGAACCTAAATCAATAATGATGCGTTCTTCAGACCATACTAAACTATTGGCACTGGGTTGTAAAGTGTGAATATTTGCTTTGATTAATTTAATAGCACTTTTCACATTTTGACTGGTTGGTTTTTGTTTGATTTTGAGGTTGGAAGCTTCTTGTTCGAGGGCTGTTACTTCTTGCTCAAAGTTAAGGACGCTACCTGATTGTTCCATATTGAGTTAAAATTGGTGGAAAATAAAGAAGCTAGTTAATTCAACTTTCATTCTAATCTTGATGATTTTGCAGAAATAAGCTTAAAAATTCAAAAAAATGACGTTTTTTTTTACTTATTTTTTAATTTTAATTATTAGAAATGTTAATAGATAGTGAATTAGCATATCAAAATTTACAATTTGAAAATGAAATAAAATTAGACGACGAGCTCATGTTCCGATACAATAAACATGAACAAGACGCTATCTTTTCTCAAAAACCATGGAATAAAGAGTATTATTTTACAATTCTAAATTCAATTTATTAATAATTTCCTAGCCCAAACTATTTTCAAAATGTAAAAATATCCACTCAAGCCTTGATAAAGATGGTAATTAAAATTAACTGAAAAATAAAATATTAGTGATTAATAATCTAAAAGTTGACTCATGCTAAAGAGGGTGGCAATATTGAAGTGATGGGCATTATGCAAGGTAAAGTAATAGGTCGCGAGTTAATAGTAGTAGACGCATTTGCATTACCTGTTGAAGGTACTGAAACTAGGGTTAATGCTCAATCTGAGGGTAACGAATACCTTATTGAGTATTTGACCAATATTAAAGAGGTAAGAATGATTTGTTTAAAGTTGTAAAAATAATAATATAAATTCTTAATTTATGATAGTCGGGTAGACTTGAAAATGCCGTTGGATGGTATCACTCTCATCCTGGATATGGCTGTTGGTTATCTGGTATTGATGTTACTACACAGAAATTAAATCAACAGTTTCAAGATCCTTTTTTAGCTATAGTGGTAAGCTCTTTAAAATTTAAAGTTTATTACAATGACCAATTTTTAGGTTGATCCCTTACGTTCTTCATCAGCTGGTAAAGTAGAAATTGGAGCATTTAGAACTTATCCAGCAGTAAGTATTTGATAATAAATGATGGAACTGATGGTGTAATATTATTACAGGGTTATACTCCAGAAAATCAAAGAGAAACTGAGTTTCAAGCTATTCCAGTAGAAAAAATTGAAGATTTTGGTGTGCATGCTGGAGAGTAAATTGACTGTTTTTAAAGAGTAATTAATATATTAAAAATTCAATAGATATTACCCATTAAGTGTCGAATATTTTAAATCAAGCCAAGATGAAGAAATAATTGCTAAATTATGGGATAAATATTGGATGAATACACTGTCCACTTCAACTGTATTTTCGGTAATTGAATAGTAGCAGGGATTAATTATTTAATTTAAATGTTACTTTATAGAATCAAGACTTTTTTGATAAACAGATTGTTAACTTAAAAGATGAAATAAAATATCGATACGATGATAATACTTTTGAGCATATAAAAAGTTTTAATAGCGAAGTAGAACATATCACAGCTTATGAAAAAAGTTTGGGTATCGTTGAGATTAAAGAGGGCAAAGAGGAAAAGAAAGAAGGTAGTGATAATGAAAGTAAAAATAAAGAAGAGAAAACTGAGGGCCCATTTAGTAAAATTATTAAAGAAAGGTATAATTTTTTTAAGTTTTTAAGACTGTGACTAATGTATTGTGTAGCAATAAAGTCAATGTTGAAATGACCAATGCATTATTTAATGAAGCTATCAAGTATGCTTTATTTGGTACATTGGAGCAATAAATTATGGATTGATATAGCGGTAGTCAACTTGAAGTTTTTTATGTGGCATTCAATTATTTATAATAAAAGCAAAATTTAAAATGAAGCTATGGTTTAAGAAGGTTTATTATTCATTTATACTTTTTGATTTGGTGCTTTTCTTTATACTTTGGGGAGCTATGGCGGTAAAAATTTCATACTAAATATATATGTGATATTATCTATTATCTTATAAGTGTACTTTAACATTTTTACACCTGCTTTAAAATCTTAATTGATCTAATATTTAGTGATAAATATTGGTTTTGATGAGTTGTTTTTAAATAACTATTTTTTAGTAATTTTTTATTTTGTGACCTCATATTGAAAGTTATAATTAACCAAATAGCCTTTTTAAAATCTACCTTTTTCAAACCTTGGAAAAGCACAAGCTCTAAAACATGATGTTTATAGAGATAAGTGAAGGCAGGGTGAGAATGGGCGGGTGGATAGGGTAGAAGAAACAGAGTGAGAAATTCATTAACATAAACCCTTAATATTTTAAAATACACGTTTTATTAAAAAGTTACACACATAAACTTTAGGATAACGTGCTTAGAAATACAAGTTTTTTTCGGAAATTTTTAATTGTTTTATACTTTTAAAATTAATAATTGTATTTCAATATATAGAAGTAGGTTAATTTTGTGTTTTATTTCTACGTTTTGTTCATTTCCTACATATAAAATACAAAATTAGCTAAATTTTTGAACAAAGAAATATGACATTAAATAAGAGTAAAAAGTAATACTGGGGATATCTTTTTGTTTAAGGATTCTATTAACAATTTTTCCACTTAGTAGCACTTAAAAATATAAAATTGAAATCTAAAAAGACATCACTATTTTATTAAATTTGAACATCGAATTAAATAAAAATATTGAATAGAATATCACCAGGTTTACTAAACACAGTTTTATTATTTTTATTTTTCAGAATTCGATCTATTAAAAACAATTAGATATTTAAAGCTATTTCTTAATTTATCAATTTACCTTTTCAACAATCTTGCATCTTTTACCATAACAATCGGTTCCTTTAATTCCAGTAGAGACAGAACTAAAAACACTTAGATGTATTAATAATAAGTAACAAATAGAGTTACCATGGTGCAAATGAAGGAATAGAAGAATCACAATGATCATTAACTTTAATGATTGATTTCTTATTATCATTATCATTAATAACTAATTTATCATCTTTCATTGTGACTTTAAGTTGTTTAACTAAACGATTATTAGCATCAACTGGCATGTTCAAAGTATTAACATATTCAGTAAGAGTCATTTGGAAAGAAGTTCTATCAATATTAATGATTATGATTGTACTTATACTTATTATAAAACTATTACTCTTGACCAGCACAAGATACATTACTGACCTGATATTTACCTTTAGTAGGGTAAGTTGGAGCAAAAGGGATCGGACAATGGGTACCTTCTGGACAATAGAAATCCTTATATATGTAATAGTTGCCATTACCATCTAATTGCATTTGATGATAAAAACCAAAGATAACTTCAGTAACACCAGTTTTATCTTGACGATAGAGACCTTCCATGTCTTTGGCAAGGGTTTTAGCAGTAGGACAGATAGAAGCACTAGCTACTAAATCAAGTAAAGCTAAAGCAATAGTGAATTTGAAATTCATTTTTTAAAAACCAAAGTTAATTTGTAATCTAATCTAAATTTGATACTTTGTTTTTTCTTCAAATGCTGTGTTTATATACCTTTTGTTTTTGAATGTTTTTATAATTTGTATTAAGTTTTTGTTGTTTTTATCTACCAAGAACATTATTAAATTATTGACATTATTTTTCATAATAAGTAATTTAATGCTTTATAAATTTACTATACGAATTATAATACTTTGATTAAATACTCAATATTTATAATACATAACAAGTAATTTGATACTTTACTTTATAAAATTATCAAGTTAAATAGAAGCTTTAATAGAATATCGGATTTCTTGCTTCATAATACTTTTTAAAAGATTTATCCATCTGTTTTGTAAAACTAAAAGTATTATAACTATACTAAGAAAAAACGATGAAATGGAAAGTAATAAATCAAAAAATGTTCTAATAAACAAGTTATTCATTACTTTATTTGAAACTATTTTAAGTATCTTTTATTGATATATAACAGCGCTTGAATATTTTAAACTATAGCGCGCTCTTTGCTTATTAATTTAATGCTTACAGGGTTTATATTATTTTAGTAATTTCAAAGATAACTATTTTATATAGCTTATTTAATATTTAATAGATTATTCTTTATTATTCTTACTTTGATTAATTGTTCTAAGTCTTATATATTGTTTGGTTATAATTCACTATCAACTTTAAAGCTTAAAGTGCTTTTTCATAATATTATTATGCTAAAGTTTAAAACATTTATTTAAGATATCTATGTTCGATAGATACGCCAATTAAGCTTGTTAATTTTTTATACATCCTTTTTATTCTTGTAGTTTATGTAATTAAATATCATCCCATATTTCTATATTATATCAATTCGAAAAAGTAATATAACATCATCTATTATCCAAATGTCAAAATTATAATAAATTATTTTTACCTAATCAAAATATATCTTTTCTATAAATAAATACAAAGAATAAAGAATAACTCATATTTTGGTTAAGCCGAAGTATAGAGCTACCATATTATTTATTCCACTTTCCTTAATATACTTACTTGTGGCTATTGAATAAGATTAACCTATCAGGTATTGCAGCATCGAACATTATATTGAGCTGAAAAGCAATTTTAACCTTCTAGATTTTGAACCTTTAAAAGCTTTTATTCTAAAAATTCTATTTGAATGTAAATGTTATGGCTAATAAATAATATCACTTAATAATATATAATGGAATTCACCCAGCCGTTAATATAATCGATTCAGGATTACCAATTAACGTTATAAACAACTAATAAAGCACAATAATAATTTATCATATTATTTTATATCAAAATATAATTTGTATGTCAATTTTTGTTAGGATGTCTATACTTATTATTATATAAAGTAATATTGGGAAAGCAAAAGAGTAATAAACTAAATAAATTCAAAACAGCAAAAGAATTTTTGATATTTTGACATGTAAAAGAATAGCTAATTATAATGAATACCTTAATTTTTATTCTTTAGTAACTTTTTTGTTTTTAATATTTTTCGCTGTGTACTAGAGTAAATCTAGATTTTAAAGAGCCAAAAAACTATAAGGTTAAATTTAGTTATATATACTTTAATGTAATCGTTATAATAAAAAACCTTTAGTTTTTAGTAAGAGAGAATTGTTTTCATAGTCTCAATATTATTAATATTACCATTGCTTTAACTGGGTTAACATTATTTCAATATACATTTTTAAACAAAAGCCCTAATTTAGTTTTGCAAATTATGAAAGTGTTTAAAATATTGGGAATGGTTTTTCTGATTTCATTATTTTTTCTATTTTTTAAGTGCTATTTGAGTGGGAAGATTGTTAATAAAATTCTTAAACACAAAAAACATCTCCATATGATTCTCTAAGAGCGCATAAGCTCTATAGTGTCTTAAGTCCAATCGCCGATACCCCCAATTCTGAATACCTTTCAGCTGTAATCCTAAAGCTAGATGGCCTCTTCTTTTTCGATTTCTTTCCTCAATCTTCATCTTTTAAAATTAAATAAAACTCCAGTGCTTTGACATTGAATTTGAAAAAATGCTATTGAAGCATATCGATTTGATCTAATAATTTTAAAAGTATGCCTATAATAACATATTTTTAAGTATGTAATAAAATATGGGCGAGTGAAAAATCTACTCAAGCTACTAGCACTATTCTGAGAGTTTATAAAGTTTACAGGTAATTGGATGGATCATATAGAGCATCAAACTGAGACAGCCTTACAGAAAGAAATCTGATCAATGGTCGGATTTTTCCCTAGGACTTAGTATGCTATTTTAAGTTTCCCAATAATTTCAATAGTCTTTCAATGTTAATGAATTGCTAAAAATGACACAGTTGCTGCCGTAGAATACCAAAACAATGGGCTACTCTCGATGATATCATTATTGTCGCCGATTATTAAAACAATAAAATGCTTTAAATAACCCCACATTACCACATATTGCCAGAGTGGCAGATTGCTTTAATTATATCAACTTGTTAAATATTATTAAAGTGATACTTTTCTTAAATGATGTCAAGTAAAAACACTATAGTAGATTATATTATATATTAACGTCAATCGAAAATAAATAATAACTTTTCACACTTTAGTTTGCTTTTTATTCCTTTTTAGAAACTACTTGGATTATTTACAATACATTGAAATCCTTCAACTTCTTTATAGTTCCAAAAACACTAGTAAATGTAAATTATCATTAAATTTATTACTAAAAATCAAATATGAAATAATGCGTGTCAGACAGTATTTAGTTTATTTATTATAAAAGAATCGAATAACATTTGGCTTGATTAATAACTCCCCATTCTAGTTAAGACATTAATAAGGTCATTTAAGAGATATGAAAAATTACTGAATCTGGCTTTAGTTGACTAGTTGGCTACAAAAATAACTAATTTGATCATCAGCTCCTGCTTATGAAAACAAAAAAACTAGTAAGTACTTTTCTTGAAATCTTTTGCGCTAATTTAAGGTCCCAATTATGACTTCTGTCATAATATTATCCTCCTTATTATATCAATATTTATTCACTTGGGAACTTAAAGAGTGTTTTCAATTTTACGAGTAAATCTCTATATAATGAAGATGCAAAATCGTACAAAAATAAGGCTCTATTTGATACTATAACTATACTACTCTTGATATAATTGATAAACTCTATTACGTTTGGTTTCGTTGCTTTTATATACTATTAAGAGGATTAGTCTATTAGTTTTATTATTACCCTTTCACTCTGATTGCTATTATTGAAAAAGGTACCTAATACTAATTAATAGTTTAATTATTTTCCTTATTTATTAATTAAATTAAATATACAGTTTTAAGTTTTTGGAGAATAAAAATAAAAATGTAATTTTTATGATAATTTAAATGAACAGATTCTAATTCAGCTACAAAGATGACTTTTTTGGACTCAATTACATTTTACCCACCAAGTAGATTAATTACCCAAACATTATATGATCCTTGTTATTTTACTTCTAATAATGTATGATCTTTATTCTAGTATATTGAGGTCAAGTAGTTTGTTTATTATATTTAAAAAATGGATTCATAACTATCTCCATTGATTTTCACTTCTTTGTTAATTTAATTTTAATAACCAGAAACACATAAAACTACTAATTTGATAATAGTAAATCAACATTAAAATTAGGTCCACACGGTGTTCTAAATAGTAAGTAAATCGATATTACTATTTCAATTAGTTATTAAATGAGGTACTAAAATTTATAAAATGTAAATTTTATTTAGTTGATTGCAGCAGATGTTAAAGCTTTATTTTTTGGAGAAGTAATTGATAGTAGTATTAAACAAATGAAAGAAACAAGTTATAAGATCAACAAGCTATTGAAATTTTATATGAAGCATAATATAACATTATGACATTGTTATAAACTGGACTTTGTCAGTGAATTGGAGTTTAATAATATAAATGAAATAAATTATTTATTATTTAAATCATTTGATATGTAATTAAATATTAAACAATATGGGGCTGTTTTTTTCAGCTTCATTACTTTTTCTATCTTTTAAGCACTATTTGAATAAAAAATTTGTTAGTAAAATTCTTAAACATGAAAATACATCCCCATATCCTCACAATAGACATGAAGTTAATTAAAATACATTGGTAAAAAAGCTTTTAAAGGGCATTTTGAATAATAAAAAAGCTATTTACTATCATTTGTTTGGCGCTGAGGAACTAATATTAATTTTACCCATTTACAAGTTGAAAAGTTTATTTAAAGCATCATCCCTTGGTCTATTATAATTTGTTAGTAAAGTTTGTTACATTTAGAAAATCTTTATTATGTTCCTCACTTTATATTAAAACGTTACGAAATTAATTACTACTATGTGAATTGATGCCCTTAGTTGACAAATAAAAACACAGCTTGTTCTCAATTTTACTCATTGATGTATATGTAATATATAAATACTTTATTGAAAACTAAGTGCATTATTAAGGGGATAAATATTTCATTATATATATGAAATTGCTAGTTTTTCTTCAGGTTTTACTGCTGGATCAGCATTTGAAATACTATAAATCATCAAATAAAAATCCAAAGTAATTGAAAGACTAAATGAGACAGACAATTGGCAAACATATTAGACATACAATTTAATCAAGTATTTTGCTTTGGACAAGTAGACTGTTTTATCTTGATTAATATCAGGCAATTTTCATATACTTATTTTTTTAAATTGCTAGTAAAGTTGATATATAAAAACAGTTTGAACTTAGCCAATTTGGTATGGGAATATTTTTTGAAGAATTTGCTAATAATTTATCCAAATTTCTCTTCATAGTAGCTAACAAAAGAATAAAACAAATAAAAACATACTTGTTTTCTCTAATTTTTGTGTTACTAATTGGTAGAGTTCTACATGACTTCTATAATATCTCATAAATGCTAGTTTATCAGTTAAAGTTATTCTTGAAAATGGCTAATTTTAACTATTTTCTTTTTAATACTTCTTATTGGCTGCTCCATAAATTTCTAAATTTAGATTGATTTTGTGAAAAATACTTTATGATAAAATTGAGTAAAGATTAGATTATAATATAAAAAGATAATATAATGTTAAAGATGTTTCCTCTTTTATTATTTATTTTATTTTATTTTATCAAGTTAAAGCTTAAGTGGGAATGGAACAATTAAATCATAAAATAGTCATTCTTATCATCATTGAAAAGTAAACCTCTGAAAAAAAGTATATAAGAACAATTTTTCAGAATTCTTTATGGCAAGTATATTTGAAGTAACTATTAAAACATTGGCTGTACTATTAATAATACATTTCAAATTTATACACTAGAGTTATTTACATATAACGAAAATTAGAAATTAGTAGAAGCGAACAACTAAAGGCACATTGATAGTTTATGATAAGTTACTCATTAAGGAGACACTGATAAGAATAGAGTCTTGATGCGTCAATGGAATCCGGATTAATAAATTTTCTTTAATTTCGATTCATTGTTAAGATTGATTACAGGCTTTGATTACATTATTTAGTAGCTTCTAATCTTCCGAAGTAAATACGCTATTTTCTACTTAGGTTCACAATTTGTTGAGAATGGCCGCTTTAATAAAGCCTTACTTGACAGCTACTTACGATGATTCTAAGGTTTTAGGGACGCTACCCTAGTAATTTCATTTCACCTAGTATACTTTTAGTCAATATGCTTTATTTTAAGGTTAAGCTTTACTTTACTATTTGGATATACTTAGTTATTTAAATGCATCCAAATATCCTTCTTTAGCTTTAACTTCTTTTAAATGAATTTAAAAAATTCATATTTAATTTTTTATTATAATAGATTTTTTAGTACTTAATCATAAATCTAACATTATAATTGAATATGAATAAGTATTTTTATAAATCCCATTGGTTGTGGGCTAAAGCTAATAGCATATACCATTTCATTAAATCAAAATGGATTGTCAGTGTAACTCCTAAGTTTATCATCAAAAATGGACTAAATTGCTTTATATTTAATATAAGATTTAGTATATAGACTTAAAATTATTAAACTGAAATTAAAGTAGTATTTCCAACAACGTATACTAATTGATTGGTTCATATATTAAGCTATAGCTTAGTATAATAGTCATTGAATTAAATCTCTCTTTGTGAAATTGTTAGAATTGATGCTTGATTTGAGCATGTAGTAAAACTGATATTTATATTGCTATACTTATTGACATTCAATAAGAAAGGAGACGATTTTTTGTGATATTTTTAGCCTCATTTGATGATTCTATTTAATCTAAGTGACATATCTGATCCATTTATTTGTTAAAATATATTGCACCGGAGATTGATTGAGATTACTACTGTTGAATTAATTATCGTAAACTTTAAAAGTTAGAAACCCCACATTAGTCTTGATCTCAAATAAAAGAGTTAGAGATCAAGATTTTTATAGAGATGCATTCAAAAGTATTTTATTTTGTTAAACGATTTATTTATTTATTTATTTATTTTGATCAGTTTGATCTCAAAATTAAATTTCAAGTTCGCTTTTGCTTCATATCAAAATTTTCAAGATTTTTATTATGCATGTATGCAGCATTAAATCCACAATAAATTTGAGTCAGGCTCAAATATTTAATTATACATTCGAACTAAAATTTAGACAAACTTTTTAAACAATAATTTGGGGATGTATTTTTATGTTTAAGAATTTCAGTGATGGTTTTTCCATTTAAATAACGCTTAAAAGATAGAAAAAGTAATGAAGCCAAAAAAAACACTCTTAAGTGCCTTCCTTCAATGCTTTAAAGTAGAAAAGTTTAATATCAATGCTTGCAAGACTAAAGATGTTTTTGGAGTCAACTTCTAATGGAAAATTAAGACTAATGAACTTTTAATAAGTTGAATAAATTTACTATTAAGCTTTCAAAAGAGCTATTTGATCACTGGGATTTGAGTTTTGTCTAACATGTATTAAACTTGATCTCTGATAAATGGTAAATCGATTGTAGAATCGTCTAACCAACCTTATATAAAAGTTTTGATGCACGCATATCAAAATTGATATAAGAATAATAAATTTAAGGTCAAATTGTGTGATTAGCTTGGAAGAGTTAACTCTGGTTACTTGAGTCAATTATTATTTATGATGAGTTTAAAAAAAAAAGCTTGCTCATTATTATTGTTGTATCTTCCAATAAGTTATTTATTAATAAAGTAAAAAATTTATAAAGTACATTAATATTTATAGCAATCAATCTATAAATTATACTAATACTTGTAGCAATGTGCTTTCCATTTGGTCCTCTATAAAGTTGACTATATCAAGACAGGCTGTTTTAAAATGAGCTAACATTTATATTAATTTATTTTTATCTTGATCCAGTAAATGAAAAATAAGTTGATCAAAGCTTAAAAATAGAGAAATAAAGTACAGTAAATTTTTACTTAGGATCAGCACCTACATCTTCTCTATGCTTCAATATATAATATGGTGATGTTATTTATATCGTTTGTTTAATAGTTATATACTTGACATTGCCATCTACCTGCTTCTTCATACATTAACTTTGATATAGCAATGTGATTACTAATAATTACTTGATAATTCTTTTGCTTTCAAATCTTTTTAACTTTAAATATATTGATCTAAGCAACATAACCCTTATGCCAATCTCTCTATTCTATAGAAGTATTTAAAAACAATGTTGACACTCTGGCTGTGCGCGAAATTGTATTAACCTTTAACTTTGTAATAGAACATAAAACTAATATTAATATTACCATGGATTATTAAAACAAAGGACTGCTCTAGATAACTTAATGTTGCTAAATATTGCCTAAGCTGGCTTTTCTCAATGGCTGTACATATTGCCAAAGTAATCGATAACTGTGACTAATTTCAATTGGAGTAGCCTTTGAATTATACTTATATTAATCTTTGGTGTACATAAATTACCTTTCATCACAACCAGCTCATATCTTATAATTCAATTTTATTGTTTATTGTTTATTGTTTATTGTTTATTGTTTATTCTTTATATTGTTTGTAGTAAATCAAAAGCTTTTGTATTTGTATAGTTGTAAAAGTATTAGTAAACGTAAAGCTATTGTCAAATTAATAATCATTCTATTTGTTTGAGAAATAAAAACTGAAATAATCGTATATTTTGACTAACATACGAGGGTGATTTTTTTATTTCATTAGTTTTTCCATCTTTTAAGCACTATTTGAGCGGAGATATTGTTAGTAGAATTCCTAAACATAAAAATACATCCACATATAATGGCATAAATTGGTAGAAATGATTAGTTTATTATAGTTAGTGGTTTTATATGAATTAAAGAACATAACAAAAATACGCTTTCTTTTTTTAAAATGATACAGCCAGAAAATGCTGACAAATAAATAATTATGAGGAATTTTGTTTGGATGGATCAAATGCAAACTATACTTGATAACTCCAGATTATAATTTTTTAAGAGATCAACAATGCCTTATAAGGTTACTGGAAATATTACCAGTAGTTGATCAATCATTTGATCAGTTGTAAAAATAACTATTATAACCACCAATAAGATCCTTCTCTATAGATAAAAGGGTAATGCTTGATAATTCTCTTCAATAAAGTTTTTATAATTAAGTGAAAATCTATAGCCTTCTTTTTATTGCACATGGTTTACCTTCCGCTCCATAACCATTCCTATCATGCGTTTTATCCTTATCAAAGTCTACAAGTCTACATATAAAGCGTTGGCCTAGTAAAGACATAATATTTATATTTTAATGTTTAACAAAAAAACATAACCGCTTTAAATATACATATACAATGAATTAGTTCTATCCTTTTAATCAAAATTTCCTTGTATGCTAATGAGATGAGTATTAACTTTTTGTATCACCCTTCTCTTTGATAACTGTTGTTTTTAAAGTTGCTCAACTTTGTTTAATATTTTAATGATTTTGTTTTAAGTAATATTAAATGTATGAATTGACTCTCAATTTAAAATAGAGATTACAGAAACACAATTTCGATTTAACTCAAGTTTAAACAAGCGAACTCTAACTTAGTTACAAAGGTTGGCTCTTTAAATTCAACTTTTTATAATGACAAGTAGGATTGACTATATGGGGATGTATTTTTTTGTTTAAGAATTTTACTACAATCTTTTCACTTAAATAGCGCTTAAAAGATGGAAAAAGTAATGAAACCAAAAAAACTATTCTCACGAACGTTTTTTGTTCAGATATTCATTGGTAATTTTTAAGTTTTATGCCTAAAAAGAGCAAGTTGTTAAAGTAAAGAGCATTTCCAAATTGATGCAAAAAGCAATTTGAGATAAAAATAACTTGTTTTAAATAATATTAATAATATTAAATAAAAACAGTATTTATCAAATTTTATCAATAGGAGTTTTATTAATATTCTGTTTAAACAATTCTTTGAAAAAACATTGGTATAGCTCTTAATTTACATTAAAATTATGGGTAAACCTTATAGTCTATAGTTTAAATAAGAATCTTTAATTTGCTTAAAAATTTGAGGTTTGTAATAGAACTAAATTACTATCTATTTTTAGCAATAAATGTAAGAGATATTTAGTTTTCTAATATGTCACCAGGGGGTGATTGATTGAGATATTTTTGCTTATGAATAAGTAATTATTAATTGGATTAAGGATATGTCATACTGTTTCAAATAAAAGTATAAATAAGTGACTGTGATAAAAGAGTCCTTTTTAAATAAATGGGAAGTCATAACGAAACAGATATTAAAGGCTTAGAAAAGCTAGGTTTGGAGAAAGAGATAGTAGTACATCACTTCATTGACAATGAATTTGTAATCGGAGATGAAGGAGGGATGCTTGACATAATAAATCCAGGAAACAAATTGGTAATTTTTTCAAAAAGTTAATAAAAGAAAACTAAAGTTAAATAGAGCTTGGGAAGTATAAGCCGAGGAGGCGAAAAGGAGATTGAATTAGCAGTTAAAAGTAGCAAAAAAGCATTAGCTGGGTGGGGCAATACAGATCGAAATGTGCGAAGTAACTATATGCGAAGGATAGCTGATTTGATTGAAAGTGAAAAATGGTTTGAAAAATTAGTGATAGCTGAGTCCTTGAATAGTGGGAAAACGTATTCTTTTTGTAAAAAAGTGGATATTCCCAGAGCAGTTCATAATTTCCGGTACTATGCAGATTTATTAACTTCTTGGAATCCAGACCAAATAGTACAAAACCATGGTAGTAAAGCTGCTCTTCATTATAGTATACGTAAACCTGCTGGTATTGCTGGTTTGATTTCTCCATGGAATTTGTAATACATATTTATATTTATTAGCTTTTATTAATTATGGTTTTAAGGCCACTTTATCTTCTAACCTGGAAGATAGCACCCTGTATTGCCGCTGGTTCCGTATGTATTTGTAAGCCAAGTGAAATCACATCCTTAACGGCTTATTGTAAAAATAATGTTAAACAGTTTATTAGTTTATATTTACATCTTTCATAGATTTATGTCAAATCATAAAGGAGGCTGGGTTACCAAAAGGTGTAGTTAATATAGTGTTTGGATTAGGTAAAAATTTTGTAATAATAGAACAATAAAATTAAGAGAAAATAGGTTCAGAAGCAGGTGATGCATTAATAAAGCATCCATCAGTTCGATTAATCTCATTTACTGGAGGCACTGAAACCGGGAAAAAGGTAGCAATCGGGTGTGCACCATTGTTTAAAAAAGTATCTTTGGAGCTTGGTGGAAAAAATCCAAGTATCATATTAAAACATTGCGATTTGAACTTAGCTATTGAAACTAGTGCTGCCGCTGCGTTTTCGAATCAAGGTCAAATTTGTTTATGTATGTCCAGAGTTTACGTTGAAGCTTCTATCTATGAGCAATTTGTCACTGGTTTAGTGGAATATACTAAAAAAAACTACAAAGTGAATATACCATGGGATAGTGATACAGTAGTTGGAGCAATGAGCAGTAAACAACATTTTGACAAGGTATTAAGTTATATTAGCTTGGCCAAACAAGAAGGTGGAAAAATAGTTTGCGGAGGTAATTCTGTAGATGAATTAAATGGTTATTATATTGAACCAACGATCATTACTGATTTAAGTCCCAATTCAAGAGTCGTCAAAGAAGAAATTTTTGGCCCAGTTGTTGCCATTATACCTTATAATGACGTTAATGAAGCTATCCAAATGGCTAATGATACTAACTATGGTTTAGCAGCCTGTGTATTTGGAAATGATATTAGACTTACTAGAAAAGTAGCACAATCTATTGAAGCTGGGTTGGTATGGGTTAATTGTTGGCTAGTAAGAGATACATTTACTCCTTTTGGAGGATATAAAGATTCTGGAATAGGAAGAGAAGGAGGCTTTTTATCTTTAGATTTCTTTTCAGAAATTACCACAATCACACTGGCAGATTAAGATAAGGATTAATTTGTCCATTCACATTAAGCTTTTTGATTTAAATAAATATTTCCAAAACGCCTCAAATGATATTATATAAGTGTTTATAATTTAACTTTATAAAACAATGATGCTTTAGAAAGTAATAGCTTTAATATACACGTTTATGTTAAATAAACAAAGAATAACTTCAGAATGTAAAGTTTAGTTTATTGTAATAATCTAAATTTGATAATATAAAGTAACCTAAAAAAGTCAATAAACAAAACAATTATAAATCGAATTGAGAAACTGATCAAATAAAGTATGAAATTTGAAATTTGAAATATATAAACCCTTAGTATAGCTACTTTTTGAAATAAACCTTATTATTTTATACACTTTATAGTTCATAAAATTTACCAAAACTAAACTAAATTATAATAAAATATAAAACTTTAAATAATATTCAACCAATATTCGCCTTATTTATCAAATAAGCTTAACTATTATTAGTAAGAAAAGCTTCAGAGAAATAACAATTGAGAAAAGCAACTCCAGCAAAGATAATAAAGGAGGGATTTAGAATGTTAAAATAGGAAATTCCCATCTTACTAAAGGTAAAAAATAGAGAAAGTGGCGTCAAGGATGCTTGGATTACATTTATAATTTCAAACGCACTAAGTGCTAAACCAAAGATAGTAAATGATCCTACATTTACATCTTTCACTTTAGATAATAGTAGAATTATTGCTATATTACTATATGAAGAGCATACAATCAATGGTACACCGCCTAAACCGACTAATAAGTTTAAGACTGAAGTAGGGAGGACTGGTTGTAAAAAATTAACTAAGATCAAATAAACAAACTCAATACTAGCTATTTTGTATGTTATATTATATATATAACTAGGGTTAAATCTATTCATGATGGTAGGCAAAAGTAAAATAGAAAGTTTTTAAAGAATTAAATAGCGTAGGCAATAATTCTCTAAAGCCTAAGCCTAAGCCACCTCGTTCGATTCCAGTAGTATACCAATTTATCAAGCTATCTGATGCATTTTTGATTAGGAATTGATTCAACGTAAAAGAAACGATTAAAAACATGCTTTGTTTACTGGGTAATTTAGCCATAAAACGAGGATATAAAGTATTCTGAGATGAGTTAATAGAATCATAATTTGTACAATCCATCTCATTAATTAAAGTTTGAGTTTCATCATTTTCAGTTGGAAGCGAGGTATTATATAATTTATCATCAGAAGGTAATAATATAGAATGAGAGTAGTAAGCAATTATCGTAAATATAATAGCGCCACCTAAAGCAGATAACAATTGAGGATATTGAAGGAATAGTAATTTTGGCATAAACCAATTTGGAATTTGATTTTTAAGTAGTTCAAAGGAATTAATTATAGGATCTGATATAAATGAAAAATAGATATCAAAAAATAGTAATGTATACGCAAAACCTATAAACAGTAAATATAGTATAATTTGTATAACAAAATACAATTACTTCGATATTTTGATTCATAAATAGTCGATATAAGTCCATAAGCAATAGCATCTAATCCATTAAACAAACCTAAGCCAAGTAAAGTTACGTGAAGAGAGGGAAAGTTTGATACTAAGGATAAAATTATTATTAAGATTGATGATCCATAAAGTGATATGGGTAAAGTTTTTTTAACTCCATATTTATCAGTTAAATAACTAAAAATTAATATAGCTACTGGAACACTATAAGTAAAGTAACTGAAGTTAGATATAATATAATGATATCTTTCACTCCAATTATGTGGAAAACTGCCTAACTCTACTAAAACCTAATATATTAATTGATTTGTAGAAATTGAATTAATGTCAAGCTTACCCCTCGATAAATGTGCAAAATGTGTACTTTTATTATTTTAGTAAACCCAGATAACAGAAGCACTTTTAAGTAATTCAAATCTGGAAAAGAAGTCAAACCTAGTCATGATTTCATTAATATTCATATATACTACAATTTAAATATTTGTTACTAGTTGATACTGAGCTCATTTTTTAAGAAAAATTAAATTTTCGAATATTTAAAAATTAAGCCTATAATTGTTATTGTATATTAGTATATTGAATCACCAGTTTAAATGTTAGAACTTAGTAAATACTTATTCCCACCTTCCACTTTGCTACGTCACCCCATTTGTTGTCATGCGTTTTGAATCAAATTTGCAGCTGACAATTTTTCCCTTTAATCCTGTTTCTAGATAAATTGATTTCTTTTACATCATTGAATTAATTGAGTCTCATGTTTGTATAGGACTTTATTTTTTAATAACGATATTCATAATTTATCACCCTTGCACTCCTTCTTCTCACCCCATGACTTTCATCTATTTTTATCTTTACTTAATAAATTATTTGCGAGGTTTACTCTCTTTTAAGACTATATAAGCTATAAATCAAATTTATAACATGGGAGTGTTTTTTTTGACTTCATTATTTTTTCCACTTTTTAAGCGCTATTTAAGCGGAAAAGTTGTTAGTAAAATTCTTAAACACAAAAATATATCCCCATATATTTATTATAAACCTATATATTTTTAAATAAATAACTAGACTATTATTTTCTTCAAAACTGAATCTAGTAATTTTTTAAACGAAATGAATTTTAAGGCGATTGAAATACAACGTATGGGGATATATTTTTATGTTTAAGAATTTTACTACAATCTTTCCACTCAAATAGCACTTGAAAAATGGAAAAAGTAATGAAAACAAAACAGCCCCATATGGGAATGTATTTTTGTGCTTAAGAATTTTACTAATAATTTTTCTACTCAAATAGTGCTTAAAAAAATCGAAAAAGTGAAGTCAAAAAAAACATTCCCACTTTTTCAATTCTTAAGCGCTACTACTAGAGTGGAAAAATTATAAAATTTTTAAACAAAAATACATCTCCAAATAAAAATTTATTAAATCCATGAGGGAAGTTTATGAATTTTATCCATTCAAGAGGTTATAGGATGCTTATCCAGGAGTTCTTTACATATGTATTTTTATTTACTCTACTTATAATACACATAAAGTTTTAATATTAGTCTAATCATTCATCCCCAAGATACAATCAATAGAAATAGCCATCATTAACAAAAAAATTTAATGAAATTTTAGCTCCTGATAAAAAATAATATCTCATGAAAGTGCACACTTAAATTATGGCTATATCTTAGAGATAAGTAATTAAATTAATACAAAACTTTGTGTATTGTAAGTAGAATGCATAAAAAATATACATGTGAAGAACTCTCATATAGATCGTTTGTAACTCTTTCATTCTACGAGCATTATGACCTCTCTCGTATCATTAAAATGATTTCTATTTTGAATACTTTAAATATTATAATCTAAAACTTATCATAAATTACGATTTAGGCTAAATGCTATTAAGTAACATAAAAAGTATTTTAGTTTTCTATCATACTGATGGTATAAAAAATCCAAAGGTTATGTTATGAAAATAAGCTGTAAATTTATTTATCAAAAATACAGGGAGATGTTTTTTTTGATTTCATTACTTCCTCCATCTTTTGGGCATTATTTGAGCGAAAAGATTGTTAGTAAATTCCTAAACAAAAGACATATCCCCATATAATAATTATGAAAACTAAAAACATTATCAAAGTATTAAAATAAATATATGGGGATGTCTTTTTTTTGTTTAAGAATTTTACTAACAGTTTTCCCACTCAAATAGTGCTTAAAAAAGGAAAAAATAATGAAACCAAAAAAAAAGCCCCATGTTTTTATTTCAATAGCTATCAAAGTTCGATTTTAAGCCAGCTTTTAACCTTTCATAAAAACCAGATTATTTCCAAAAAGTTCGATTTTAAGCTAAAGCTTAAAAAAAACCCAATTTTTAATAAAATTCAACCTAATATTGAAAAACAAAGAATTAAAGTATTAAAATTTAAATAAGAGTATATGGGGATGTATTTTTATGTTTAAGAATTTTATTAGCAATCTTTCCGCTCAAGTAGCGCTTAAAAGATGGAAAAAATAATGAAGCTAAAAAAAACATCCCCATATAGTAAATCTTTTTTTACTTTTCTACATAGTATATGGGGATGTATTTTTGTGTTTAAGAATTTTACCAACAAGTTTTCCACTCAAATAGCGCTTAAAAGATGGAAAAAATAATGAAGCCAAAAAAAACACTCCCATATCAAACTTTAAAGTAGTTACTATATAAACAATTTATTATGAAATCAATGCTACTTGTAAATAAGCTTGGATGCTTATTATTTATTTAATGGTTGAAATTGTAGTTAACTTTACGAAACTTGGAAATAAAATAATTAAAAAGTGATATATTTTTTAAAAGCTTAAATGTTTATATCTTAATATATCATTACTTTTAACTCTTTATCATAATAAAAGATATTAAAAATTATCATACTCTTTATAAGTTTTATTCTTTTACTTTCAACTTACTAAAGCTTGTATATGAGTAAGTTTGGAAACCCAATTAAATTTCCAATTTGATTTTAGCAAAAAAGTAAATATTTTGGTAGCATTTGGTCCTTAGTTGGAATTTTCTTTAAAAATCAAATTGAATAAAATTTAAACCAAGCTTTTAAATTAACCCATTTCTCTGAAATTATAGAGTAGTCCCATATCTTTTTGGTCTTTTTACTAGGAATTTTAGTTATTGAGTGGACACATTATATTTTGATGCGGTTTATATTTTTACTGTTTTAGATTTGCCCAAAATCCTGACTGATAATATGAAATAAATTTTATTGAGATAAACTATAAGAATTTAATAAATTTAAAATAAACCAACCATACCACTTATGGCTAAATAAAAGTACAAAAGCCTCTCTAGATGTAAAAATCTTACCTTTACTGAGCCCTAGTACTTCTACTTCATACTATATACCTTCCCATCAAATAAACCCTATCACCTAATCTTTATCTTACACTCCATAGGTGATTTCAGTTCTATTTTTACGAAACTTTTTGTCTTACTCTTTACGAACCATTTATGCTTTGTGTTTGTACTTTGTTGAATTACAATGCAAAGCAGTTACCTTTTTAATGATCAAATAAAAATTAAATTAATATATTTTGACCATATCAGCTAGATTTTTTAATTTACCTATATTTAGTTTTTTATATTATCCCAAAAGTATAATGAAGTGGTTCAAAGAAGTAGATTTGACCCTGTATAATAAAACATTTTCAAACTTATAAGCCATGATACGATAACAACAATCTAAACTAAAGTTTAATTCTTTTATTCCCAAAGCGATAAAAAGATGATTAATAAACATAAATCGATTCAAAGCCATAATTTATCATAAATCTTTTGCTATAAACTATACATACAATTACTCTGTCACAGTAATTATACCTCAAATATACACCAATTCAAATTATAACTTATAAATTATTATTAAATTAATTATTATAAAAAATGGTTTCAATTAGAACTCGACATATCCAACCCTTTCTTATGCTTAATTCTCCCATCTAATCCAAGTCGAAGTGAAAAGAAGGGGTGTTCCAAAGCTTGAGCTGCCGTTATCCTATCCTCTGGTTCATATGTCAATAATTTGGTTATCAAATCTGTCAACGCATCTCCCAATAGTCCCTTTCTGTTGACAATTTTCTAAAATGAAGCTATTATTTTATTGCTTTATGCTATTTTATATTGATCTTACCGCTACAGTTTTAACTCCATTCACGTTTTTAAGGCTTTGTTTAGTGGTCTCATCATTTGGATAGTTAAGTTCAGCAGATGATTTAAAATAGGCCTTCCCTGTTTTACTACTAAAAAGTTAAGTATTTACTCATTATTGTCCTTATCGTTTTATTTGTTACCTTGCTCTCTCATACATTACTTTAGGTAATGGTCCTAAAGCACGTGCCATCATTGCTAAATGTTCTAGATTTTCATGTGTTTGAAACATGGCATCCCCCGTTATTAATTCAATTAAAATACAACCAACAGACCAAAGGTCACAAGGATAAGACCATCCCATACCTAATATTATTTCTGGTGCACGGTAATGCCTTGTCGATACAATAGAAGAATGAAATTCATCTTCAAAGGTAGCAGATCCAAAATCAATCAATTTGATCTCAGTACTTTTTAATATGTGTTTCACTTTAGAACCTTTTCTCTATAAAATAATAAGTTAAATATTATTATTACTATGCTTTTAATTTATAAACTTACCTTTACTTCATCGTAGCTTCCATTTAGCAATAAAATATTTTCAGGTTTTAAATCAGTGTGAACTAAACCCAAATTATGAACAACTAAATATGATAATTAATATAAACCCTATATAAAACAACAAGCAGTCTTACAAGAAATTGAGTTCAACAATTGACGAGCAAAATGTTGAACATGTGGGAAAGGAAAGCCTTGAAACTGATTGGATTTTAAAAAATCAAATAATGAAGGTCCCATAAGATCGAATGACATACACATATGATTGTTAAATTCAAAGTCATTTTCCATATGAATACATTTGTTCAAATTTAATGGGTCATGTTTCTTCAGCGTAGATAATACGCGCATTTCAATCTTAGCTGCTTCCCTATATTTAGGTATGGCTCTAATTACTTTTACTGCTACATATCTCAATGCTCGTTTATCCCAGCATTTGGCTACGCGTCCAAATGTACCCTGTCCTAACAAACTTTCAACTTTGTCTAAAAATGTTATATTAGCTTATAAATCATATATGACTAAATTATGTTTACATCTTTCTGTAATATAAAGGTCTGGCTGAATAACTAAATGACCATCTTTATCATCATAAGCAATCACTTCATTATCGATAGGGAAGCTATCAGCTAAATTAGGTAAACTATAAGTACTATCATCAACAGGATGGATAGGTGGAATCATTAATCCTTTTAATGCATTATGATTTAAAGTATTTGGATGTGTTAACTGGGCATAACCGCTAAGCGGAGATTGGTTTGGTACTTGAATACCATTATCAAATGGTGTTATAGATAGATGAGACTGATAAGGGTAATGATTCGTATTACAATAACTTGGGATTTGTAAGTTACCTTGATAATTGTAATTTGACTCTGGTTGCGTATAGCTTATCGTATTTGTAAATTTCGGTGGTTGATACAACTCTCTCTCAAGTCTTGGTGCAAATGTTGGTGGTTGATAATAGTTCGATGTACTTTGAATAGGTCCACTTTGATAAGCAGAATAACGTTGTGTTCCATTAGTTCTATCTTTCATTTCATACATTGAACTATTTATTGTGATCGGTGGAAGTTGATTTAGTGAATGATGGGTATTAACACTAGTACCATATTCCAACTTGGGTGCCTTTGATTGTAAATTATAATTTTCATTAGTTTTATAAGACGCTTGAGGGGCATTATCAGGGAGGTTAAGTTGATGAATTCCAGTTAATCTATGGGCTTTCTCTTTTAGAGTATTTTGATTAAATTGATCTACTTGTGGACTATTTTGATTTAAAATATGCGATAGACTAGTATGGTTTTCTGTTGGGTTCAATGGAATTGGATAATATTTTGGTGGACTACCAAGTGAACGTTTAAACGTATTTTCCCTAGCATATGGAAGGATGTTATTCTTTATATTATTATATGTATTATTATTTATGTTGTATCCATAATTGGAAGACATCTTCTCAGATAATATATTATTTTGATTAATTGATTGGTTAATATGCTCGAATCCTTTGTAATGTAATTTGTGGCCTAACTCATCCACTGACATGCTCGAAACTGAAATAATTGAAAAACTGGCAATTAATAAACAATGACTGTCTTCTATTTATTAATATATTTTAATTTATCTACTAAAATTATTTAAACTATTGATTATTATTTATTAATACTTTCTACCTTTTAGTTTTAACAATCAACATAACAATTCATTTATGGTTTCAAGCTCCATTTTCTTATATTGATTTTATTAGCAAATAACCTATTTTAATACGTATTTATACAAATCATGATTGGTTTACAATAGTAAATTAAATCAGGCTTATAAAAGCCATAACGTTAATTGGCTCAATTAAAATAATGCTTCCTAATCAGGCCATTCTACCAATATAGCCTCAACCTAATTATACCCAAAAGCTTTTTAATTTGTTTATGCCCAAAGCTAAGCTAAAAAACAGAACCAATCAAAGGAGCTATAAAGCTATAATCCAATTATATTTCAAACTGGTTAGCCATGTTATCTATTTATTACTTATTAATAGTTTGAATTGGACTTTATTTAGCTTTTACAAATGATTCTAGACATTATTCTTCGATTCAAATTTATATAAAATAAAGCATTTCACATAATATAATATATATTACCATTTTTTTTATTTACATATTTATATTAAATAATATATAGCAATTTTTATTTTGAAAAAAATTATCAATTTTATCAAGCTAAATAATGTTTTAAACCCTTCTTAAAAATTTAAAATTAGATTCAAAAAGTATCCACATTTTTAGATTCATTTCTTTGATTAAAAATGGAATTAAAAATAAATTTAATGCTTATTTAAATGGAACACTATTATCTGTATTTATATTATTATTACTTTATTACTATTTTAAATAAAATATGAGCTGATGATAACTCTCATCGATATTTGATTTCAATTGCTTTTAGTTAGACGTTATAATAGTCAAGTTCTCGTTTTTTATACTAGTTTTTTTAAGTTTATCAAATGTTCAATGAAAATTCCAATTAGTAATCTGCAAATAATTAGAATTTTTGATCTCTTTTCTTTAACTTTATCCTAATTTAAATCATTAAATCTCTTATAGTCAATAATTAATCAGAACAAACAGGATGAGCAAATAAGTTCAGTTGAAGCTATTACAACTCTTTTGTGGCTTTTTTAGTGGTAGTATTTATAATCGAGTTTTATGCTTAACTTTTTCAAAACCTGGTGTTCATATTTAATCAAAATTAACTTTTTTCTAAATGGGCAACTCATTGAGTCTCAAAAGAGTTGCAATAACTGTTATATATTGTGTATTTTTTTTATACTGCTGTAGGATAAACAAATTAATTATAGAAAATAATGTGCGTAAAAATAAGTGGAATATTTTCTGTAGCTTAAAATTCTTCATAATTTCTATTCAGAAATAATTCAAACTCCAAGAAATTTTCTATTAAATCAATATAAAATTATTCGCACACTACGCCCCAATCTATTCACATTAATAGAAAATGAGGTGGAAAGATGAATTCAAATTTATTACTGTCCTATTAAATAACAATATAAGTGGTCGCGAAGCCTTTGTCCCTTGGCCCTATTTCATATCTTTTGGCTTATTATTTCTTTATTAGCAAACTGCTTGGAAGTGAAAGTTTGTTTAAGAATACAAAAGTCAACGTAAAATATTTTTTTAAATTTAATCTTTAAATATCTACAAACAAAAAACCAGTCACAAATGATGGTAGAATTGGACTGTTTGGCGTCTGATTTAAGTGGTGAAAGCTCAATAAAGTTTTCCAACAAAAATTAAGTGTAAAATAGGATAAATTTTACGCGTAAAACCGTAGGTATAAATTAGGTCAAAGGTAAAACAGTAAGAAATCGTGGATAAAATTATTTTTACAAAATTCATGGTTTAGACTCAATTGCTTTAAAACTGCAGTTTCAAATTTATCTTTAGGTGTAATTAGCAGTTAAGTAAGACTATAAACTTGAATTTCGTATATTAAATCTTTTGAAAGTAAACACTATTTTACTTTAAGATAAAGCTATTGTACTATGAATATAACGTCAATAGTAATAATGATCTTATTTTTTATTAATATGACTAAGTTAAACTACTCTTTAACTTTGATTTTAATTTTTTACTTTGATTTGTTACTTTTTTAAATTAATACTCCCATACGGCAAGGATCAAAAAAAAATTGAAATTTTTTGCCTAAAATTTAACGTAAATTTATTGGCCCTTAATAATAAATTTAAAGAACCGTTGGAATAACCCACAGGATAAAATATTAATTTTCAAAAACTACCCAGAATTGATTTCTTTCTACTATTTTTTACTTAAAAAAATAAATATGCCAACTTCTCAAAAACAACAAATCACCGAAAAAGATGTGGAATTAGTAAGTTTCAATTTGTACAAAAACAAAAATTAAAATTAACTCGTCCTCTTTAGATTTCTGAACACTTCAAAGTCATTTCAGAAAAGACCAATGCCCTTTCTGAATTATTTAACCGTATCTCTTTCTCTGAAACTACTAAACCCCAACCATCAACAGGCAAAGCCAAAGTTGGTCAAAATGAAATTCTTGCAAAGAACGTAGCCGCTGCTAAAAACTCTACCCCAAAAACCAATGGTCCAAAAGGTACCCCAACCAAAAAAGGAGCCCAATCAGCTGATAAAAATATAACTGAAGCCAATACAACTGCTTCAAAAAAGAAACAAGGCAAAGCTGCTGGGAAAAAAGCTGAAGAAACATCTGGTGTTGAAGAGAATGTTGAACCACAAGCATCTACTGATACTAAAAAATCCCCATTAAAAAATAAAAAAGGAAATAATAACAATACTAATACTAATAACAAACGTGGCCGAGCTGAAGTTGATCCTGATGCACCAAAAAGACCGAATAGCTCTTATTTTGTTTTTTGTATTGAAAAAAGACCTGAGTTAATGAAAGCAAATCCAGAAATTGGTGCTAAAGATATCACACGATTATTAGGAGAAGGATGGCGTGGATTAAGTAAAGAAGAAAAAGAAGTTTATGATGCTAAATATAGGGAGGGTAAAGAAGCTTATGAAAAAGAGCTAACTGCTTATAAGCTATCAGATAAGTATATTAATAAACAAAAGGAAAATGCTAATGGTGAAAAGGTTGAAGAAGAAAAAGTAGAAAAAGTAGAAAATAAAAAGCAAAAGAAACAAAAGAAAGAAGCTGTAGCTAATGGAAAGCAAGAGAGTAATAATGATGGTGAAAAATTAAAAAAAACAGAAGGCGATGTAAAGAAAGAAGTTGAGAATAAACCAGAAGAAGTTAAATCCACCAGTTCAAAGAAGAAGAAGAATAAAAATAAGAAGGGTAATGCAACTGAAACTCAAATCCAAGCATAATGGGTTGAATTATTTTTAATATCATTTAATAAATTTGAACATTTATTTTAATTTAATGGCTATTGATACTAGATTATTAATTTTTTATGCTCTTTATTGTTTTATTTTTATTATTTAATGTATTTTAGTTTTAGTATTTGAATTTTTTGAAATTTAATGTGTAGCTTAACTTAATCTTACGTTAAAAGTTCCAGTTTCAAGTTTAAATTTCTTTATAACAGTTTTTTATGAGTGTTTTATTGTTTTAAGAAGTAATTCAGTAAGCAGTAAGTCATTGTAGTATAGTGGTAGTACACCGCGTTGTGGCCGCGATAGCGGGGGTTCGATTCCCCCCAATGACATTGTAATGTAGCTATATCCCAAGTATTTTATATTATAGGTTAACACTTGAATCTTTTTTACTTACAGAAATAAATATCCTGGGGACTTTGCCCTTTTAAACTTCATAAAATGAGTTAGTTTAGAAACTAGGTTTAAATTAAGCATTAAGTGCTATCAAAATTTCTGCATTTTGCTTAATTTTAAAATAAACCCATGTTGGAATGCTTTTTTGCCTAGTTTCAATAGTTTTTAAATTCTAATCAAGCTTAAACCTACCTAAACAGAATCAAATAATTCTTATGTCAAAAGTTAGAATCAACGGTATTTCTTATAATAAAAAATAAAATTTAGAATATAAATAATTGAAGATGCAGTACTTTTACTTAATTGTTACTAAATCAAATATCAAAGTTGGTAAGACAGTTATAATTCGGAGAGAAGGTCAGTTTAAATATTTATACAATAAGTACTAAAATACAGCACTACAGCTAGTTTATTAACAAAAAACATCCACAATAGTCCTTTTTAACTTTCATATAAATCAATAACTCCCTTATTTTATTCTAATACTTTAAGAATCTTATATTTTCTCCTTAAAATAACCACCAATAAAGTATTCAAATTGAAGATTTGATGATGTAGTTTTATCTAAAAATATATAATCTATTTTTCTCCATAAAACTTCAATTTAGTCCTAAAAAAGAATGCAAAGGATCTGTCTATTGGCTCTATTCTCAAAAAAAACTACTTTAAGTTGAATGATTAGCTGAATTAATTAAAACTTGCAAGCTTCTTAAGACTAAAAGATGATGATTTAAAAAATAAGATGACATTAAACTTCTAGCTTAAAAAATTTCCACATTTTCTAATCATTAAAAACGCAACTCAATAAGGATGGGAGCTGAAGAAGTTATTTTAAAAATCCAAGTAATTCAAGGACGTGGGTTAGCGCCCAAAGATAGCAATGGCTTGTCGGACCCCTATGTCATTGCTCGCGTCAATAATAAAAAAAGTCAAACAAAAACGATTAATAAAACACTCAATCCAGTATGGCAAGAAACTTTAGAATTCAATCTACGAGATGAAAATTTCCCACAATTTGTACAAATTGTATGTTGGGATGCTGATTTTATTACTCGTGATTTTATGGGACAAATAACTATCCATATGAAGGATCTATTTGATAATAAAACTGGAATGCCATTACAGTTTGAAGCATTTAAGAATCGACAATGGTATCGATTACAAAAAAAAACTCATAAGGATATTGTCACTGGTGAATTAGAATTAAATATTGGTTTCGAACATAAGGGTAAATCTAATGAGTTTTGGAACCGATTATTTTTCTCCTTTGGTGGTAGGATTTCCCCTCCTCCGGATGCAGAAGATGATTGACAAGCTTAATTGGAATAAAATTGATTTTTTTACTAGGCTTTGTGGATTTTTGATTTCATAGTTAAAATGTTAGTTTTTTGTCGTTTTGTTTTTTTATAGCTAATAGTTTTTATTTCTTGTACTTATTATTAGTACTCAAATCTCTTTTTTAATGTAGTTTAAATTTTTATCACCTCATTTTTATTTTTAAAGTGAAGAATTCAGTTCCAATTAAAAAGTAGCACGAAAACTCCACTTGAATTCAAACACAAATTTTTTTAAAGTTGACTTTTAAATTTTCAATCTAAAATAAAAAATGGTTAAAGAAACAAGTCGTAATCAACCGGTCATCGTGCCCTTCCATATACCTAAACACATGTTAGTTGAATCAGATGAAGCAGTTACTTTCCAAACAGCATCGACAATATTGAGTAAGTTGAAAGATTTATTATTTAATAAAAATGACAAATATTAATCCATTGATTCTTAACCTTTATCTATTGAACTTATAGCTATGGCCGCATTGATATTAAAGGTAATTTTATAGAAAAATAGATTGAATATTTCGGTACTTATCCATTTATTATTATTATCTCATTTACAGAATCCATGGTTTGGCTGGTTAGCATTATTTTCTTCTATAGCTTCATTAACAATGATAAAGCATTGACTTCTACTTCTGATAAAAGAGCTTCTGGACTACAATTATGTAAGTACTTATTGAATGTATTTATTGATTATCATGGTGACTAATGAGGAATGAATTTATTTTAGGTTTTCTGTTATGGGTTTAGTACTTCAATATCTTCCTCGTGTACTCGTACCTCAAGCTAAAGTTGGGGGAAAATAAAATGGAATCTTTTTTGGTTTACAGATTGGAAATTTTATGTGATTGATAATTAAGTTAGTTAGGATTTATTCTAAGGATTTAAATGATAAGGAGTTGTTAGAATTAGATTGTTCTTTGTAATTGATAATATGAACTGATAGAATATAGTAAAAATTGAAGTTTATTTTAAATTATTAACGAGCTAGGTTTATAAACAATTTAATCAGTTTGATAATAAAATATATGTTATAATTAATTATTTTTTAAGTTTTACTTGAGTTTTATATTGTTGTATTTTATTTTTTATTTTTTAAATATAATCTACTTTAACTATTTTTCAAAAAAATGCTAAATTTTCTCTACCAATCATAGCCACTCCATCATTTCATAATTGCAGGAAAAACATTAAAATTCACTTTCTCTTTGTCTCTTCTTTTCAATAATGGAGCCAACATACAATACGACAAATTTAGAATTTGATAATGCGACCGCCAAACATTATTTTCAACAAGGGGGCAAATTAGTATTTTTAAACTGTCCCAAAGATTTTGAATTCGGCATTGATTTTTCAAACTGGATTGTTGGTCCCAAATTTATGGGTTTAAAATTTATACCTCCAGGGATTCATTTTATTTATTATAGGTAAGTAGAAATGAAGCGGATAAAAGACGAAGATTTAAATAGGAGGAAACAATAAATGATAAGATTAGTTTACTGATATTGATTTTTTTTCTTAGTATTGTGGATAAAACAGGTCATACTGGTATTCGAAATGGATTTTTTCATTATTTTAAAAAGGAACAGGTGGGTAAATTGAATAATTAATAATATTGAATAATTTTATAATAACTTTAATTTTTAGATAATAGTCAAAAAATGGAATGAATATAATGAAGAAGTATATAAAGATAATGAATTAGAACCTGAACTTAATGATAGGATAAAATATAGTAATTATAGTAGTTATAGTTAATAATTTAATTTTACTAACTTTCTTAGATATTCAATCTTTTGATCCCAATTTAGGTACTTATCCGATAACTCAATCTGATGTATATAAGAAATGGAAACAATTAACGCGATATGTTAGCTCTGAATTAATTCAAAAAATAGCCCCAAATGATGGTCTCATGGACGGTTTTTTACCAACAGAAGAAAACAGTAATTTTGAAGAGTTTGATGGGTCCTTAAAGTTTACTAAATTTGATTTAAAAAAGTCGTTTCCAGAAGGTAGTTTTGGAAGTGAATTGACAAAATATTCATTAGATAAAAGCTATTTATTGATGAAATTGATTGAGAATGAATATTCAGGTAAATGGCAAATTAATATCATAAAATATTAAATACTGAAGTTAATATTAATTATTATTAATTATTTTTTTATTAGATTATAAAAACATACTTGGGGAAATTGAATTGAGTTTTATTGTCTTTTTGTTAGGTCAAAATTTTATCGGTTTAGAGCAATGGAAAAAATTAATTGTATTAATATCGAATTCTAATGAAGCTATTAATCAATCACCTAATTTATTTATTCATTTTTTGGGTAAGTATATTGTTTTATTAGAATGAGCAATCAAAGATTAATATAATATTTTTTATTTAGAAATATTATATTTCCAATTACTCGAATGTCCACAAGATTTTTTTCATGATATTATATTGGAGAATAATTTTTTAGGCATTTCATTAAAGGTAAAGATCATTTAATTTATAACATTAATAGTTTAATAACATCAATTTTCTTTTTTGTATTTAGACCCTAATTAAAAATATATTAGAAAAAACATACTATTCGGAAGTAGTTAAAAATCAATTGAATTTACGTATAAATAAAATACAAACTATTTTAAAACAAAAGTTTGATTGGGAAATTAAACTAGAAGATTTAATTGAAAATGAAGATGAAGATGAAGATGGTGAATTTGCTCCTATAGTGGTAGATATTTAATATGTAGAAAATTAGATTCAAACTATTTAAAGATGAGATTGAAATCAAATAAATGAAAGTCAGTTTAAAATGATCAATATAATAATATTATTAATTTATGTATGATTAGAATAAAAATGAAAATGTAATAATGCTATTATTAATATTATTATTATGTTATGGTTTTTTATATTCTTTAATATTTTTCTATTATTAATGATAATTGCCAAAGTAAAAAATATGATTGGTCCATAATTGACTAATTTTCAAAGTTACTAATTTTGAATATTAAAATTTTAGAGTGCTATTGTGTCATTAAGTAATTTTCAAATCAACCTTAATTTTATTATATTAAATTAACAAATCAATTTAGGTTTAAATCTTTTTAAAGAAAATTAAAGGAAGAATCTAAAAAATTGAAACGTCATAAAATTCATTAATTTATAATAATAAAAATTTAGAAAGAATAGAAATGATTATTTAAGTTAAGTTTAAAAAATATGGAGTAAAAAAATAGAAAGTGGAAATAATATAAATACCGTTAAAAATTTAAACTCAATTAAATTCCTTTTATTATTTTAATACAATTAAATATTTAAAAAAGATGAACGACCCTAGTAGTTCAAAAGATAATAATAATAATAATACAAATGATTCTACTTTATATGGTAAAACAAGTAATGGAAAAGGTAATTTCAAGGATATATTTTAACTATAGTAAATATTTAATAACTTTCTTTTCTTCTAGTATTTTTAGTACCCAAAACTAAGGATATGATGAGTACTTTATTCTCCTTTAAAACTAAGATTTCATTACCAAGTCTAATTACTTTACTTATCCTTGGCACTAACATCTTGTTATATTTTATTATCCCTAGCAACTATGCCTCTACATTATTTTTAATATTATTTTTATTTTGGCGATTAGCTTATAATGGCTTTTTAGGCTATTTACTATATCGCCAATCAAATCAAAGTTATTTAACAAAGTTATTTTTAAAATTAGGGTGGTTAGATGAGAACAATAAAGTAGGTAAATGGATTAAAACTCAATTAGAAATAGATATGAGTAATGATTATAACTATCATACAATGCCTATTGAATTTAATTCATGGCTGTTATTTCGTAAATTAGTTGATTTAATCTTAGTGAATGATTTTACAGTTTATTTGATATTCTCATTATCTCATTTTAATCCACGATATGATTGGAAGTTATGGGAGAATTGTTTAAGATATTTAGCAGCATTCTTTTTGATTGTATTTAATTTAGTAGTAAAACTAGATGCTCATAGAGTAGTTAAAGATTTTGCTTGGTATTGGGGGGATTTCTTTTTTTTAATTGATCAAAAATTGACATTTGATGGCGTATTTGAATTAGCTCCACATCCTATGTACTCTTTAGGTTATGCAGGATATTATGGTATTTCTCTTTTGATGGCTAGTCCCACTGTATTTTATGTTTCTTTATTGGCTCATTCTTTACAATTTATATTCTTAGTATTAGTAGAAAACCCACATATTGATAAAATTTATGGTGGAGATGAAGTAGAAGAAGACAATGTTAAGATTAAGGAAGAAAATAATAAGGATAATAAGAATAAGAATATAAGAATATTATCATACCAAAAAAGAATATATATGAATTACAGCAAAGTAAACAGAGAATGTTATTTAATAATTTTGATTTATTTAAATCAAGTGATTTATTTAGTTTAATTATTGTATTTTATGGAAGCTTATTTTTGATATTAATATTATTTCAATCTATTAATTTAAATATCAATCAAAGTATTAAATATTTAAGTTTAATTCATTCAATTATATGGCGGTTGTTTCATTCTATTGGTTTAGGTATTATCATATTAGGATCCCAAAGTTCCAATAAAAAATGGACTCGACATTTCATAAAAATTGGTAAAACAGGGATGGATGCCTTTAATGAATGGAAATCTATTTATAATTTATCTTCCTTTATGACTTATTTTTCATTTATATTGTCAGCAATTGCTTTTTATTCCTATGAAAATGGATTTTTTAATAATTCATTTACTTTAAGACATACCTTTGGTTTGTTATTAATAATTCTCCATGCATGGACTTCTACTTCAGTTTATGAGACATTAAAAGAATTTGGCTGGTTCTATGGCGATTTTTTTATAGATCAATATCAAAACAAATTAAATTATACAGGTATTTATCGATATCTAAATAATCCAGAGAAAATATTGGGTCATTCAGCATTATATGGAATTGCTCTTATTAGTAATTCAAGTATGATATTTTTGTTAGCTATCTTATCTCATTCATGTTATTTGTTATTTTATTATCTTGTGGAATTACCTCATATGAATAAATTATACAAAGGACAATTAAGGAAAGAAGCTGGAGTAACAAAAACAGTTAAAGGAGTTGCTAAAAGCTTAAAAAGTAATTTAAAACATCATAAAAATTTATCCTTAGCTTTATCTTCTATTGAATTTACCGAAGGCTTAATTGATAAATTAGAAAAAGGAGTTCAACAGTCAATTGTTGAAACTAAAGAAACCTTAGGTGGCTTAATGGAAAAAACAAAACCACATTTAAAAGAATTAATATTAGATACTAATTCTATATTGAATCAATCGAAATTAAAATTAGCTGAAACCAGAGAACGATTATTATTAGATTTAAATCATAATGAATCAAGTAACATTGGTGAATATAAAATTGAGTTATTAAATTTTATAGGAAAAAATGAATTTATACCAGCAAAATATGAATTAGGAGAATGTATTAAATTAGGATTATTAGTACCTTATAATGGAAAACATAAATATGATTGGGTAGGACTATATAAAGTGATAAGTAATCCGTCCAAAACATTAACAACCATATCGTCGAAAGGAAGATATTTATATACTCATTTACCTCCCAAAAATAATTTTAACAATGATTTAACCGTATCTGAAAGTTCAGGAGTTGAAATAGATTCGGATGTAGAAAATGACATTAATTTAAATGATATCCAACGTCTTCCAGAAGAGGAGAAATATTATGAAAGTATATTACCAGTGAGTAAGGAAGAGCTTGGAGATAGAAAAGGGAATTGGAGAACTGTTGTATTAAAATTTGAACAGGATCGATTATTTTGGGAACCTGGTACATATGAATTTCGATTACATTCCGGCTTTGGTCATAAAGTGGCCGCCATTTCAAGGCCGTTTGAAATTTTTGTTAGTCAAAAAAATAATAAGGTGAATAATTTGGAGGAAGTGCTAACTATTTTATTACCCTATTTGAAGCGATGTTTAAACATTCAAAATGATGAGGATATGAGTGAGATTGATAATTTGTTTGCAAATTCCGAAATTTCTTTAAAAGATGCGGAAAAGATATCTAAAATTATTAAAGCTTTATTTATGATTGAATTTGATCCACCAGTAATTTTATATCATCCTAATTTAAATTCTTTAGGCCAAAGAGTAAGTTTTTTTTAGTTTGTTATTATGTTGTTGTTGTTATTATATGAATAGTTTATTAATTATAATTCATAGATATTAGAAGCTATTAAAGTATTAGTACCCTTTTTCAACACAACTCCAACAATGAAACCAATTCCAATTACTCAGATGATGTCTCCAACGAAAATGAATTTGGATCAATGAAAATTGAGTTGATGTTGAGCTGAGGTTTATAGATAATAAAGATATTATATTACCTTGAATTATTTTTGGGTTATCTAAAAGTTTATTATTGGAATATCAACTGATAAAATAAATGAACGGTCATTGATATATATGTTTTTATTTCATTGTATTCAATTATAAGGTAAAAAGAATTTCATAATTGAAAACAAATTTAATATTGAAATTTAATACTTTATAACTTAAATTGAAATTAATATTAAACTTTAAGTTTAAAAATGTTGCTTTATAGGATAAAAAAGAGGCTCAAGTTAGCAACAAGTGACAATGAACTTAAAGCTATCTTTAAATAAACATAATATTTCTTCAACTATAGGGAAAAGTAGGTATTTAATAAAAGAATCTGAAGTTTAAACTTTAAGTCATTGTATTTAATTTTTGTACAATGAAGAAGAACCCTTAAATCTTTAATAACTAGTTGTTCCTACTTGTTGTATAATGAGGTAAGGGATAGAATTAAAGAATTGAAACAACTTTAAATTGAATACATTTAGCTAAAATAGAAAACTAGACCAAAGGGATAAATTTGAATAAGAATTTAAGATTAAACGAATATCATCAATATTAGAAACTGTATGAAATGAATAAAAGCTAAATTAAATAGAAGATTTTAAACTAAAAACAATGAAACAAAGGTAGATAGAAGCGATAATAGAAAGTTTTGTTTTATTTTAAATAGGAAAAGTACTAAATTCCTGGAAAAATAAAACTATATGGGGATGTTTTTTTTTGGCTTCATCATCTTTTCCATCTTTCAAGCACTATTTGAGTGGAAAAATCGTTAGTAAAATTCTCAAATACAAAAATACATCCCTGTATTTATTTTTGAGCTGATCTATATTATAACAAACGGACCATATAGTTTATTTAACTCTCAATGATAATGTCAAGGTTTTATTGGGAAGTTGAAGTTTATGAGGAAAATTAGGATTCATGAAGATAAGAGAACAATAAAGAAATTTGCTGGTAAAGCGAATAAAGTTGGATTTAGAATAGTGATACAGACGTTTGTCAAAAATGTTTCGAAAAATGTAGTAAAGGATCTTTATGAAATTCACCAAAAAGATTCCAAATTAAGGGATTCTGTGTGGAGTTACATATAGCTTTAGGTTTGGAATAAATGGATATGAGGATGTGTTTAAGGGTTTAAGGGTTTACCAATAGATTTTCCACTTAAACAGCGCTTAAAAAATGGAAAAAGTAATGAAATCAAAAAAACATCCCCATACCCTTTTACTTTTTTTTAATAAAATAATGATTAGTCTTACTAATACTATTTTTGTTTGATATTGTATAGTAGTTTGGTTCAAAACTATAATGTTTATAATTGAACTATTTTTTATGCACCTTTTACCAATGTATTCATAAAAAATAAAAATAACCCACTAGTTATAAGTTGAAAATGCTATAAAATATGGGAGTGTCTTTTTTAACTTCATTATTTCTTCCATTTTTTAAGCGCTATCTAAGCGGAAAATTTGCTAACAAAATTCTTAAACACAAAAATACATCCCCATATAAAATATAAAATAGTTGATGTTAAAGTTACAAAGTAAATTTAAATTAAGTATTTATTTAATATTTAAGGTTCAATAATTAAATGGAATTAATGACAGTGCTATTATAATTAGAGCTCGATTTTGTATGGATTAGTGTAGTTGATCCATTTAGCAGACCAAGCAAGGTTCTCATGCATCCATTTGAGTGAATTAGCATTCTTAAGAACCCAATGATTTTCATCCTCAAAGTAAAGAAATCTAGATGCAACACCTTTACGTTGAAGGGCAGTAAAAACACTAATACCTTCAGAATCAACAATACGATAATCTTTACCACCATGAATGACTAAAGCAGGAGTTTTCCAGTTTTCAACAAAATTAGCAGGAGAGAACTTTTCAGTGGTTTCTTTGGCTTTTTTAGACCATCCTACACCACCAAATTCATTTTCTATGAAGAAAAGTTCTTCAGTGTTATAAAATCTGCCTGCAACATTGAAAGTACCATCGTGAATTACAAGTGCCTTAAAACGATCAGTATTACCATTGATATAATTCATCATATAACCACCATAAGATGCTCCCCAAGCAACCACTTTTTGACAGTCTAAGAAGCTATATTTAGCAAGTGCGTAATCAAGGCCTTTCATTAAGTCCTCAAATGGATACGAGCCCCAATTTTGGAGAATAGATTGAGTAAACTTATTGCCCCATCCTGGAGAACCATGGAAGTTAATAGCGACAACCACATAACCAGCATTAGCAGGGATTTGATAATTCCAGCGAGTCGACCAATTATCATTGAAGGAAGATTCAGGTCCACCGTGTACCCAAAACATGACTGGGTATTTCTTCTTTGGGTCAAAACCTGGTGGTTTAATTAAAAAGCCTTGAACCCTTTCTTTTAAAGCGCCAATAAAATAAAATGGCTCATAACCATTAAATTTAAAAGTATCAAGGAATTTAACATTGATATCGGAAACAAGTTTAAGCTCGTTATTGTTTTTACTCAAAGAATAGACTTCATTGGGACTCTTAGTAGATGCTTTAGTAATTAACAATTTATCTTTATATTCAGCTAATAGACTTGAAGTTCCAGTCTTTACAATAGCTTTATATTGCTGAGTCTTGATATTGAATTCAAACAATTTGTTGTGCCCATCATCAGATAAAGAAAGGTAAAGAGAGTTACCGTCATTAGAAAAAGTAAAGCCACCTGGCTGTGCATCCCATTTGTGATTCAATACTTTTCTACTCCTTGTTTTAAGGTCATATAAAGTAATTAATCCTTTATCGGATTCATTATTATCTGCAGTCATTTGTACCCAAGCAAGATATTTACCATCTGGTGAAAACTTAGGACTCGAAATAGCACCCAATCCTTTTTCAGAGATTAACTCAAGTTTAGGCTCACCGATAGTAGGGACAAGGTAAAGCTCAAGCGTAGTTTTCCAAGCTTGAGTTCTAGTATCTGGGCGAGTAACAAAAGCAACCAATTTACCATCTGGAGAAAGGACATAGTTACTTGAATCATAATCTGGACGAATAGGAGATTCAAGCTTAGGACTGTTTACTAAAAGATCTTTAGCTTCTGATGTAAGCTTATCTATACTTAAATCAGCGACATGAACATGTTGATGAATGTAATCATACCATGTATCCCAATGACGAATATAAAGTTGGTCAAAAGTTTTAGCAGTGCTATATTTATGTACTGATTCCTTTTCTTTTACAGAAACACCAGTAGTAAAGATAAATTTACCAGCCTTAGAATTATACTGTGCCCCCTTTATCTCTTTATACGTAAAGTTAGTCAATTGCTTCAAAGAACCTGCCCCAACGTTGATGTCCAAAGTCCAAACATTTGGGGTTCCTGAACGAGATGAAACAAAAGCAACACGATCTTTTCCGATAAATGAAACATCTGAAAAATCAGTACTGGTTAATGAAGTGATATCACTTGCCTTTCCACTAGCAACTTCTAAAAGGTTAATTTTGGTGGTTTTCTTATTGGTTTCTTTATCGTAAGTGGTAGCGGAATAGATTACTTTGTCGCCATCTAAAGAAGGAGCAAAAAAACCCGGGCGGGCCATAGTTACTAAATCACTTGGAGTAAAAATCTTTCCTTGGGCTAATACACTGGAACCACCAACTAGAGCAATTACAAATAAAACGACTGAAGACTTAAAACTCATTGTGGAAATTAGTTAAGCCAAAAAAACTATGATTAAAATTATATTAAGCAAGGATTAAAATTGATCTGCTTTATGAAGACTCAATTTGGTGTATCTCTTCTTTTTTATAGCATTTATTTCTAACTTTTTACTAAAAGATCGAACAACCATGGGACTCATCATGGGTTTAAAATTTTGCTTTATTCTTTTATCACAGGTTTTTAACTAATAAAAGTAACTTCATTTTTAAAGTTATACTTACAGTGATAAGATTACGTGTTGTACTCACCCTCTGTTTAAAGGTATGTTGTAATTTGATAGTAAAATTAAAGGGATACTTGAATTAAAAACAAAATAAGTAGAGTATCTGTTACTTTGATAAACACAGCATTGCTACATAAACTAAAAACATTGCGTTTTTTCTCATAAAATGATAAATAATAAGAATATTTGATAGTTCTTACAAAAAGTCTCACAAGCGGAAAAACAAATCCTCATTATTACTATATTAATTCATAATGTAGCTAATATGATCATTTCATTTTTAAGAATAAAACTGCTGTTTTTTATGTAAGTATCCTAAAATATCATTGGCTATACTGCTGTAGAATTACCTATTGATTAAATTATTGCTTTGATTTAGTAGAATTTCTACAACTTACAGGTATTAACTTCTATATTTTAAAAGTATGCCTTTTATACAATTATTGTGTGAAATGCCAAGTTTGTGTCGATTTTTGCTTCAGGGTTTTTAAAGCCACATAGTACAGCAAAGGTATTATGTTGGCTTTTTATTTTATACACTCTTTAATTAAACTTTACTTTCATCCGTCACAAACCCAAAGTACTTCCCTTTTTTAATAGTTTTATGAAATCCCAGTAAACATGTTTATACACTTACAAATACTTTGGTTACTTTATTAATTTAAATTGTTAGAAGAAAAAAGGTATTTTTTGATAAACAAATGTATTAGTAAAATGAAAAACAGAACGTTCATTTGTTTATACTACACATCATCCTTTTCAAAGTTCCTATATTATTATGAGTATCAGTTAGCGTACAACATTTTTATAATTTGACATAAGTTTATTGTAAGGTACATTATTTAAAAAATTCTGAAAAAATTCTAATATTGTATAGTCACAAGGTTTTTTATAGCAAGTTTTGCTAACTCCTAGATTTCAAAATGTCCTTATTTTATCAATATAAATGTGATTTATGCTTTTTAATTTGCTATTTGTCTCTAATAAATATAAACTGTCTAAATTAAATTGGTATAAATGAGAAAGTATAGTCCTTTTTTATTCAATACTTATTTGATAAAATTTATCTAATAATATTCAAAGTCTATTATATATCAAAATTTAAGACTAAGAAAGTTTCATAAAAAAACATAGTACTTTTATAATATAATGTACTTAAGATGCCTCAATTAAAACATATAGCTTGTTTTATAGTAAATTAAAGAAATAAAATCAATTTAGAATAAATATTTAAAATTTTAAGTTTTAAATTTAATTTTAAATAATTTTAATTTTAACTTTAACAGCAATTTATTAAATGATAAAAGAATTCCTTCATATGCCAGGTGTAAAAATGAACCCAAAACATAGATCTAATATACTAAGGATTTAAACTTACATTTTTATTGTTACATAAAGTATTGAAGGTTAAAAGATAGTGTTTTTTTTGCAAGGATTTTAACTAATAGTATTTTTAAATTTTACTTCCAAAAAAGTGCTTAAAATACTGAAAATGTTTTACCAAATTTTATTTGACATTATACACTGTAAATTAAGTTTTAAATTTTGAGGCTTTATTAAAGATGAGTTTTGAAACTCTTTTATAAGACCTCAAATAATATAGCACATTCAAAATAGCTACTATTACTGATAGTAATAATAACAAAAGCTCTTATGTCAACTTTCACTGCTTTTTTAACATTTTACAAAATTAATCTTAATCTGCCAAAATTTTACAACCAATCAAATTAGATCTTGCTTTTTTGAGTCAGATAAATGGGTATAAAGCAGGTCAGGTTTTAAATCCTTTTTACTAGCCTTTTGGGGTATATTTATAACAAGATGGTAAATTTAGTATGGCATCCATCTAGAAACAGTGCACTTACATCCTTTTCGAACAGACTTTTGTAAAGAACATTAAGAACAAGGCTTACTTCAAGCGTTTCCAAACTAAATTCCGTAGAAGAAGAGGTAATAATTTTTACATTTATAAAACTATCATGGATATGATGATCTTGATTAATGCATAGTTCATCTGAAACTTTATGTTGAATAATCCATCAAATTGTCTTTCGCTCCTATCTGATGAAATTATAATATAAAACAAAATAATTAAGAATATTATACTAATTCTATTTATTATAGAGGGAAAAACTGATTACTATGCTCGTAAGAAGTTAGTTGTCCAATATAAGAACAAATACAACTCTCCAAAATACAGATTAGTTGTTCGTTTCACCAACAAAGATATCATCTGTCAAGTTGTATACGCCAAGATCCAAGGTGACTTTGTTTTAGCTGCTGCTTACTCTCATGAACTTCCAAAATACGGTATCAAGGTTGGTCTTACCAATTGGTCCGCTGCTTATGCCACTGGTTTACTTGTTGCCCGTCGTGTTCTCAAGAAACTTAAGCTTGATGAAACCTACGAAGGTGTCACTGAGCCAGATGGTACCTTAGTCCTTACTGAACCTGCTGAAGATGCTCCTCGTCCATTCAAATGTTTCTTAGATGTAGGTCTTCAACGTACCTCTACTGGTGCCCGTGTATTCGGTGCCATGAAAGGTGCTTCCGATGGTGGTCTCTTTGTACCTCACTCTGAAAACCGTTTCCCAGGTTATGATGCTTCATCCAAAGAACTTGACGCTGAAGTTTTACGTGAATACATCTATGGTGGTCATGTAGCCGAATATATGCGTTATCTTGAAGAAGATGATGAAGAACGTTATAAGGAACAATTCGCCACCTATATTGCTGAAGGTATTGATGCTGATGCTATTGAAGATATGTACACTGAAGCCCACGAAAAGATTCGTGAAGATCCAGAACATGTCAAGAAAGAACGCGAAACTTATGGTTCTCTTGTTCCAATCAAGAAGCGTCTTACTTATGCTCAACGCAAACACAAGATCCAACAAAAGATCCAACATGCCCAAAAGTTGGCCACCCAACAATAATTTTTTATTTAAGATTAAAAATCTCAAAAATAATATTTCACAAAATAAATTAATTTCCTGTTTTACTTTATTTATAGTAATATATGTACATCATGTATTCAATAAACATACGTCTCTAAACTAGTGCCTATCTCACTTGGTGAATTTAACTTAATGCTGTTTATACCATGAATTATTTTAATATTTACGATTTCTTTTAGTATTTTATGTCATAATTTACTGACTTTCAAAACAAATTTTATTTTAATAAACTGGTAATTTTCTTATATGGTAATTTTAAAATTAAGCCTATTTCTTGTTTCAGTTTATTAACAATTTAAAAAATGTTACAATTATTTTTATCTTTCTAATCATTTAATCTGCCCAATCAAATAATTTTGATAAAAATTTAGGAGGTTAAAAAGCAACTGTTTTTAAAAAAGCATGCTCTTAATTAATGGCGACTTTAGACGAATATAAGGCATACTCACCAACTTGGCCTGGAATAGGATCTCAGATAGCTGTGTCTGCTTCAATATCGTTGGCTTGTTTAGGGGTACATGAGTTATTTCGTAAACGTTCAGATTTTCGTCATTTATTTTCAGCTAGATGTTATTTACCAAAGTAACTAATTTATTTAAATAGTAAATTAATCCTCACAATTTTAGAAATCCATCACCACCACCATCGAAGCAATTTTTGGGATGGGCAAGGACAATATGGAGAATTGAAGAAACATTTATATTGCATAATGTTGGTTTAGATGCTGTACTGTATTTGAGAGCTTTGAAGTTAATTTTTCAAGTAATGATATTTTTGACTGTGATAGTGATGCCTATATTATTGCCTGTGAATTATTTCAATGATGGAGTACCAGAAGGAGTAAAGGGAACAGTTCAAGAGTTTTCAATTACTGGTGTTGGAAAAGGATCGAACAAATTTTGGGTTCATACTTTATTAAGCTCCGTCATCTCTTTAGTTGTTCTATATTTAATTTACAAGAACACAGTCGATTTTGTACAACTTAGACGTATTCATTTTCTAAAAGAAGCCAATGATGGAAATCCTAGATGCAGAACCGTCATGGTTACCAATATACCAGAAGTATTATGTGATGAGGTTAGATTAAGAGACCATTTCGAATCTTTAGGTCTTGGGCAAGTTCATTGTGTACAACTACTAAAGTATCCGCATAAATTAATTGACTATATGGGGCGTAGGAAAAAGGCTTTAATTGGATTGGAAACTGCACATACGGAGTTGGCAAGAAACCTTTTATTGGCAGTAAAAGAAGGACATTTGCTAGAAGAGGCCTTTTTAAAATATGATAATGGGTGGGAGTATCAACAAATTAATCAGTATCTTAGAGATCCACAAAGATTTTCAAATGCTATCTGCTCGGAAGAAACAAAATTAAAATTAATGTTACAAACTTCAATTGAATCAGAAACTATAAGCATTTGGGATATAATATTAAGGCTTAATTATCAAATATTAGCACCTTTCCATCCATATCATCGTACTGGATATAAAACAGGGAAAAGATGTCAATCGATTAGTTATTTTTATAATAAAATTATCATCTTAGATAGGCGCATAAATAAGTTGAGAAACGAGAACGAAAATGATAAAGATAGTAGTCAGCATTTATACAGTGATGTTACCTCTACAGGATTTGTAACATTTGCAAATCCTGCTTCTGCTCAACTTTGCGCACAATCTATCATTCATCCTTCTATTAATAAGTGTCAGACTTATTTAGCACCTGAACCGAAAGATATTTTATGGAAAAACCATACTATGTCCAAATCTTCAAAACTAATAAGAAAGGTGTTAGTCAATGTTATTACATGGATTTTAATCATTGCTTGGCTTATTCCTGTAATTCCTTTGCTTTCATTGGTATCTTTCGACTCTCTTTCATTAACATACCCTGAGCTTGCAAAATTTGGGCGTAATTATCCTTTAGCACAATCATTACTTCAAACCTTAGTACCAGCAACGTTGTTAGCTATTTTCATGTCTATTTTACCTCATATCCTTTATATCATATCATCCATTGAGTCATGGAAGACTTTTTCTGGTTTTGAACGAGCAGTTGCTATACGCTATCACTATTTTTGTATTTTTAATGTTGTATTTTTATTTCTTTTAGGTCCTGCTTTCATAGACTTATTCCTCAAAACGTTAGAATCTAAGTATAATTTTGTTGAAGAGTTTGCCACGAAAATAGCCGGTGGAGCTGCTTTTTTCATCAACTATGTTATTTTTAATATTTGTTATCAGTTTATGGAACTTTTGATTTTAGCGTCTCCTTTCATCTTATCATTTATGTCATGGGTGTTTCCTAAATCCCCTAGAGAACGTAAGGTTCTTGAACATTCTTGGCCATTTCCCTTTTTTTATCACATCCCAAATCATCTTTTGATCTTTGTGATTGTTGCTACTTATTCCACAGTGAACCCATTCATCATTCCTTTTGGTCTCATTTACTTTTTCACTTCTTACTTTATATTTAAGCATAATTTTATTTATTGTTATATCAAAAGGTATGAAAGCAATGGAAAAATATGGAATTTGTTTGTTCGTTTCCTTACAGATGGTTTGATAATATCTCAGCTCACTAATGCTTGTATTTTAATCACAAATGCAGTTTATTATGCTTTGATTCCTACTTCTTTTACACTCATGACTATATTTTATTTTAAATATTATTATCGTAAAACATTCCGTCAAAGATTGATGTATATCCCATTAGATTCTCTTAAGGAAGCTGAACCTTCGCCACGCTCATCTATTCATAGACGCTCTCCTCCATCATCACCTCGAGCTTCATTAGAAGTTCCAAGTGGCCTTAGAATGCCCCATTTTAAAAAGGATTTAATGTTTAATTCACCAAGCCCACTTGTGTCACCAGCTACTTTACCTGCTTCTAGGAATACTAAACTTACTGAACGCCCTGCTTTGCCAGAGTCATTTTTGTTTACAGTAAGCGATCCCTCAGGAAAAAAGACCAATATTTTAGAACCTTCGAATAGCGATGCATTTGATAGAAGTTTATCTGCCATATCCGAAGCTAATGGAGAAGATGATATTGAAGAGCAGCCCAATTGGATCTATTATGCACAGGCCTTTACCCATCCAGCTCTCACCAAACCTATACCTAAAGAATTGTGTGTTAGTAAATATCCACATAATATACATTATGATTTGTACAAGGATGTTTTGAAGTTAGATCTAATAGCATCTACTTCTGAATCTCACCCTCCTAGGAACCTGATTGTCCCTGATGAATCAAGTCCTGAAAGTGGAGTACAGATTGGTATATCTGAGTATTGTCTTGGCCTCGAAAATGGAGCCCTCGATTCTCAGATTTCGCTTTCGACATCTCAACATGTACTTACTCGATCACAAGAAGATCCTAGTAAAGATAAAAAGTCATTATTTGGGTCTCTTAAAGGGTCTAGACTTTCTTCTATCAAATGGTAGTTGTTACTAACGTTTAATAATTTTAATATAATATCTTAATTTTCTAACTAAGCGTTTATTTAATCTTTTGGTTTTATTCATATTTATTAAAATAATTACTTAACTATAAACTTAATGATGTTTGATTTTGTATATCTTAATCCATGTAGCCAGAGTATGGGGATGTATTTTTGTATTTAAGAATTTTACTAACAAATTTTCCACTCAAATAGTGCTTAAAAAATGGAAAAAATAATGAAGCCAAAAAAAACATCCCCGTATAATAAACTTAGTTTATTTTAATTTGTAAATTGTTTTTTTTACTAGATCATTGTTTTCTAACAAAAGTAATATCCTAAAAAAGGAAAATTTCAAATCTTATCAATAATTTTTGAGCAAAACTCCAACGTAACTAACTTGAAATTTGAGAATAAAAGAGGTCTTGTTTAGTATTAGATCTCTACTTAAATAACTATAATTTAAATCATGGTTTGTTTATAAATTTCAAAAAGCCGGATAATAGTGTAATATTTCAACTTCTGACCCAAATTATTACAATGTGGATTTGATTTTTTATGACCTAAATTCAATTTGTTAATTAAAATGACAATCCAGAACATGGCATCATTATTGACTTTTTCAAACAATTGATGAAGGTATTGAAGCAATTCAAAAGTATAAATACTCAAAAAATAAAAATTCAATAAATGAAAATAGCTTATTTAAATATAGCCATTAAAATGACAACCACTAACAAGGAAATAAAGTAGAAGTACAAATCTGCGACTAAATATGTTTCGAAAAAGGCAAAGAATTGGTGCTATTTTCTTATACTCCAACTGAGCTCTTAAATAACGATATTGAAATTGAAATATCCGATTGTAGCATCTGTGGCACAAACATCCCTACTTTAGACAATATTGGGGGGGGGGTTAACACAAAATCTTTAGTAATTGTAGATCGTAAGGTAGTAGGGGAGATAATAGCTTTAGCTAAAGGTGTAACTAATTTTAAACTTGGTGATAGAGTAGGTGTAGGTGCCCAATGTGCTGCTTGTTTATTACCAGATTGTAAACCATGTTCAGTAAAACAAGATGCTCAATGTCCTAAGATGACATGGACTTATAATGACAAAAGATTCAGTGATGGAGCTAAAACTTATGGTGGATATGCTGATAAAGTCAGAGTACAAGGTGACTATGCTTTTCATATTCCAGAAAGTATTCCGTCCGATTATGCTGCTCCTTTATTATGTGCTGGTGCTACAGTATTTTCACCAATGTTAAGATATAAATTTAAAGCAGGTGATAGAGTTGGTGTCGTTGGTATTGGTGGGTTAGGTCATTTAGCCATTATGTTTGCTAGTAAATTAGGATGTGAAGTAACTGCATTTTCAAGAAATGAAAGCAAAAAGGAAGAAGCTCTCCAATTAGGAGCTAAACATTATGTAGCAACAAGTGATGAAGGTCAATTAGAAAAAGCTAAAAACTCATTAGACTTTTTAATTGTTACAAGCAATGCTAAAGACTCCCAATGGTCTCAATTTGCTAGTTGGATGGACTTAGAAGGCAGAATTATTTTATTAGCTATCCCAGAAGAGCCATTGAAAATCCAACCTTTTGTACTTTTAAGCAAGAATTTATCACTTACTGGTAGTTTAATTGGGTCCATTGAAGAGATTGAAAAGATGCTACAATTTGCAGCTAAACATGAAATTCGCCCAGTTATCGAAAGATTTAAGATGAAGGATGTAAATAAAGGATTAAAACATTTGAGGAACGATAAAATTCGTTATAGAGCGATATTGGAAAACTAGAATTGAATTTAAGATTTCTTTAGTAATTATTATTATTTTATTTCTATTTGAATTTTCATTTAAAAATTAAGTATAAAAATGTCTAGAAATTTAAACTAATAATATACATTAAAGATAAGCTAAAAATGCATATTAATATGGGGGTGTTTTCTTTGATTTCGTTACTTTTTCATTTTTTTAAAGCACTATTTGAGTGAAAAGACTGTTAGTAAAATTCTTAAACAAAAAAATACATCCCCATATACTGAATTTTACTAAGATTGTTCGATTTTTTATTTTTATTTTTATTTTTATAATAGCTTGAGTAAATTCAAATAAAATATAATGTTTAGCATGATATAAAGTTATTCAAGCTATTTGATGATGTACAAAATGAGTTTATTGGTCGCTTTTTTACATTATAACCTTTTTAAATATTAGCAAAAAAGTAGAAAAAGGAGCCAATACTGGCTCCTTTTTGTCCATTTCATTATTTAAGAGTTTTTAAAAACTAACTTACTTTCTGTATGAAAAATAGCTTTAGATATTAATGACTTAGTGAAGCTTTCACTATAACAAAGCTGTAATTATAAATTTGACCATATTTATTTACATTAATGTATTTAAAAAATGTGGTTGAGTTTTAACTTTGTAAATATAATCTAGATCTTAGTATTAAAAAATCAGAGTACTCTTCATTTCAAAGTTAATTTTTATGAAAATGGAATTTGAATATTTTTCAAATCCCTAGTGTTCCTGATTTCTAAAATCGAACCTTGGAAAATTATTAACAACTACAAAAAGCTTTTAAAAACTATCGATTGAAGAATATGCAGTTTAAAATATACCCCTGTTTAAATACCTTCAGTCAGTTACGGTTTTTGTAACAACAATACAGTCCTTCAATCCCTTATAAAAATAGCAATATACCCTTCTTTTTACTCCCTTAAGAAAAAATCCAAATTTCTATTTTGTTAGCCATCTAAATCAATAACGAATTCTTGCCAATCAAATCGATCTCATTCATTTTTAAAGGGTTGAAAATTCAAATTAATTAATCGGAATCCTTGATTGGTTTAAATTCATTTTTTTATTGACATTGCACATTCCAAGTGGTAGTAGAAAAAAGTTAATTTTTACTTTCTGATAAAATCCAATTCAAACTATCAACAAAACTTACGAGTTTCTAATTAAAAAGTTAAAAGATTGTTATTTTTAAAAAGGTGAGCTTAATTTGGCTAGTTTTGGAGATACATGTTGTTTAGTTGGATTAATACTTTTTATATAAAAAAGGGATTGTTAAGGTTAAAACGGGATTTCTAACTCTTTTTTTAATAGCCCAAGTTTTTTTCAACTTACTGTGTAAGTCGGTAGCATTCGTATTTGCAAAAAAAAAGAGATCCTCAATTAAAATTGAATATTGTTATCAATTTTCAATCCACTAAATATTTACCTAATTTTTGAAAATATAAAGTAAGTCCAATATTACCATAAAAATAATTGTAGTAACCCAAATACTCAGGTCTTTTTCATGGCACCAAAGACAAAAAAATCCAATCGAAATAGTACCTCCAATTCATTACCTAGAGGAGGTGCCCATTTTCCAAATCGACGAAAATCCATCATACCAGCGGCTACTTCAGACCTTGGAACAAGTCCATTACCTCCCAATCCATTAGAAAAGAAGGTTACTTTATTAGATAAAAACCCAAGAAGAAGAAGTCAATCTTTTAATAGCCCGAATTTAAATTTACCAAAATCGCCATCACCGCCTAAAATGAAAGAAAAACAATTGGAAAAACAAGATAGTAGTCCAACAGCTAATGATAATTATGATTCTGATTTATCGGACTATATTGATGAAACCAAAATTGATAAGAAAACATTAGGATCCAAAACAACAAGTATGCTAAATAAAGAAGATATATTAAATCAAACATTTACTAGGTTTCAACAAGAAAGTTTTAAAGATAAAGCTAAACTAAAAGAAATTCAAGAAAAATTTGAACATTTTAAGACAGAGTTTGATTTGTTTCATTCTTCAATATCAAAAATGCCATTCTTTGGTTTAAAAGATCAAATCCATGTGAAATTTCAGGCTCTATGACAAAGCCTTCGGGTAATACTCATTCCATGCCCACTCGTAAATTAAAGGGTATGAATCCACGTTCCATTACTCCTAATGTTCTTGGGAATTCGAGTTTAGATCGATCGAATAGTTCCAATTTTTTATCTTTATCAAATGAAACTACTTTTTTAAGAGCTTTGCTGTCTGAAATCCAGTATTTAACTGAATCCGTACCTAGTTTATTAAACGATGTTAAATCGATTAAAAAACAATACCGAGATGAAAAAGCAAACCGAATTGAAAGCGAAAATCAGATTCGTAGTTTGCAACAAAGTTTGGATTATAAATCAAACATATTAGATCTAAGAGAAAGGGAAATGGATAATATATTAAGAGAAAGTCAACGTAATGAAGATTGGATTAAAGAAAAGAATATGTTACTATTTAAGTTAAAGAACAGCGAAGCTAATGAAAAACAATTACAAGAAAAAATAAGATCATTCAATGATGAATCAGATAAATACAAAGTAGAGATTCAACAAATTCAAGAGGAATTAAAAGAAGCGAAGATTAAATTTACAAATGATAATAATACTTATCGTACTCAAGTTTATTCTACTACTAGGGATAATAAAAATTTACAAGCCAAAATCAACCTACTTGAAAAAGAATTAAAATCGTTACAAAATTTCAAATTAAATAAAGTACCATCTAAAGATAATTTAAAACCAATAAAAAATGAAGAAGAGGATCGATTAAGTTTATTAATTAGTCCAGAAGTTTCATTAGCTACTATGATGAATGGTCAAACGCCTACTTATTCAGAAGCAGAATTACCAAAGATTGATGCTTATTCAGAAAAGATATCAGAATTAGTCGAAAAGCATAATAAATTAGCTAAAGAATATAGTGAATATCGACGAAAGGCCAAGAGAGAAAGGAATGAATTAAGAAAATTAAAGGAATCAAATGGGATCAAAAAGATGGGTAGTGATAGCGATGATTCTTTGGAAGAAGAAGAAGAAGAAGGTAATGATAGTGCTAATGAAGTTTGGGATTTAGATATGATTCGAGAAAATATAGTTAGTGGGTTCAAAGAAAAGAAAGCAAAAGTAGTAGAAAGCAATGAAAATAAAGGAAGTTTATTAGGTGGACAATTTAGTTTTGATAATTCCACTACTTCTTATTTAGATGATGGATTATTCAACAAACAATTAGATTTAAATCGTAAAAAAGGTAATAATAAAAGAGGAAATATTAAAAAAAATAAGTTTCAAAAACAAGACCAACCTCAGTTCTCTTCTGAAGAAGAAGAAATTGATTCCAATCAAGAGTTAGATTCTCATACTGAAAGTGACTATAGTAGAAAATCATCTATTTTTATAATGGATAAAAACTATGATAGTGAACTTCGAGCTGAAACGGAAGTCTCTATTAATTTAGGACATGCACTTGAAGCAGCTTCTTATTCTAGTTTAAGTAAATTTGGATCTATTAATGATTTCAAAGAAAATGACAAGAACATAGAAATCAATACACTTACCGCACCAATACTAAAAGAAATTGTAAATTTTACAATTATGAAATTGAAAAATTCTAATCAAAGTCAACTTCATATTGTCGATAAAACATTGAAGAATAATTTTGATAGTTCATTGTTTATTAATTTAGATCAAGATAATCCCAATGATAATTTACAAGGAGAAGCTATTTTCAATGAAGCTATTAAAAAATTTATTAATGTAGAATCTAAAAATGAACATATTAAAATACCATCCGTTATATTAGAAGATACGGCTGAGGGTATTTTACAGGATTCACTGAATAAAGAGGTCTTTCATTTGAAAGATTTGGGTAAGTAGTCAAATAATTTTATTAAAATTTTAAAATAAAGTAAATTGCGATATATAACTAATCTATATTTGTTTTTAGATAGCAAGAATAAAACAAATGTTTCTTTAGATGAAACCAATTTGAAAGAAAGTTTAAATCATTTAAATAATCCTGAGCTATTAAATGATAGTGCTATCGTTGATATTATATCAAGTTCAGAACATATTAAAGAAAATAACCATCCCGATACTAACGCAATACAAGATAAAATAGCAAATATTCAACCAACTCCATCAAATAATAAAATAAAATCAATTAACAATGAAACCCTGGAAACTGATAAAGTCGTTGGTAATGACATAACTCCAGTTACTAAGTCTTATAATAATAGTTCAACTGTATTGATTCAAAATGAACAAAAAGATCATCAACTTAATAATACTATTGAATCAATTCAGCTAGATAATAAAAACAAAGAAAAATTAACATTAAGTAATCAATTACCACGTGGTAAAATGATTGATGTATCAACCCAAACTATTTCATTAAATAACAACGAATTTGTGGATTTATTAAAATTAAATGATACTAATAATTCATTACTAATTAATAATAATAAACAAGGAGAAAGGAATGATTTCAATAATGATAATCAATTAAACAATAAACTTGAATGTAAACAAATGGAAACAATAATTAATAACAAATATTCATCAAATGAAATTCAAGATAAGATTACTAATATTAATTTAATTAAAGATAATGAACACAATGAATTTGCTTCTAATAATAATAATAATCAATCATCAAACAATCAAACAGATTCTAAAGCTAAAAATAAACATAACAATGAAACAAATAATACGGATAATGAATTAAATGAAATTAAACAAGATTTCAATAATCATAAAACAGTGATTGATAGTAATAATAGCGAATCTATAGATACTCTAGATTTACAAAATAAGGAAGATAAAGAGAACGCTATTAATAAAGTTAATAGAAGCTCAAATAAATTAAGATTCAATTCTGAAGAGATTGAGATGGATCAACCTGAAAGGATAGCTCCGTCAATAATTAAAACAGAGTTAATTAAAGATAATAATTTAGTTGAAATAAACAAAAACATTAATCCTAAAGCGTTAGATGAGGATAAATTAAATGAAGTTGATAAACCAGTTCCAAACAATAGCCATGATAATTTAATTCAAACAAACCAATTTAATAAATCGGAAGTTTTAATTGAATACAAACCAACTGAATTAAACATGTCTTATATCTTAAATATTATTAAGAACCTAAAAGAGTCTAACACTCAGGAAGACCAAATACAATTTAATATAATTAAAAATACTATTGATTGTGTGGAAACTAACAATAATTTACCATCAGTCAATGAAACTTCATTAATTTCACTAAATAATAAGAATAAGAATCGATCATCTAGTAGAAATTCCATCCAAAAACTACAGTTATCTGATAGTAACTTGGAAGCTAATAGAGAAACAAGTCCATTAATTAAAGCAGGCCCATCTAATATATTCTCACCAACTCATGCGGAATTACCTAATACAGTACCATTACCTTTTCCTATTACGTCACCTGAGAATCAAATCAATAATCCAGATAAAATTAAGACTTTAAATTCAATTAATAATAATAATCATAAAATGATAAAGGAAGATTATCAACGTAAAGATGCCTTCAATAATCTAATCGCAGTGGAACAGTATGAACCACTTATGTTGGGTGTTATTACTGGTGGAATCGAACACCAAGATGATGTGAAAGTAAATGATAAAGATAATTCTATTCAAAGACCAAAGGTGGAATATCCAACTTCAAAAGGACAAATTAATGTACAAGATAACCTTAAATCGGATAAGTTGGATAATGTTAAAGAAATTAGCTATTCTCATAAAGAAATTGAAGTTTTAAGCCCATCTAAACAAGATCCTTCTGTTCAGGAAATAAGAATTGAAGATCCAATTTTAAGAGAACGAACTGATGTAGAAGATAATATTAAATTTAATAAGTTGAATAGTACTACAAATGATGCTAAAGTATCCGTTTGTTCTCATAAAGAGAGTGAAGTGTTTAATTCATCTAAACAAGATAATTCTGTTCAAGAAACAATAGTTAATGGCGGTATTTCAACAGGAAAAGATAAGATCAAAGCTGATCGATTGGAAAATAGCGTCGAAAATAGTAATAAATCCAGTTACTATTATAAAGGAAATGAAATTTCAAACTTATCCCATGGTACTGAAAACAATTATAATAAATCAGAATTGGAATTACAAAATATAAATAGGTAAATTGAACTGAATATTCTAAATAACTTAATTTTATTAATAACTTTATTAGTAGTATTCCATTCTCATCAAAAGAACAATTATTACAAACAAATGAAGTTGAGTCAAATAATAGTAAATCCATTATCAAACAAGAGTTTGATAGCTTAATGACTGACGAAGAAATTGATAATATGTACAAAATAATTAAAGGAGAAACAATAGATTCAATGATAAGTCCCTCATCAGTTAAATCAAATGATTTATTAGTAGATAAAGTCATTTTAGGGTTAATTATCAATGCAGAAGAAAAAGTAGATTTAGCACTTAAAAAAAGAGCAGGAATTAAATTAGATGATGTAGAGGAATTGAAATTATGTTTAAAAGAAGTTAAATTAGCGTTTAAATCCCGACATGAGGTGGTTAAAAAACCATCGAAATCTGAATATCGTTCAAAATCTAATAGCTTTAATGGACAAAGTCGACCACCTTCGATTCATGATTATTCATTGGATATTAAGCCATTTCAACCTATTGTTACTGTAGGTGAAAATGAAAATGAAAATGAAAATTCAATTAAAAATTCAATTGTTACGATGGAAGAATCAACATCAAGTGTAATACCTTATTCAACAATTGAAAAGAAAAATAACAGTTCCAATCCAAATTTAACAAATAGTTATACTAACTTAAATGAACCTAGAATTGTTGGATTGAGAAGTCAATCCCGGCCTATTTCACCAATTATGCATCATAAAACAAGTTTATTAGGTGTGAATGAAAATAAAAGTATAAGTTTTAGTGCCCGTAGTGGTATTTCATTAACTGCTGATCCAGCTGTTGTTTCAGGATTAAATAAAGCTATGGATGGTGAATATTTAAATAAATTTGTAAAAAGTGGATTAGGATCTATGATGTATCATCGTCGATTCTTTTGGATTAATCCATATACAAAAGTACTAGCTTGGTCCAAAACACCACCAAAAGCAGATTATTCTGGCCCATATCGACAAGTATATGCTCTTTCTGTTACTGAAATTTTTGATGATTATCAATGTGCTTATATAAAAGATCAATTGGATCGATCCTTACAAATTACTACAAGTACAAGAAGAGTCATTGTTAAAGCGGATTCTATTAAAAAACATGAATTATGGTATACCGCTTTGAAATTTATAACCACGCATGAAAAAGATGTTCAATATCAAGATAAAATTGAAAAAAGTTGGGACTTAGATAAAGCTAATTCCGCCTTCTTTCAAGGTACAGTAAAAGAAGAAGGACCCACTTTGTCTGCTCCTCATACGGGTAGTGATCGAAATAGGCTAAGTAAAATTATAGATAAAATGAATTTTGGTTCCAGTAGTAGAAGATCTAAAAGTACGTCGAGACCAGAAATTCCAGATTTTAGCCAAGAGGAGCAAAGAAGGTCTAATAATCCTACACCTATTCCTCAGATGAGAAGTCAAAGTCAAAATGTAGGAGAGAGGCCTGGATTGTAAAGGAAAGAGTGAGAGCAATAATTTTTTTGATGATTTTTTCAATAATTACTATAAATTTGATTGGTTAATATTTTGTTTTTTTGATGAGCTCTTTTTATCTTTGTATCTTTTTTTCAATTTTATTAGTTCGGCTTTATTTTAAAATGAGGTAGTTGATGTGGAGGATGATTAGGAATATATTGATATTATCAATATTTTGGTTTCTACTGATTATTGGAATTTTTTAATATTTGTATTCCATTATCGGAATAAAAAATAGTACCATTTTTATCTTTTTAAAAGGTATTTTGTTGCTGTTATTAATAATTATCTATCTAATATTCTTTGCCTTTTAATACAATCAATGAGATTAGTAAAACCCACTTTTACTTTTACAAAACCAATCTTCTTTTTAAATATTAAACAATATATTTACTTATTAACAATAACAATTCATTAAAAACATTGTCTTTACCAAAACTAGAAATTCTTTAAATTAAAAATCCATTTTCAATTTCTCCGTCTATCAATTAACCTTTATTTGCACCAATCAAAGCCTCGAAAGCCCAAAATTGAAAATCAATTCATTGAATTGAAAGCTTCAATTTAAGTTTGATCGTTTTTTCAATATTTCCATTTCCATCTCTATAAATTGTTCGAAATGCAACCGAATTCTAAAACGAGACTTTACACTATACTAAAAGTAGATAAGGCAGCTACCAATGATGAGCTCAAAAGATCGTATAAAAGATTAGCTTTACAACATCACCCCGATAAAAATCCTAATGATTTGGATTTAGTAAGTTATTTAGCCAAATTAAATTCTTAAAAAGTATTAATTCTAAATTTTATTTATCTTTCTTTATAGTTTAAACAAATTAAGCATGCTTATGATATCTTAAGTGATCCAAAAAAACGAAAGATCTATGATAAATATGGAGAACGAGGACTTGAACTTATGAGTACTTTTGGAGATTCTGGACTTGATGAAGATATTGGTACAAAACTCAATCTCTTCTTTATCATCCTTAATCTCTTCACTATCCTCTTGATTCTCTTCTTTAGCTTCTTATCCGCTAAAGATGATAACTCAATACTATGGCATTATTCAATTATCTTCATACCATTATGGTTAATTGACTGTGGATTTTTATTTGGTATATTAAATTTATTAAAGGATGCATTTATTAGTTGGAGAAATGGAAAAAATCAAACTGAAGAGGAAAATGATGATGTATTAAACCAACCTACAGGGATGAAGATGGATGATCAATCCTTCGTGGCTACTTTAGTCTTGGCAAGTGTTATCGTTTTTACTTTGAGTTTGATTATTATATTTCAAGTACTTTTAGTATTAAAAATTGATGATACATTGAATTTATCAGGGGTACAAATATTTAGTCCATTGATTATATTGGAAGGATTAGCATTGATAAAGACAATAGTTACTTTAATATTAAAATTAAAGCATTTACAATCTGAATATGTAGCTACTATATGTAATGAGCTATGGCCCAACTTCATACGTTGCTTACAAATTATACTAATTATTTGTAAATTAGATGCTGTTGCATTTGAAACAGTATCTTGGGCAGTTGTTTTTATACCAATGTATTTATTGTTTTTTATTATCGTATACATTATAAGAATTAAATTCCACACCGCCAATCATTCTCAATTATCCGATAATGAACGACCAGATAAAAACATATGGTTATTATTAACTGTATTATTTGCCCTCGTCTGTTTGTTTTTTTATCCCTTCTTAGGTTTATTAATCAAAAAATTAGATGATCCTAATTCTATTCGATTAGTTATGGTATTAGTACCTATTTTTATTTTGTTATCATTTATGCTTTGTTGCTTCGGTTGCTGTATTCCTTGTTGTTGTTTTATGGCTTTAAATACCGATTTAGGTGAGGAAGTAACGGACCAAGTTCGACCTTTGTTTGTTAATTCGGATAGATTAATTACCCAGGGCTATGGACAGGATATGGGTGAAGTGGAATCAAATAGGAGTTAAAGTTGATAGGTGAGAAATGAATGCAGTGACATTTCTTTTTTGTTTTATTAATTAAAAAAATATTGATTAAATTAAGAAATGTATATGTTTTTATTTTTATTTTTATTTTTATTTTATATGTTAAATTTTGAGAATGATTAGCTATTTTAATATTTTAAATTTCTTTACCCTCTTCATCTATAGTTAAATCTTGAATTAATTTATCAATTTGTTCTTGTTTTTTGGCTAATTCTTTTTCTTCCTAATAAAAATAAATCGAATTAATATTAACATTTATTTTTATACCCTTTATCATGATAGTCAAACTTACTTTTTCTTTAACCTTCCTATCTAATTCTGGTTTAAAATCACTGTAAAAAAAGAAAATTAATATTTTCAGATAGTACATTATAATAAATCAACTTACGTTTCATATTCTTTCCTAGCTTCTTCTACCGCTTCAAAGAAAGCGTCCATACCCTCTCCAGTCACAGCAGAACAGCCAACAGTCTATATATAAAAACAAATCAATTCCAGTTCTTAACCTTTCTCCAATTTCACGCGATCTCCCACTTTCCCCTCTTTAAATTTATCAAAAATATTTAATTACCTTTAAATGAGCATAAAATTCTTCAAGTACTAAACACATTGAATGCATAAAGGAGCCCATGTAGCTACCATCTTCACCTAAAGCTCGTTGAAAAGCTTCAAAATCGGTAATCCATTCTTCAGCAAATTCATGGCTAACGACATCCACTTTATTGAAGACTAATACAAAGGGTAGTTTTGTTTTATATAAAATACTAATCAAAAATAAACAATGAGTCAATAAGATAAATAAATAAAGCTAATAATAATTATATTGCTTTTTTGTTTCTGTTTTTTTTTCAGTTTCAGTTAATTAAATTTTTCTTATTACTTACCTACAAGCATATAACATATTAGACATAAATGTAGCTGGTGATGCTGTTCTTGGTGTATCTATAATATAGGCAATAACTGTTGGGTAAGATAGAGCTAATGCTTCAGTGATAATAGCACCAGAGGCGGACCATGTGAAAATTTCTATTTGTCCTGGAGTGTCAACGAGGAGGTAGCTAGAAAGAAAAACGAAAAAGAATTAGCTATTGTTGTCATTAATTCGAACTACTAGTTGACGATTTTTAATTTCATTATTGATGGTTTATAGTTTTAAGTGGATGTGGAGATAAGTAGGGAATATAAAACTTACTCAATATTTTCTTGTTTCTTTTGAATCAAATCTAATACTTGATCAAACTTGGTAGTAAATAAATTTAAGCTGGTTAAGATGCCACCGTTAGGACCTAAAGAATATCTAGTTGATTTTCGAATATTAGTATTCTTGATTATCCTATCTCATTATTCCTATCTTCGTTTTTTTTAAATTACAAACTGTTACTGTTATAGTTTATCATTATAGTATGATTATTTCAAATATCTAAAACAAAAACCTTACTGATTCATCACCTCTTTGTAATTCACTGTATCCCTAATATCAATATTAACCGGATAACTCAGATTAGTAACTGCAGGATCTAAATTTAATACATATGGTTTTTGCGATGTTTCAAATAAATGAGCATTTAATCTCTATTGATTTTTAATTAGATTAGTTTTTGCTAAGGGTAAAAGAAGGGGATGTAATTACTTGCATGAACGTAGTTTTACCACTACCTGCCATACCAATACATAAAATTGTGGTGGGTAATTTACTGTTGCTAGTTGAACTCATTCTTTTTTATTGTTAAATTGAAGGTTTAAAAAAAATTAAAAAGCACTTTTTTCTACAAATCTTGCGCATATTTTAATTTTAAATTCGGGGTTGAAAATTCTCAAAAAATAATCATTACAAATCAAAAATAACAAAATTAAAAAAACTAAATAAAAATAAAATCTCTCACTTTTTATTTAACATTTAAGTCCATTTTTTCCATCATATGACCACATCAACTTAGAGTTTACATTCAATGGGTTTTGATCATATAATAAAAACTTGTGATTTTGATAAGGTTGATTGAGATGAAACATTTCTTGTAGATTCCAAGATACTAAACCAATAGCTTCTATTTCCGATAACTCCCCTTTAGCTTGATGATAAGCCCAAGAAGCTTCCCAAATTAAATTATGAGCATATTCACCATCTTCATCTGGAGCAAATCCAAGTTCAACGCCTGCTTTATTCAATACCGTAAACGTAGTATTTTTAGTTAACGGAGCACCAGTCAAACATCGACGTTTAGACCAAGTATCAGGTACACAACGTACAGGTTGTAAAATGACTTTAATTCTTTCATAAGACAATTCATCAGCAACCTTAAAATTGAATTAGTATATTATTATTACTATTATTATTGTATTATAGCTTACCAACCAAGCTTCAGCTCCACCAAGGATGATCAAATCTAAACCGAGTCCAAAGCCGCCCGATTGATGAAATTTATCTCGAATTAAATTACGTAATTGGATTAAACGAATAATATCGTCTTTATTATGAGCACGAACAACAACTGGTATTAAACCTTTAATAACTTGACTAATTAAATTAGTTGCTTTTGGCCAATCTTTAGAATTTTGTTCAATTGCTTTTAAAAATAATTGTCTTATTTTTAAAAATTGTTGAGATATAGTAGTAGTAGTTGAATCTAAGTATTCATAACCAACAGCAAGATGAAGAGCAGTAACTGGATTAACAATATCTTCATTTAAATAGGCAGTATTGCCATCTGTAAAAAAAGATGTAGAATAACCGTTAATTATGCCAGATCCTAACAGTGGAGCTGAAACAGCAGCAGTAATTCCACCTTTAAAAGCTCTCTTTAAATGTTTACCTTCAAAAGTTAAACCATCAATGGCTCGTGGATAATCTTCATATTTGAATGGATCAATATTTTTAACATTACCATCACCAGTAGAATCTTCTTGTATGATTTCATTTAAACCTAATTTAGTAGCTACTCCAATTAAACCTGGTATCATCCATGCTTTACTATCTGCGTATACAGTTTTTAAATTCATTTTATTAGCTGACATTTCTTCAATCTCTGTAATCTTTCCATTCTCTATTAATAATACTTTATTCTTTTGGATTTTCATTGCTTTAGTTGAATTATTCATTATCACTTGGTTTACACCTTTTAATATAAAACTCTTTAATCCATCATAACATTTAGGTTCTTTATGTTCATTTTTGATTTTAGGATATTGAATTGGATTATTATAATCAAAGGCATTAAGTTCTTGATTTTCATCATCTTCATATTTTTCTGGAAACATTAATATACCATCAATTATTACTTGTTCTGGTGTTGCACCAACAGTAAATGGAATTTCATTCCAAAGTACTAAATCAGCATCCATACCTATTTGAATACCCCCAATTTTATGTCCTAATCCCAATGCTTTGGCTGGATTAGAAGTAATTGATGCTAATGCATGTTTAGCATCTAATCCATTATGATAAGCTTTAGTAGCTTCAAACATTAAGGTTTGTGAATTAATTACTGGATGATCTGATTTTAATGCTACTGGTATATTATGTTCAGTCAATATTATTGGTGCTCTTGGATCTTCTTCATATGCTTCTTTTTTATAACCCCATCCATCACTAAATGTAGCTACAGTTACATTAAATCCATAGCGGCCAGCTCTTTTAATGAGTTCAGGTACTCGATAAGCACTTAAAGCATGATGGAAGGCCCAAATTTGGAAACCATAGTCTTCTGAAGCTCTAATAACAGTTTCTAAATCTTCGGGCTAAAAGTAAATAAAATAATTAGTTTATATTCTATTCAATTGTATATTCAGTTATTTAATATTTACCTCATAACAATGAATATGAGGTTGAACATTACCACGAATCACATTTGATAAAGACTCTAATTTAATATCTGTTGGAAATTCTTTAGTTATTGAATGAACTCTTCCTTTACGAATATCAACTTCATTAAAATGATCCTTTAAAAAATCACACCATTCATCTTGTTCACGTACCAATTGACTTGCTTTAGAAAACATTTCTCTCATTAGATAACCGGATCCCATTCTAGTTGATGGAGTTTTGCCTATTTAAAATAAAATTAAAGTTAATTTTATTAAGATACTATTCATTATTTTACCTTGCTCCCCATAAACTCTTTTTGGATTCTCACCACAAGCAAATTTCATATATCTCCATGGCATTTTATTACTTTGATCATTATAATTAACTAAAGCTTCCTCATTACTTTTACTTTTGATTGGTCTTAATTTAAATACAAAGGCTTCTCCACCCATTACATTAGCAGATCCAGGTAATACCAATGTAGTAGTAATACCACCACTCATTACAATTGGTAATGCAAGATCATCTTGATTAAATGCATCAAGAGTTCTTAACTAATAGAATATTGATGTTAATTTATTATCATATTACATTATGTTATATTGTGTTTTACCATTGGAGTAGCGGGCGATGTCATTTCGTTGGTATCATCTGTACCTACTAACATCGGCCAAGAATCAACACCAATATGACTAAATTAGTCAATATAATAGCATTATTATAATATTATTATTGTTTTTACCTGTGCATGTCTACGAGACCAGGAGTAACAATTTTGTTTTTACCGTTGATAACAATAGCATCTTTAGGAATATGAATAAATCTAGAAATACCCTTAATAATCCCTTCATCTAAAAGTAAATCACTTCTGTAAGCTTCTTTGCCTAAAGCATCCCAAATAGTAACTCCACGAATAACAATAGGTCTAGTGCCATTAACAAATCGACCATTTTTACTCTTTTTTACTTCTTTTTCTTTAACTCCTTCTTTCATCAATTTAAAATAATCTTGTCTTTTAACGTTTAGCTCATCCAATTTTTTACATTGTTTGTAACCATAATTAACGGAAGCTGAAGAAATAGCCATTTTATCGCCAATCAAATGACTATCTGTATTAAAATCACGGAATAACAAAGTGATTAACAAACCGAGGATAAGTACAATACTGATAGTAGAAAATAATCTCAAGACATTACGTAAACTTTTATAATCTAATACTTCGGACCAAGTACTACCAACTTCTCGACGAGCTTGATTGGTTCCATTAGCTGCTTCTGTATCATGATGAATAAAGGGTGTATTCTCGCTATCTTCATCGTGTGAAGGTGACATTTTTTTATTCTTTACTTTTTTTGATAATTGAAATTTTTTTAGAAAGTTTATTTTTGTGTAAATTTTTTTTTATAATCATTTATGACGTGGTCAAATATATGCCCCTTTTTATGCTTTTGATTTTGAATGAGTAAAAAAGTATTACCTGAAGATTGATTGGTTGATGCGGGGATTAAGACTGGTTTATTTTACATTATGATTTATTGTTTTATACGATTATGATGTATGTTGGGCAATAGTATATGGTAGTATAAAGTTGCTAAATTATATAACCTAAGCTTTATCGATCAGCCACTCTGCTTCTATTCCCTATTAAAGATCCTAGCAGTTATTTATTTAATAAGGGTTTTTTAATCTATCTATACTAGTTAGAATACTTATTATAATCTAAGAGTAATGAACTTGGAATACAATAGAGACGTATAGCAATTACTACCATTATTCTAACCAGAAAGTAGTAGAATACTCTCAATAACGTATTAACTTATCAGTAATAATGCAATAATTTGGAAGATATAATCTTCTTTTTATACGATCTAATAGCAGTCACTATTGAAACTGTTTTATAACCAATGGTAATAAATTTAAAGCAGTTTAATTTCTTTTAAATTTTTATTTTTACAAATCAATAAACTCATAAAAGAACTCAATAGTGTCATTCTTTATTCTTTAATTTTCAACAATAATAAATTGAAAGTTAATAAATCTAAAACTAAATTCAATAAACAATAGGTAAAGACAATAAATCATAAATTCAAAAGCATAAGATCGAACTTATTTTTAAGTTTATTCTTTCTCCTTTCTTTCCTTATACATTCCCTCTTCTTAATTGAAAATACTTAACTTCAACTCTTGTTTTTCACCCACAAAAACAGCATGAATTGAATGATCATTCAAGGCATTATCTGTATTAGGATGCACCAATACTGAATGGCCATTTCTATTAACTAGTAACCAAGGGATAATTTTACCCAAATCTTCTTCACTCATCACATGTGCTTCAAACATACCAACAGGATGAGGTCCTAAAGATGAAATATTAACATTATGTTTTTATAATAGAGATAATGAACTAGATGTTTTACTAATATTCAACATATGAATAAAACATGATTGAATTCAATTGAACTTACCAACTGGTCTTGGTACCAATTCAAATACTTTAATATGTGGAAAAGCTTGAATAAAACTTTGTCTTAAAGTCGTTATGGAAGCAACAGAAGCTGAATCCCATTCTTTAAAGTAAAAATGTAAGTCGAAGTACTTAATTGGGCTTGGAAATGACATTGATTAGTTGTTATTATTTATTTAATATTATGTTTTTTTAAAAATAGTTTTTTATATAAAAATTGAGTTTTAATTAACCGATTTTATATTAAATTCGAGCTGGTTGCTATTGATTGGTTAAAGATAAATAAGTTACTTTTCAATGATTATTAGTAATATAGATTACTAATAGATTTTCGGTGAGTTTTTTTACAAATAGTGGTAGTCAGTTAAGTGTATGACTTTTATGACTTTTTATTTATAATTGTAACTTCAACCCTAAATTTTAGTGTTAATTTAGATATGCTCAAACTATCCTATTTAAGTTATACAAACATACTAAAAACAGCATGTCTATCTTTTATTTTAATAATGTTCATTTTTTAGTCTAAAAAAAAATTAATTAATCTCATCGAAAAAAACAGTCTCTCAACTTTACTTTTTATTACACATCAAAAATTAATTTTTCCTTGTTTAAATCAATTTTTAACCAAACCTCAAAAAAACCATGAACACAATCAACGACGAGTCTAACTCTGACCATGAAAACAAGACACATTTAAAATCTATCTCGTTCCCTTATTTAAATATGAATCCAGATCGACCTAACCCAATCTATACTACCTCAATACAGATGGATAAACGAAGTTATTGTAGTTCCAAAGATATCATCTTTTCCACGGATGGATTAACAGTGAAATGTAATAAAGATTATAATATCACTTTAGCCAACTATGGTATCTCCGAAGGCACCTATTATTTTGAAGTTAGAATATTAGATTTGCCTGAAGATTCTAATATAAGACTAGGTATTGCACAAGTTTCTACACCAAAAGATGTACCCTTAGGCTATGATGGATTTTCTTACTCTTATAGAGCAAACCCAGGAACATTATTTCATCGATCTAGACCATTCGATGTTAATAAAGGTTATTGTGAAGGAGATGTAGTAGGAGTATTGATACATTTACCACAATTAAACGAAATTGAAAGGAAAGAAATTGAGTTTAGAGTGTTAGATCAAGCAATAGGGGCACGACAATATTCATATGAAATTAATCCTCAATTATCATCCAAAATTAATCCAATTAAAGTTCAATGTGGTGAAAATGAAAGTGAATTAGCAACTCCAATACCTTTTCCTGAACAATTTGATTATAATTTTCAAGATCCTTTTTTAAAGTTTGATCAGCTACCAATTCATTCTGGTTCTCAACTTTGTTTTTTTGTTAATGGGGAATTGATTGATCATTCATTTTTAAATCTTTATTTGGCTAAATACCATCCTGCTATTTCAATTTATAATGGTGCAAAAGTTAAATTAAATTTTGGACCTCAGTTTGTCCATTCTCCTCCAGAAATATTTCATCCGAAACAATGTCCTAATGTTAATAAGTTGGATTTAATTAAATATGGTTTTAAATTAAAAGAGAGTAAAGTCAATTCATTATATTCTTTAGTTGAAAATTTATAAAAGTTGAATATTATATGGGACTGTTTTTTTCATTATTTTTCCGTCTTTTAAGTATTATTTGAGTGAAAAGATTGTAGTAAAATTCTTGAACAAAAAACACATCCCCCTACATTATATGTAAAAAATAAAATAAGTAAAATCATGGATTATTTTGATTTTTTGATTTGTCTATTTATTTTTTATTAATTTAATGTTTTGATTTTGGTAATATTTTTTTAGTATGTAATGTACCCGATAAGGCATCTTCTATATCTAATTTTAAGATTTTGCATGTTTCAACATCATGAAAAGAAAGTGGGAAACGATAACTAAACATTAAAATAATTAAAATTAAAATAATAATTAATTAGTATATTACCTTAACCATAAATATAACATAATGCACCTATGACAAGTTTCTAATTGTTTTAGATAATCTTCATCATTCATTTGGGCAGTATTAGGTATATTTAAATGATCTTTAATATTTACTGGATGTCCTTGAGAATGTGTAGTAATTGCCTAAAACATTACAAATTGTTGATATTAATTATTAAATCACTTTACCTTTGCAATAAATTTTACTACTTGTGGATCTCTAGCAGGGATTGGTGCCATTAAAAAAGATAATCGATCTTCTAAAGATAATGGTATTTCACTTAATATACCTGCTAATTTAATATGATCATCTGTGTAACATAAAAAATAGCCTTTAGGTAATTCACATAATACCATTAATTTTATCTATTTTAATTTAATTATTAATATGTTGTTAAAATTTATTATTATTATATTACCAATATCATTGAAAAAGATTCGTTTGGAAATTGATAAAAGAAAGCTTTTAAGATTGATAACTCAGGTTGTAATCCAATTGTCTATTAAATAATTTAAAAATTAATTTATACTACAAAGCATTAACTTACTTTTAAAGGAGCAAACTTTTGTTGCATACAATATAAAAGATAATCTACATCTGTTTTATAAAAGCTATATTTTAAAAAATCAGTAATTTAAACTCATGATCATAATAATTAAATAATTTACCTTGTAACTTCTCCATTAGCAAAGTGAGTACCAAATCTCCCCGCTCTACCAGCAATTTGTTTTACTTGTGATATTTTTACTTTTCGAATACCAGTACCATCAAATTTAGATAAACTATCAAATACTACTCGTTGAATATTTCTAATATTTTGAATTTAATAAATTATTAATTTATAATTATAATAAAAGCCAATAAAGACTTACAGATTTAAACCCATACCAACTGCATCAGAAGCTACCATAATATCATAACCTGAATCAGGGTCGTTAAATAATTTAGCTTCCATAGCTCGATTTTCTGTTATGTTTATATATTTAATGCCCATCATGAAACAAAACTAAAAAAATAACTTACCTGGTGGCAGTCTACCATATACCACTGCACACTTTAATCCTGTAGCTTTTTCAACTTTATCTTTGTGTTCAAAGATTCCGTCTCTACTAAAAGTAACTAAACAATCTCCCTTTTTAAATTTTTTATAATCCCCATCCAAGGCATCTTCTTTTATCTTTAAGGGCGATAATCTTTCATACTCATTAATAATAACCTCTTCATTCATTTGTTTACAAATTTCTTTTACGAAAGGAATAGCACTTGGTTCCCCACAAAGATGAATTTCATGTGCTTGGACACCTACTAAAGCTCTTAACCACCCCCATCCTCTTTGTGCATCGGAAAGTAGTTGAATCTCATCAAATACAGCCACATCATAAACTTTACTTAAATTCAACATCTCTATTGTAGCTGAAGTTATCGTTTGTTTCAAACTACCAATATCTGAATAGTTTTTTAATTCAATTTTTTGACCAGTAGTTTTTTCTAAATTGGAGATATAATCTTCAACATCTATACGTTCTTCTCCAGTGGCTAAATTACATCGTATACCTTCATCAATAAATCGTTTAAAGATTTCAAACGCTAATAAACGTAATGGACCACAATACACACCTCGTGGAGCTGTTTTTAATCGTTGTAAAGCTTTGTATGTTTTTCCGGAATTTGTGGGGCCGACATGCATGATGATTTTTCTGTATTTTATTATAAAAAATTAAATAAGCAAAGTAAAGTTAAATTCCAAACTTACCTTTTCATCTTTCTAGCTTGAGGAAACCAATGAATTGGGTTTTCTAAAGTCGCTAACCCTTTAATATAATCAAATTTTTCCTTTTCTTTTTCTCCTAGTTGTCTACTACCAAATTTAAGAAACTGTCTCAAGATTGCTTGATCTAAAGCTAATAAATTACTTTCTGATACTACTTTAGCTGCGTCTGAAAATTTGAATTTCGGGTATTTGTCCGATTTAATCAATTCTATAAATTCTCCCATCACCGTTTTATAGGTTCTTTCATTCCAGCCTAAACTTAGGACTAACGACTTGATAGTGGAATTGAATTTGAAATGATATACATGATTTAAATAATCTATTTTTTTTAATATAAATTAATTCCATTTAAAAAAATTATCACTCAATTCTAAATTACCTTGAAACTCAAACCTCTGTTGTCTATATGAATTTCTACCACCTCGATTTCTTTTATCATTCCCCCTTCTTGGTATCTCCTTTAAACTAGTCTTTCTCACATCTCCCACTAATTCATCCTTATCTTCCTTTGGTAGATATTTTTCTAATATTTTTGTAGTTGATATTTTTTTCCCGGTGGTTGCATAACGTACTAAATTCAATTTAAAGCATCTCTTATTGATCAATTTGAATGTTAAGTTATTAGAAAACATTGAAGGTTAAATCGATTTTTGATAATTTGATTAGTATATTGAGCTTTTTGTTAGGAATTATTGGGCAAATTTTTTGGAATTTCTTGAGTTTTGGGGATAGAGGAAAAATGCTAGGCTTGGCTTAATAGTTTAAAAAGTTATATTATATGAATTGTATGTTTTTATTTTGAATAGAATAATATAGTACTATATTAATGTACTATTTTAAGGTCATTAGGAAGGTTAATATAAGCGCTGTTAATGAACTGCTACTTGACATTTAATATATGAATGATATTATAATTTGTTATAGGAATTTTTAGTAGTTTATATAAGCAGTAAATAACTATGACTACGAACATTTTGTTGTACTTGTTATAATTATTATTTTATTAACAAAACATCAGAATGTCCGATATTTATCTACTATGACAATGTTTTTTATTTCAGCAGACAGCCAATACTTTTTTTAATCTAATATTAAATAAAAATTAACAAAGAGTGAAATAACATTCACATCTACTAATATAATAATACTTTATTATTATAAAAAATATCAAGCATCACTAAGTCCGATTAAATATTACAACATAATTTGTCAAAACACATTAGGAGTTTAGTAAATTAGCTCCAAAGTATTTTTTCATTACCAAAAGCTACAAATGTATATTAAAACCACAACATTAGAAAAGGGGATAGCTTTTAATAGAAAACTTAATCTCCTTTGATAGTCTAATAATCGAATAAACTGGTAATGAGGTTATAAACTATACAATAATCATGATGAATGTTATTAAATACCAGGCTAAACTCCCTTGATTTATGCTTACTTATTAATACAATTGATTTCTCCAAAATAAGTATTTTTCAGCAATTATATTAAATTTAATAGAACAGTATTCAGTAGTAGTTTATGGATAAGTAATTATTATAATGAAATATGACTTCATTTTAATCTGATTTTTAAATAATTTTAAAACTAGTGATTGTGTAAAAAGGAGAAACAATCATAGTTCTTAGTTCATTTAGTTTGTTATCAATTAAAATTTTACAATAGATGGAATTATTAATTGAAGCAAATGCAAGTGGATGCATTAATCGCGGATAATTGATGATCATTACCTTTCATTTAATAATCTTTTAGATATTTAGTTTAATTGTGTATTAATAATTTATTTTTAGCTTAGCTGCATAAATTTTTTAATATTTGACAGTTTAATTCCATTAATTTAATTTCTAATCTATCTCATAAATCTGGACCTTAAAGTTGATCTAATTGGTGAGCATCAAGCATTTTGGACTTTGTTATCGCCAATAAGCTTCAGCTAGAACTAAAAATAGACCTGTTTTTAAAAATAGAATTTCTACTAACCAATAGGATAAAAATAGCACCATAACAATAAAAAGAAAAGGGGGGCTAAAAATAAATTTCTCAAAGTTTCTTTACTTTTTTTATAAAAATATAAGAGAGAACTAAAAATAAATATTTTAGTTTTAAAAAAAATAACAAGTCAAAAAAATTGTAAGTTAACTGTTAAGTTAGAAAGCTTAATTTTAAATTATCAATATCTTTGGTTTAAAATGTCTGTATATTTATCCTTTATTTATAGGCACTATATCAACTAACATCAAACTGCTAATAACTTCAAACAATGGGTCGTAAGAAAATTGAGATTAAAGGTCTTACTGATGAGAGGAATAAGCAGGTAAGTAGCATTTATTAAAAAAGTCAAGATACTAAATGAGTTTTAGGTTACTTTTTTAAAACGTAAAGCCGGTCTAATGAAAAAAGCGTACGAGTTAAGCGTTTTATGTGACTGTGAAATTGCAGTAATTGTTTTTAATTCCAATAATAAACTTTGTCAATTTGCGTCATCTGATATGGATAAGATCCTTATGCGATATACAGAATATGGCGAACCATTTGAAAGCAAAAGTAACATTGATGTAAGTTTGTACGCTGAGTTTTTGTTTAATTAGCAATATTAATTGTCATTTTAGTTTGTTAATGGCGATGATAGAGATGGTTCTGATGATAAGATCAGTATGTCACATACTCCTGATCCTTCAACTATAATGGAAAGTCAAGTAAGTAAACTAGATAGATATTATAAACATAAAATTTATTTGCTTTTATTAGATGTATAATAATAATCAGTTCCAGCCAAATCAGATGATGAATTTACCAGGGAATTATAATTATCTTCATCCTAATATTGCTTATCAAAATCAAAATTATAATGGCATGATGAATTCACCTATTGCGAATAATTTTAATATACCTGGAAATATGCCAAGTAATATGCAAAACAATATGCAAATGCAAAATAATATGATGCATCAAGTGGAATCGAATAATAACATGCAAATACATAACCCAAGTATGGGCCAAATTCATCCAAATATGGGAGCTATGGTCAATCAAGGATATAATACTGAAGGTATGCAACAGATGCAAACTCCACATTTTAATAACCAAATTCCACAGGTAAATTATGAAATTTATTAATTAGTAACTTTATTTATTTTATTTTCTAGTTAAATCACCCACAAAGTGAACAAATGAATCGAATCAATTCAGCCCAAGAATTAAGAGAACAATCACATATATCAAGTCAACCAATGCAACATTCACATTCTAATCCAGTCACTTCAGGTCAACCAATCGAAAGTCCAATGAATAGTAACACAGTTAGTAACGATAAGAATGAAGCATTAAATCAAGGCTTTAAACGACCTGCTGGATTAAGAGTTCAAATACCATTAAAAAAATCCAAAAATGAAGAATCAAATACACAATCACCTAGTGTAAATACAGAAACTGATGTTGAAAATAATGTAACAATAGACACTAATAAAGAAGATGTTAACAATGTCCAATTAAAAGAAATCCAAAATGAGGTTAAAGTGAATAAATCTATTATTGAGCCTAAAGTTGAGAAAGAAGCAGTACAGATTAAACAGGAGGAAAAGAAATCAATAAGTCAAATGGTAAGTTTTTGTGTAATAAATTTCATGAACTTAGTTTAACTTTTTACTGTAGGGTATGATCAACCACTGTTTACAAGCGCCTAATTTACCAAGTCCTTCTACCTTTTATCCTGGTTTTTATCAGGGCGGTGAAATGCTTTCTCCTCTAGTTACTCAAACACCTTCCACTGCAGTGAATAATGGAGCTCATGCTTTTAACTGGCCACCTACAAATTCCAATCAACCTACTATTCCATCTAAACTAAAAAATGAAAGGTAAATTTCATCTCATTTGAAGCTAAATGATTAGTAATCTAAATTGCATTTTTAGTTCAACTTCAAAAGAGCAATAAGTTTATTAGTGAAGAATTTTGGTTGACTGAATCTGTCTATTCTTTAACTTAAATTTTAAATATTTTTATACATAACCTTTCTTTAAATATAAAATTTATTATGGTGGACTCATTTTTAATGTAATATTCTAACTATGATTTATAAATAATAAAACATTTGAAATAAATCTTATTTTTTTAAATCTTATTTTATTTACTTAATTTAATTTTAATTTTCTAATACTACTCTGTAGCGTACTTTACCATCCCTTACATGCTTTAATCCTTTATTTACATCCTTCATCTTAAATCTTTCGATAACTGGGCGAATTTCATGTTTAGCTGCAAATTGTAGCATCTTTTCAATCTCTTCAATGGACCCAATTAAACTACCAGTAAGTGATAAATTCTTGCTTAAAAGTACAAAAGGTTGGATTTTCAATGGCTCTTCTGGGATAGCTAATAAAATAATTCTACCTTCTAAGTCCATCCAACTAGCAAATTGAGACCATTGGGAGTCTTTAGCATTGCTTGTAACAATTAAAAAGTCTAATGAGTTTTTAGCTTTTTCTAATTGACCTTCATCACTTGTTGCTACATAATGTTTAGCTCCTAATTGGAGAGCTTCTTCCTTTTTGCTTTCATTTCTTGAAAATGCAGTTACTTCACATCCTAATTTACTAGCAAACATAATGGCTAAATGACCTAACCCACCAATACCAACGACACCAACTCTATCACCTGCTTTAAATTTATATCTTAACATTGGTGAAAATACTGTAGCACCAGCACATAATAAAGGAGCAGCATAATCGGATGGAATACTTTCTGGAATATGAAAAGCATAGTCACCTTGTACTCTGACTTTATCAGCATATCCACCATAAGTTTTAGCTCCATCACTGAATCTTTTGTCATTATAAGTCCATGTCATCTTAGGACATTGAGCATCTTGTTTTACTGAACATGGTTTACAATCTGGTAATAAACAAGCAGCACATTGGGCACCTACACCTACTCTATCACCAAGTTTAAAATTAGTTACACCTTTACCTAAAGCGACTACTTTTCCTACAATTTCATGTCCTACAATTACTGGATAATCAGATTTACCCCATCCACTGTCTAAGGTATGAATATCTGAACCACAGATACCACAATGAGAGATTTCAATTTCAATATCGTTATCTAAGAGCTCAGCTGGAGTGTAAGAAAATGGTACTAACTCTTGATCTTTGCCATGGCATGCCCAACCATTGATTTGACCTTCTACTTTATTTTTCTTATTTTCAGCTGACATTATGATGTTATTTGAATGTTTATTTTATGTTGAATGAACTTCTATTTTTTGATTATTTATACTTTTGAGTTGTTTTGATATTTTATTAATTGTTTAAGTTTAAGCCAATAATAATGACTTATTTCTGAATGTTTAGTTTTAATTTATGATGTAATTATGTGCTAGTGATTATTAAGCTTTTAATTTATGATTTGAGTTGAATATGGGAAGATGTATATTTTTTTGGTTTCAAAGGCTTGTAAAGCTCGAACAATAAAATTTGGAATGCAATTATTAATTAACATTTTGTCTATGCGCTACTTTTTCCTTATTTTATTTTAAAATAAAGAGGCCTGCTTATTCTTTATGCGAGTTACAAGTTATTTTAGAGTGTAGCAAGCACTTCATAATTTGGATTAATAATTATAATCGCGTCGATTGTCCCTGTATTTTTATCGGGGTTCCAAAGAGCCGAATTTTAGTTGAAATTTTGAAATTTTAAAACTTTATAGGAATAAATTGTGATTTTCTCGTTTTGGATTGTTAATTGATATTTTATCAACAAAATCGGAAGTGCATTCGGTTTTTTGTCTATTGTTTAACTATTTGATTAAAATTAAATATTATTTTGCTATCTTGTGTGTTAATTAAATAACACCTTTAAAAAGATTTTCATTCATAATATTATAAAGTTTCATATTTTATTTTTTAATAGAGTTTACACTATACAAAAACGGATCTAGTAGCCTTTATTATGTTATTTAATACGACCACATATAATAGTGATGCTATTTCAGTAACTTAGTCTTACCATCGTTACCAGCTATGATATTAACAGTATTTATTTTGTTTAATGATTTGTAGTTATGAATTTTTTTTGTTATAAATTAGGTAACACTTCAATTCATCATGAGCTCACATATAATTATCTAATACTATATACACTTTTGTTGCTCAATTAACCTATAGTTTTTCAGTGCTGTTATCATATATATATAAATATAGCTAATGAATTAAAATCGAAAATATTGATGTTTTTAAAGTGAATGGAGTAGTAAATGATTAACTAACTCCACAGAGTTAAAATATCCTAGATTGGAATTATATTAAAATAAAAAATAAAAAATGTAGTTATTATGATAGCAGAAAACATGATATAGCTTTTGCTGCTATTTAATTATGTATTTTAATATACTCAAACAAAAATTGTGATTTTTATCTATAATTAAACTGAAGGGATCTCTTTTAAAGTATTGAATAGTCACCTTTTTAATAATGAGCCTAGTTTATATAAATAAGAGACTAAATAACGTAATCGACTATTATTATAAATAAATTTGATATGATATATATTACGGTTCATTTGAATAATGTTTTACTAAATTAAATTATCATATTTATTTGGTAAATTAAGTTGTAAGCATATTATTCTTTAAAGGACTAACTAGTATTTTTTACATTTTTTAAGTTGCTTAAAAAATTAAAAAAGTATAAAAATACACACCATGTGTTTGTTTTAACTTTTTAGCTTAATAGGATAATATAAATAAAATATAAATGTAAATAATGATAAGCCTTATTAAACATTAATAGAAATGTTTGCTTCTAATCCTTCATCTTAATTTATTCTAACACAAACTAATAGATTTCAAAAAATTAGATTAAATTGCTCAAAAATGAAAATGTAAATAAACAAACTAAAAGTTATGCTTAATTTAATATTAAGTAGCTTTAAGAAAGCTGCAAAACACAGCTAGTTAAGTAGAGAGACTACCCATATCCAGGTTTTTATAAATAAAATTTAAAAATTTGAACTTAAAAACTATTACTATTTTTATAAAAATATAAAATTTTAGAATCTAGTCTCTTTACAATTTGGTGTTGTTTTTTTTAGTTTCATTATTTTTCCATTTTTTAAGCGCTATTTGAATGAAAAAACTGTTAGTAAAACCCTTAAACACAAAAATACATCCCCATTTACTTGTAAGTTTTGGTTCATTTAAAGTTGTTGTTAGTATATGGGGATGTATCTTTGTGTTTAAAAATTTTACCAACAGTCTTTCCACTCAAATAGTGCTTAAAAGATGGAAAAAGTAATTAAACTGAAAAAACATCTCCATATATTTATACATTATCATACACATAATGTTAAAGCTGAAATGGATAAGGTTATATAAAAATGTTATAAAAATAATTTTGAGCTAATTTTTCTTTGATATTGTCTAAAATAGGTAATTAAGCGCTTTTCATGATAGAGAGAGTAGTTGCACTAGTATTACCCAAATCTCAAACCTTTAATATATATAAAATAACTTTTTTGACTGTGTTCTATATTATAAAGTTTAGGACTATCAACATTTAAAAGTTGTTTTAATTCTAATTAACACAGCGTTTTACCTATAATGTAAGACTTTCTATATATAAATTTCACTTTCTAATCGTCTATTCCCAAAAGAACATCCATTATCTTTAACCCTTCACTTACGTTCTTCAGTTTGAAAATGTAATATTTAAATAAACATACAAACATACAAACATACAAACATAAAAAATTAATGCCCAATAAATAAAACACTACATCAAAAATGCTGAAACTTAATAGCAGGACGCCAAAACCCCATAATTAAATAAGCTATTTATAAAAACACGATCAAAAAACTCTAAACTCCTACGAAAAGCCACATTATCAATTAGCCTAATCAAATTCTATAAAGAACTTCAATTTCATTTCTACTTCAATTTTCAAATTTTAATCTCACTTAAAAAAATGACATTTGAGCCCAATATCCAACAAGAGCCTCAATTTACCGGCTGGGCGTGTTATGCGAAGGGCAAAAAACTACAGCTACTCTCTTATACTCCTGTTAAGCTCTTAGATAACGATATTGAAATTGAAATCTCTCATTGTGGTATCTGTGGTTCAGATATTCATACCTTAGATAGTGTATGGGGTAAAACAAACTATCCTACAATTGTAGGACATGAAATTGTAGGAAAAGTAGTCGCTTTAGGTAAAGGTGTAACTAATTTTAAACTTGGTGATAGAGTAGGTGTAGGTGCCCAATGTGCTGCTTGTTTATTACCAGATTGTAAACCATGTTCAGTAAAACAAGATGCTCAATGTCCTAAGATGACATGGACTTATAATGACAAAAGATTCAGTGATGGAGCTAAAACTTATGGTGGATATGCTGATAAAGTCAGAGTACAAGGTGACTATGCTTTTCATATTCCAGAAAGTATTCCGTCCGATTATGCTGCTCCTTTATTATGTGCTGGTGCTACAGTATTTTCACCAATGTTAAGATATAAATTTAAAGCAGGTGATAGAGTTGGTGTCGTTGGTATTGGTGGGTTAGGTCATTTAGCCATTATGTTTGCTAGTAAATTAGGATGTGAAGTAACTGCATTTTCAAGAAATGAAAGCAAAAAGGAAGAAGCTCTCCAATTAGGAGCTAAACATTATGTAGCAACAAGTGATGAAGGTCAATTAGAAAAAGCTAAAAACTCATTAGACTTTTTAATTGTTACAAGTCCTATTAGAAAATCTCAATGGTCTCAAGTGGCCCGTTGGATGGATTTGGAAGGTAGAATTGTTTTATTGAGTTTGTCAAAGGAACCTTTAGTGCTTCCGCCTTTTTTGCTTAATGTCAAAAATTTATCTGTTACTGGTAGTTTGATTGGGTCTATCGATGAAATTAAGACTATGTTACAGTTTGCTGCTGAGCATCAAATTTATCCTATCATTCAAAAGTATGACATGAAGCAAGTTAATGTAGCATTAAATCATATGAGGAATGGTGAGGCCAAGTATAGGATTGTGTTAGCTAATAAATTATAATAGAGATGAAATCTACACATCATTTCAATAAATTACCTTTGTCCATGTATTCCTTTTGTCTCAGTAAACTTTTATATTTAATATACAAAGTTATTTATGTTTTATTAAGACTACAGTTTAAGAATATAATTGATAAAAATTGTAATTTTTTTATTAAAATAAATCATTTTGTATATTTAATCATACTTTTTAATTTCAACCTTAATTAAATGATTTATTATTCTTATTCATATAGCCTATTTTCTGTTTAATCCTTATTTAATTTTATTATTATTTACCCTTGGAGTAGTCATTGATTTAGAGTTTGTGGAAATTCAGATTTACCTACTTTTAACAGTGATAACTTTGGAGATGTTCAAATTAATTTCTGAATTTAGTTGAAAATTAACCCAAATATAAGTTTTTAAATTTATAAGTCCTTAATGTATGATTAGTTAAATTTAAAAAGCTTAAAATTAAATAAAAATTTGAATAACTTATTTCAGTCATTTTATTTGTTTTAATTAATTTTTTTGATTATATAGGAATATAAATAAGACCAGATTTAATAAATTTGGATCATTATAAAAAACAAGCCATATTATTATAATTTGGCATTTTATATTTAAAAAATAATAAAAAATAATAAAAAATAATAAAATAATAAAATAACAAATAAAGTTTATTTTGATTATTTATCTAAAGTACTAAATTATGATTCAATATATGAGAGTGTTTTTTTTGACTTCATTATTTTTTCCATTTTCTAAGCGCCATTTAAGCGGAAAATTTGTTAATAAAATTCTTAAACACAAAAAAATATCTCCATATGCAAGAGATTGTTTGACTGATTTAATGTTTAAAAATTTTATAAAAATTCTTGTTATATTGCTTATATTATATAAGGATAATTAATTATAGTTTTAGGGCTACTCCCTCCCATGCAGTTCTTATTAAATAATATATCAATAATGTGATTATAAGGCTAAAATAGTTTATTTGTTTGATAAGAAATTTATAATATTAGGTATAAAGCAATTAATAATAAATATTCTTCAACAAAGTTTTATAGAAAGATACATTTACATACTACGACTTTGATTGATATCAATACATATGGGGCTGTTTTTTTTAGTTTCATTATTTTTCCATTTTTTAAGCGCTATTTATGTGGAAAAATTGTCAGTAAAATTCTTAAATACAAAAATACATCCCCATATGTTATATTAGTAAAAGCTTTGCTAATCTGAGAATTTTTATTGAGTTTAGTAGAAACCCTGCTGAGTTAGTGTGAAATCTGGTACTCAGTGATTGGAATCAAAAGCAGCTATTGCCTAGTTAACTACACTATAAGTCGAAAGGCCTTAGTTTATGTGACTGAAATAGACTTGGATTATGAAAAATAATACGTAATAAGTTATGGGCTATGTAAGGCAAATAGAATAGACAATACCATTGAGTAAACTTAGTGGCTTTATTAAATGCACGAGATATTAAGGAATAGTTCAATTAAAAAGCCTCGAGCTAGTATACTCTAAAATCTCTTTTATACTCCGAAAAGTATAGATATCAAAACAAGAGGATAACATCCTTTGAGACAAAGATAGAAATTCTCATAGCAGATCAAACTAAGAGCGTGGGATTGGTTGTCTCTAAATTCGAGAACACAACAGCTTAAGCGATTATTATCCTATAATTAACCATGGGGCTGACAAAGCGATATTTCACAGTTACAATACAAACTATAATAAAACAATTTAAAACTATGTCAAGTATTTTTAGCTTTCAATAAACAATTTATTTTTATAGAATCTCAAGCGAAGTTTTTAAAATTTAGAATATTTAAAAATTACATAAAAAAATGAAACCAATTGGAACATCCCCATCTATTATATTATATAGGAGTGTTTTCATGGCTTCATCGCTTTTTCGATTTTTTAAGCGCTATTTGAGTGGGAAGGCTCAGTAAAATTCTTACAAAAAAATACATTACCATACGTTTAAAATGTACAGTACAATTTTTTAACTGAAAATAGCTTAAGAACTAAAAGAGATGATTATGAGTTATTGATTTTTTTTAAATATCAAAAACATATTAAGTATATGGGAGTATTTTTTTTAACTTCATTATTTTTTCCATTTTTTAAGCGCTATCTGAGCGGAAAATTTGTTAATAAAACTCTTGAACACAAAAATACATCCCCATATAAAGTATGTAGTATTAAATGAAGCTCAATCTTGGTAGTAATTATCTAAAAAGTGTTTTTTAATGTTAAAGAACTGATTTTTTTTAGAATCACTATTATTTATTTCTAATTATTTAAGCTATGAATAGTAAATATAAGTAATAACAGAATTAAATAAAAATTAAATTCATAGTTTCCATAAAAGCTAAAAAACGAAATAATAATAATGCATTTAATCGGTTTAATAATACTGACAGGAATTGTTTTTAATAGAATATAACACTAATATATGATCTTAATAACCAGAAGGCTAAATAAAAAACAAACATTCTCAATGAAATTCATGAACTTAAAAATCATCAGGTATTTCGTTACACTTCATTTTATTATTTTTAAAAATACGCAAAGCTAGTAATGCTCAGTGTAGGAATTGTAAGTTTATCTGGTAACTTTTTTATACAATATTCTATTTCTTGAAACGCTATCAATATCTATTTAATCAATGTAAATGATTATTTGTACTATAAAAACGAAACATCTGATTTTTATAAATCAGTAAGATGTCAAAGCATGCTTATTTTTTGTTTATAAAAATACAACATCGAAATTACAATCAATGCTACTTCATCAAGCTATTTGAGCTCATATCTGCCTTCTATACTATAACTTATTACTTTTACTCTATATATAACATTCTTAATTTATTATTGATCAAAATACTATACTAAGTATTCTTAATTATTGTTTGGTGCTAAAAAAACTCTTAAATTCCAAAATTAATAGTTCAGCCGTGACTCCGAATTGATAATGAAAATACAAGTTAAGGGGCATGTCGGTAGATCTTGCTTCAGCTTCCAATTGTGCTCATTTAGGATAAATCCAACTTCAACCAAAAAAAATAAAAGCGAAAATTAAAAGAAACTTAAATTAAATTAGGAGGTATAAATAGTAGGCTAACTGTAGTAATCACTAAAACAATAATAATAATAATCATGGATCTTATTAACGCCTGGGCAAGTCACGGAAAAAACGAAAAATTACAAAAGTTCACTTATGAAGCTGCTCTATTATTAGATGATGACATTGAAGTAGAAATAACCCATTGTGGTATCTGTGGATCCGATATCCATACCTTAGATAGTGGCTGGGGGCCAACAGAATATCCAGTAATTGTAGGTCATGAGATTATAGGTAAAGTGAGCAAATTAGGTAGTAAAGTAACCAAATTTCAACTTGGTGATAGAGTAGGTATAGGAGCACAATGTGAAGCTTGTCTTAAACCAGAATGCTATGAATGTAACTTAAAACAAGAAAACATGTGTCCAGACGCGATATGGACATACAATAATCGTAGGAAAAGGGATGGGGCTAAAGCTTATGGCGGATATGCTGAAAAGGTTAGAGTACAACATAATTTCGCTTTCAAATTACCAAATTCAATACCTTCAGATTATGCTGCTCCTTTATTATGCGCTGGCACAACAGTGTTTACGCCAATGTTAAGATATAAGCTTAAAGCTGGAGATAACGTAGGCATCGTTGGTATTGGTGGATTGGGGCATTTGGCTATTATGTTTGCTAATAAGTTAGGATGTAATGTTACTGCTATTTCAAGATCAAATAAAAAACAAGAAGAAGCCATAGGTTACGGTGCATCAAATTTTATTGCTACTGATGATCCAGAGCAAGTAGCCAAAGGAAGTCGTACATTAAACTATTTAATTGTAACTGCATGTGCAGAAGATGCAAATTGGGAAATGTATTGTAGTTGGATGAAATTGGAGGGCAGAATCATTCTATTAGGAATACCCGAAGCCAATTTGTCAATTCCTCCTTTTGCTTTATTATTAAAAAACTTATCTGTTACTGGTAGTTTGATTGGGTCTATTAATGAAATTGAACATATGCTCCAATTTGCTGCAAATCACAACATTCGTCCAGTTATTGAAAGATTTCCTATGAGTGAGGTTAATAATGCCGTGCAATATGTACGTGATAACAAAGTACGTTATCGAGTTGTTTTAGAAAATTAATGGCAACTTTTATATTTCTCAAATAAACTCCAGTTTTTTATTTATTAGGGTTTTCTAAAGTAGTCTAACCTTTTATGCAAAAAAATAGGTCATAGGCTACTAATAGTCACAATTTTTAAAATTTTTAATAAAGAATTATTTTACACAAATATCCTAATTTTATTACAACTATAAAAAATCAATCAGTTATATTCCATAACCACCAATGGGAGTGTTTTTTTTAATTTCATTATTTTTTCCATTTTTTAAGCGCTACTTAAAGTGGAGATTTTGTTGGTAAAATTCTTAAACACAAAAGTACATCCTCAATAATGAAATATTAATTGCTTTCTATTGATTTAAAATAGCTGGTCAAAAGTTTGAAACTAATATAGCAAAGAATTTTATTGATATGGGGTGTTTTTTTAGCTTCATTACTTTTTTTTATTTTTTCCGCTTAATAGTACTTGAGATGAAGAAGGTAATGAAGCTAAAAAAACATCCCCATATAGTTAATAATTTTTTTTGATTGGAACTTATTTCCTTTGATAATTAAGCCTAATTTTACAAAATAGTTTTATAGTTATTATTTTGCAACTTGAATCACAAAAAAAGGTCAGACCACTTAGAAAAATCCTAATATTTTACTAATTCCTAGCATATAACTTAAATTGAGTTAGTAGTTTTGGTTTTATATTTAAATGAACAAATTGTTGGGTGCAAAAAAATACTCCCAAATTGTATAACAAACATTTTTTTGAAATTAATTAAAAATATTCTAAGCTGTTATTAAAACAGCCTAATCTTTTACAAAAAGTAAAAGGAAGTATATTTTGTTAGACTAAAAAGTTAGTTAAAAGGATAGTTTTTCTTAAAATACTAGTTAGGTAATTTTTTGGAATCCTAAATCCCAAATTAACTAGATAAAACAAGATTTTAGCAGTAGCATTGAACATAAATTTAATTTCAATTTATAATAAAGTATTTCAATTGCCAAATATGTCATATAGTTTTTATCTACATTAAATTCCAAAACCTGAAAATCCCTAATCTATAGTTCAGTTTGTGATATCAAAATGTGATAACAAGAATGACAAAAAATTGATCCATTTAACTAAACAATATATATTGATCTCGTAATAATTATAATACATTATTTAAAAATTGCATTTAACAGTGTGAAAATTCATCAGATTATAGCCAAATAAATTCCACAACTTTCTAAATAAAGTAAACCCATCTCGAATTTGATGTTGCCATAACTTAAGGGAGGAAACTTGATCTAGCTTAATTTAAACAAAAAACTATAAATAATCATTACTTTCCCACTAACTTACTCATTAAAATAATGGAAATAATAAAAGGGTGGGCATGTTTTGGAAAAGGCCAAGCCTTAATAAAGTTCGAATATGAGGTACCTCCTATCCTGGACGACTTTATTGAAGTTGAAATCACACATTGTGGTATCTGTGGCTCTGACATCCACATGCTAGATTCTGCTTTTGTACCAATGAAATATCCAATAATTGTAGGCCATGAGATAGTTGGTAGAATATCAAAATTAGGCAGTAAAGTTTCTGGTTTTCAGCTTGGCTCTAGGATAGGGATAGGTCCACAATGTCAAGCCTGTTTCTCTTCCGATTGTGCCTCTTGCCTTTATCAACAAGAAAATATGTGTGACAAAGCGATATGGACCTATTGTAATAAGACTAAAAAGGATGCAACTCAAGCATATGGCGGATATGCCGAAAGAATTAGGGTTATGGCGCAGTTTGCTTATTTAATACCTGAAAATATCCCCAGTGATTATGCGGCACCTCTACTATGCGCTGGAACAACCATTTATGCCTCACTGGCTAGATTGAATATACATAAAAAACACAAAGTTGGTATCTTTGGTATCGGTGGGTTGGGCCACTTATCGGTAATGTTTTGTAAAGCTATGGGGCTTGATATAACAGCATTTTCTAGTTCTGAATCCAAAAGGAGAGATACAATGGAACTAGGTGTGAATAAGTTTATAAATGTACAAAATGAAGAGCAAAGCTTATCAGTAAAGGATAGTATTGATTATTTATTTATAACAGGAATATGGAAGGAGATACATGGGAGCAATATATTAAGTTTATGAAACATCATGGACATATTGTTTTATTAAGTATATCTAAGAATGACTTAGTTATCAATCCTTTGCTATTACTATTTAAAAGCATTACTATATCTTCAAGTTTGTTTGGTTCTATTAAAGAAACAAAAGAAATGTTAGACTTTGCTTTGAAACACAATATTCGTCCCAAGGTTGAGAAATTTCCTATGAGTGAAGTTAATACTGCTATATCCTTAGTAAGAAAGGGTGGGGTTCGATACAGAATTGTTTTGGAAAATTGATTTTGTTCCTTTTTTAAATTAATAAATCCTTTTGATCATTATTAGATATGTAGTTTATTTCTATTTTGTTAAAGTATTTTGATTTTAATATTAGTTTTAAAAACTGCTAACTTTTTTTTACTATTAGTCAATATATTTAACGAATAAAACCTATTTTAAAATGAGAATATGGGAATGTTTTTTGTTTCATCGTTTTTTTCATTTTTTAAGCGCTATTTGAGTGGAAAAGCTATCAGTAAAATTCTTAAAAAATACATCTTCATATAGTAAATTTTAAATTTATAATTATTTATAGCAAATAAAACTTTGATAAAGCTATTTTTTATTATTATATAAGCTAAAAAAATTAGTGATTTATAAAAGCAATTATTAAAACAATCATAGAATACTTATGTAAACGCATATTAGAAGAAACCATAGTAGCAAATTAAGTGCTAGAATCCTTAAAGTGGAGCGCTTGCTCCTCAAACAATGCTTTGACTCTTTGGGGATCTTAGTATATTGTTTTCATTATTCAACTTCCAAACCAAAATATACTTTAGATAATAATCGTCAAGTATAATACCATTGTATAAAAAACTTTATTTAATGAGCTGTTTTTATAAAAGAACAGTTTGCAGTCAAATATTTCTCGCTGCTTTAACTTATGGTCAATTTTATTTAATACGAATTTAATGCTATAAAAAGGGTTAAAATTGCTCTAAAACCTTTTATAGAAATAAGTTATCTTTTTATAAGTTAGTATTTAATAAGTTTGAAAGAAAGGAATTCGAAACAACATAGAATACTGCTAAATTTAAAGCGAAAATTTTACTCAAAAGGTGCAACTTATAAAGTTTGAGGAATGCTTACATGTACTGAATGTAATGAATTATTTTTGATTGTCATAAATTTTTATAAATCACTTGAAAAACAAAAATTAGAGTAAGGAATTTTGCAAACAATTTAAAAAATTAATTCAGCAAACAATTTAAAATCCAAAATCCCACTATTTCATTGGCTTTTTCCCAGCCAGCTTAAAATTTTTTTTCGTGCAAAAGGCAGGGGTTGATTGGATGAACGATTGGAGAAAATTTACCACTAGTGCTAGCTTATCACCTTCTTTTGCTCATTACCTATCCCTTCTTTGGTTTTAATTGACAAGAATGTAAGTATGCTCTTCAATTTTACACCAACTTTTTTTACACCATCAACAATCAAAAAAAAATATATCAACTATGATACTAACTTTGATAAACTCGTAGTAAAATGGTTAACGTTAAGAAAACAAAAAAGTCTTCTGAGTCCATCAACTCCCGTCTTGCTCTTGTAATGAAGAGTGGTAAATACCATCTCGGTTACAAATCAACCCTTAAGAGCGTACGTGAAGGTAAAGCCAAGCTTATCCTTATCTCCGCTAATTGCCCACCTCTCAGAAAATCTGAGATCGAATATTACGCTATGTTGTCCAAGACTGGTGTTCACCATTATACTGGAAGTATGGTTTTTAAGTTGAGATAATTTAAATAGTATATTAATATAAAATTTTAGACAATATTGAACTTGGTACCGCTTGTGGTAAATACTTTCGTGTTGGTGTACTTTCAATCACTGATGGTGGTGACTCAGATATCATCAAGAGCACTGAATAAGCGTTAAGCTAAAAATGTTTAATAAATTCAGCTTTATATAGGCCACTAACTTAACCTGTAAAAGTCAAAAATAATTAATATATTGAATATACATTTTATGTGGAAAGTTTTATGACGAATAGTGTTTTATTTTAAAGTTTATTAAATCAATTTGCCGTATGGTCAAATTTAAGTCAAATGGTCTTTATTGATAGAGCTATGTTTGTTGCCACTTTAAAGGTAGTTTACGTTTTTATTTAATATTTAAGGCAACCGGTTAATAATTACCCAGTTTAAATTCATGGGAATACTATAAACGGATTTGAGAATTGCAATAACTATTAAGAAAAGTATGGTATAGAATCAGTTCATTGTAGATTTTTAATTTATAGTCCATTTGATACAATGTTATGATAGTTATTAGGTTTAGATAAACAATAATGTAATTTAATGAAGTAATAGTTATATGTTCAAACAATTAGAATATTTATGTTATTTTTTAAAAAATTTGTAATAAAAAAATATTTTCGTATATTTGACTTTTTATCAAATTCGATTAGATATTTTGTTTATAATAGCTGATTTTTGTTATACTTTATACTCTACTATAAGGAAACTTGAGATAATATTTAAAAAGAATAATAAATAAAGTTATCTTTAATTTATACTTTATAAGTCTAATTGGATTACATTTTTAATTTTTGTCTATTAATATTTCATTTAGCAAGTAAAAAAATGAGTAAATCTCAATTTTTATTAAGTATTATAACTTTAATCAACAAAACCAGAATTAAAAACAATAAAATTAAAGATAAAATAAAACTTCATCCGTTTATCAATATATTAAAATTATTTAAAAACAAAATTACTAATATATGATTAAATAATAAAACAAGACAAGGTTTTAGAAAATAAAAAAAAAAATTTATTAGTTTTTTTTGTTAAAGTATTCAAATAAATCATTACAATTAAAATATTTAAATTTTCATATAAATTAATCTTAAGAATGTTCACAATAACTAACAAAACTTAAGAAAAACTAAAATCTTTATTAGAGCATAAATTAAAGTTCATTAAAGAACATGTGTTTAGTATAAATTTAATTAAAACATGGTTTACCCTATAAACAATAAACAAGAAAAAGAATCATTCTTTCACTCCCCATTTTCCATGGCCAACTCAAAATTAGCAAAGTCTGGCTTATCTAATTTAGGTGTAGAGGGTGGTACAGGTACATCAGTAACAAAAGGGTGTGAAATTAATGCTGAGGATGATGGTCTATTCTCATGTTTTCTAATCAAAGATTAATGTAAGCTTAAAAACAAATTAAAAAACTTACGGTTGTAAACTGGCCGCTAAAAACTCAGCAGCAACTTCCGAAATTCCCTGAGGTAAATCTGGGGCTGAGTAAGATCCTATTTTAAAGATTGCCTCTACCTGAGTAGAGTTTGGGAATGGGTGATTTCCAGACAGCATTTCAATTACTAAACAACCTAAAGACCAGATATCCGCTTTACGTGTATAATGGGTCTGCTTAACCACCTCTGGTGCCATCCAATATACTGAACCTTGTAATGAAGTTCTCTGTGGTGTTATCACCGACATTACTGAATCCTGTACCTTTTTGGATACTCCAAAATCCGCTATTTTAACATTATCTTGGTCATCAACTAATATATTCCCACCCTTGATATCACGATGTATGATATTATTTGAATGTAGATACTCCAATCCATTCAATATTTGTTTAACATAATACCTCGTCCTTAACTCGGTAAACTTTCCCTTTTCTGCTAAGCGAGCAGCCACTGAACCTCCTGGTACATATTCCAAAAAGATATTCAAATGTGTTTCTGTAGAAATCGAGCCTAGGTATTGTACAATGTTTGGATGACACAACTCCCTCATCAACCCAATCTCTTTTTTTAAGCTGGATACTTGATCTACCTTTTGTCGGTTTTCTGTTTTAGAAGTTGTGGTGGGTAGTTCTACCTGTTTCACTGCCATCACTAGTTTGGTGCTTGGATTTAATCCTAAATAAACACTACCAAATGAACCAGCCCCTATCATCGCTCCTTGAATCCAACCTTCCATATCCATTGATATTCTTGCCTTTGCTTTTTTAGCCCCATCGAAATCATCAATAATAATTTCATCATTTAGTTTCACCTCAACTTTTGTCTCTTCTTCTCCCTCCTCTTCTTCAATTTCTGAAGTAGCAGACACATTCTTTTCCTCTTCAGATAGATTATTGGATTCTGTTGTCTGTGGTGATAACAATTGATTTTCTAAACTTGGCGATAAAGTGAATGAACTAAGTGCCTGAGAATCAGACTTGGATTTTAAATCTTCATTATCCGTGATAATTTTAATGTCATCATTTGACAAGACCGCTGCAATTGAGGGTTGGTTATTGGTAGGGGATTGTATAGGAGAAGGGTCGAGCACATAATTACCTTCCATTTCAGAATCTGAAAATGTTTCATGAATGGGTGATAGGTTAGCGTAATTAGGTAAGTTATCGATGCCCAATTTATGAATGTTATTTCTTTTGGTTGATTTTGAGCTTTTTAGCGGTTTATTTACTTTAAATTCTTCCTCCTTTTTACCTTTCTGTTGTTTTTTAATTAAATGTCGATTTAAATTTTGAATCGGGAAATACTGTGCTAAATTCGAAGTAATTTGTTGAGATGGTGGTCGATGAGCAAATAATTTAGAATGTCTATTTGATTTCTCATTAAAGTTATTAACCGCTCCTACCTCTACCCCAGCCAATAAGCCTCTATCAGTGTGCTCTTTATTCTGCTCTGCTAATCTTTTCACTCTTTCCTGCTGTAACTCCAAATGAGATTTCGGTGAATACCTCTTCCTCAGTATAAACTTATCCTTATCTGGATGGGATGGACTATTGCATATTTGCATTAATTCATCGTCATTTAAAAGCTTTGCTGTAGCTCCAGAAGCCACAAAGATTGCATAATTATCCGCTGAGTCTTGTAATGAAAATTTAGCTAGCACTCGGTTCATAATTGACTTGGCATCACCCAATGCATTCTTTAAATTCACGACCAACACCTGTCCTCCATCTCCCACTACCCTAACACAATACTTTTGTACATTGTCCAAGTTCATGATATTGGTTTCATGATCACGCGGTGATGGAGTAGTTAAGCTATAGTTGGATAAAGGGCTTTGCGTTGAAGCAGCGATTTGGTTATGTATTTGGGGAGGAAAGTAAGCAGCTTGGGCACTTAAGCTTAATGGGGATGGATTGGGTGGAGTGGAATTGAAAAAAGATTTGGCAGAGTGAGGGCCATTTTTCGATTCTACTATTCTTAGATTACCTGCACTTCTTTGTGGCCTCAGTGTTAAATCAGGCGTTAATTTTTTTGCCCTGCTTAATCTATTACTCATTTCTGGGATGCTATGGGTGTTATTATCCTATTGATTATTGCTTTATGAAATTAATTTAGGCTTTATATAATTAATTACCTGGCTAAAAGCGGATTCTTTAAATTGACTTAAAGTGTCATGCTTTAATTTTTTAATTGAATGTAAAATCTTTACTCTCTCACCTACTGTTTTTACGCCCATCTGTTTTAGTAAGGTGTTAGTTAACTCCAATAAAACTTCACCATTGATATCATTATCTAAAATCCATGTTATTTTATTTTTACTTTATTATATTCTACTATCAATGTTACCTAAAAACAGTTCACAATATTCTCTTAAATTATGATCTTCCAACCATTTTTTCACGCTGCCTGTTGACCAGTTTAAAATGCCTTTTAAAAACTTTTCATTATTTTCGTCTTCGTCAAGTTTGAATTGTTGTCTTAAAGAATCTACACTAACTATTTTAGGGATTTCTCTACCAAGCCTTAACCCCTCTTTATTTCTTTGACTTTCATTTGTATGATATTGATTAAACCTCATATTGTTGTGTGGACTTGGTGACGTAAAATATGGATTAGTGTTCAATCGATGGTTATTATTGTTTATAACACTTCCAAGCTCACTTTTCTTTTCTTTTTTCCCAGCTGATAGTGGGGGTATATAAAGTTTGTTTTTATATTCTTGTTTGAACCCCTGATTTAGATTAGTTGTGTGAGTTGTTACTATATTATCTTGATTTTTAGATGTATTATTTATTCTAGTTGTAAAGTTGATATTCATAGGGTTAATCCGATTTCCTCTCCTATCACTTCCTATTTCGCCTTTTGTTCCATACCGGTATGTTTCTTCAATATTATCGTTCATTAGTTAAGTGGGTTACTTTTCATTGATTATATTTCCACTTTATCCTCTACTTTTTTATTTTTTGTTAAAGAGCCTTACTAACCAATATTTGTTTAATTTATATACTTTTTTATTAAGGTTATTGGCTTAAATTCTCCTTCTATTTTTAGGCGAAATAGCGGATGATTGGCTTGAATCCACGCTTTAGAGGTAAGAACATAAAAGTTAAATTCGAGTATGTTAATAATATTAAGACTATTAAAATATCTAGTCAGCATGACTTTAATAGTTTTATAGTATTGAGAAAACCAATATAAGGATTTGTTGAATACTATATAGTTATATCATAAAGCTTTTTATCACTATATGCCTGAAATTGATAAACAAGTACTCAACACATTATAAAAAGAATAAATCATTAAATCTTAATGTCCACACATTAATTTATTAACAAATTTTAGAATTTTAATATTTTTCTTTAATCTAGTAAGTCCATTAAGAAATTAAATAACAAATGCAATTAAAATTAGAAAAAAGATGAATCTTGAATATAAGTCAACCATATATAATATGATCTTATCTAAAAATTTGATAAACAAGCTTATTTTATCTCACCTTCTTCATGAAAATTAAGTATTTCATAATATATTTTTTCCAATAGCTGAAATTTTTAAAATGGAATTCATTCTATTTGAAAAAAAATGATTATTTTAAATAATTTGCGATTTAAAGAAAAACATTAAAATTAGTTGAACTCTAGATTATAATGAAACACTTTTAAGTTCGAAATTTTATTGACTTTTTTAAATTGCAAATTGCAAATTAATTTTTGTGTAAATTTGTAGCTAAGTAATGCTGAAATATTTTCAAATATATACTATATATTTTTAAATATCAAACGATTCATTAATTTGGCTTCACTATTGAATATAGAGACTTTATTTTTCTGATGTTCAAGTATTTATTCTCAAGAGTCGCTTTCACTATAAATGTGAAAAAACACTTAAGCTCATGTACACAATTTAGTCATTAAAAAATTAGATTTTCGAAAGTAAGCATAAAATTTATCTTAAACAAACAGAACAAAATTTTATTCATAAGCAAAAGTTTCACTTTTTAATTAGTTCCAACTTTGACTTTAGTAAAAAAATGACTTCAACTCCAGATTCAATAAATGATGGGCGTGTTATGAAAAAGACTTATTCTTAAAACCATACGCTTGTAAGCCCGCGCCGTTGAAGCCCAAAGACATTGGAATTGGAATTGGTTTTTGTGGCATTCGTGGATCAAACGTACATATTATTGATAGTGATTGGTGTCCAGCTAGTTACTCAGTAATTATAGGTCATGAAATAATAGGCAAAATAACTTAACTCGGGATCAAAGGTAATAAAATTTAGTATAGGCAATCGAGTAGGGGTAAGAATGCATTATTCAGCATGTATGAAAGAGCCTTACTATGCTTGTAGCCAACAGAAGGAAGCACGTTGTCCATACAAAGCAGAGCCTTATGATGAGATCCATAAAGTGAGCGTATCAAAAACTCATGACGGGTATGTAGACGAAATAAGAGTTCAACAGGATTTTATATTTCATATACTTGAGACTATGCCATCAGATAAAACAGCACCATTATTATGTGCTGAAACTACAGTATTTCATTCCATGTTACAACATGGATTTAAAAAAGGAGATAAAGGTGGTGCATTTGGTATTGATAAATTAGTGCATCTGGTAATTCAATTTGCTAACAAGCTTGAATGCGAAGTTTATGCAATTTCATCTCTAGCTAAAATGGAAGGTACTATAGAGTTTGGAGCAAAGCATTATATAAATTATAAGGATACAGAAAAAAACAATAAAATATTGAAAGATAAATTGAATTATATGATTATAACAAGTAGCATCATACCTATCAATTTGAATGAATTAATCCACTGGATGAGTTTTAATAGCAAGATCATATTGCTATCCATTCCAGAATGAGATACCACTTTCAATGCTAAAAACTTATCCAAAGAAAACCTATCTATTCGGATCTACTATTAGGTTTCCAAATCACGTTCTTCAAATGCTGCAGTTTGCAAACAAATATGTCATTTATTCAAAGATTGAGTTGCTTCTTGTGGATTAATATAATCAGAGCATCCATAATTTACGGAATGGAAAAGTCCGATATAGAACTATACTTTATAACATAAATAAAAGTCAAATGTCATTTTTACCAATTATAACTGGGTATGTATTTTTTCGTTTAAGAATTTTACTAACAATTTTTCCACTCAAATAGCGCTTAAAAAATGGAAAAAGTGATAAAACCAAAAAAACAGAAACTATTTTTTATTCTGATGTCATCATTTTGACACGTATTAAAACCATATAATGTCATTCTTACTTTTATAAAAAAGCATATAGGTTAAAGTATATAAACTGAACTAGATGGTATTGCTGATAAAAATAAATAAAAATGAGTACTAAATTTAATCAAATCAACGGTTACGCTTGCCATAAGAAGGGCGAAAAATTAGTAAAGTATACTTATGATCCAGCTCCACTTCAACCCAACGATATCGAAATCAAAATTAGTCATTGTGGTATATGTGGTTCTGATATTCACACTTTAGACAGCGGGTGGGGACCAACGGATTACCCTACCATTGTAGGTCATGAAATTGTAGGAGAAATAACAGCAGTAGGTCCAGAAGTAAAGGACTTTAAAGTAGGAGATAGGGTAGGGGTAGGAGCACAATGTGCCGCCTGTATGAAAGAGGATTGCTATTCTTGTAAACGCCAGAGAGAAGCCCATTGCCCAAATAAAGCTGATACCTATAACGCAAAGAGATATATTGATGGAGCTAAAACGTATGGTGGATATGCTGAAGCTGTACGAGTTCAGCAAGATTTTGCGTTTCATATTCCTGAAAGTATTCCTTCAGATTGTGCTGCTCCTTTGTTATGTGCCGGGACTACAGTGTTCACACCAATGCTTCATAATGGATTTAAAGAAGGCGACAAAGTTGGAGTTATTGGGGTTGGTGGGTTAGGTCATTTAGCTATTCAATTTGCTAACAAATTAGGATGTGAAGTTTATGCGCTATCTCACTCCCATTCTAAAGAAGAAGATGCTAAAAAGCTTGGAGCTAAACATTTCATTGCTTACAGCAACGAAGAGGAGTCCAAAAAAGTTAAAAATACGTTAAAGTATCTTATAGTTACCAGTAATTCTAAAGATACTCAATGGGATACCTTTGCAGAATGGATGGACCTTGATGGTAAGATTATATTGTTAGCAGCGCCAGAATCAGATATTACTATTCGCCCCTTTACTTTAATCGCTAAAAATACCTCATTCGGTGGCTCTTTGATCGGATCTCCTTGTGATATTAGAAAGATGTTAGACTTTGCAGCCAAGCACAAGGTTTATCCATGGATCGAAAACTATCCTATGGATAAGTGTAATGAAGGCGTTCAATTAGTACGCGATGGTAAAGTCAGGTATAGAGTTGTACTTAACAATTAACTTGAATAAATTATTGCTGTTGAATTATTTTTATTTAATACCGTATTTATATTTCTAGCATAATAATGAAGCTTAAAGGGTATAATTAAGATAAACATTTATATCACAATTATTTAATAACTTAGCTAGAATAAATATCTAAAAATAATACTTATACAAAAGCCTATTCAGTTTTAGTATTAAATCAAATCAAATTTCTATTTTAGTCAAATTTTATTCTATTTTCATGTAAATGTTAGAATTAATCCGTTATAAAATTAACGTTATTTAAATAACTACAGCTTTACAATATATTAAAAGTCTGTTTACCAAAGTCCCATCTAATCACACCAAAAACCATGACTTTTATTTTAAACCCACCCAAAAAACCACTCTTTAATAGTAATTTAAAATTCTGCTTAACATGTTTCTAAAATCTATAATAAGTCTGCCTCTTCTTATTTAATTAGCTTAATAAAACAAACGCTAAAGTTTACATTTGACTCAATCAATTATAAAATACAATTATAAAACACAATTATAAAAAGAAACTGAAATCTTTGAAAAATAAAAACAAATTGTATAAAAATTGAATAAAAAATGTCTACCACCCAACAATACGATAGAATCACTGGTTACGCAAGCCATGGTAAATCTGAGAAGCTAGTGAAATTTACATATGATCCAGCTCCATTACAACCTAACGACATAGAAATCAAAATTAGTCATTGTGGTATATGTGGCTCAGATATCCATACTTTAGACAGTGGATGGGGACCAACGAACTATCCAGTAATTGTTGGTCATGAAATTGTAGGAGAAATAACAGCAATAGGTCCAGAAGTAAAGGGCTTTAAAGTAGGGGATAGGGTAGGGGTAGGAGCACAGTGTGCTGCATGTATGAAAGAAACTTGTAAAGCATGTAAAGTTAAAAGAGAGGCTCATTGCCCTAAGATCGCTGGAACTTACAACTCAAAGAGGTCCATTGATGGTTCCAAAACTTATGGTGGATATGCTGAAGCTATAAGAGTTCAACAAGATTTTGCGTTTCATATACCAGAGGGTATACCATCGGATAAAGCTGCTCCTTTACTATGTGCTGGGACTACTGTATTTACCCCAATGTTGCGACATGGGTTCAAAAAAGGCGATAGAGTTGGGGTTATTGGAATTGGGGGATTAGGTCATTTAGCTATTCAATTCGCTAACAAATTAGGGTGTGAAGTGTATGCGCTATCCCATTCTCATTCTAAAGAAGAAGATGCTAAAAAGATGGGAGCAGTACACTTTATTGCTTATAGTAACGAAGAGGAATCTAGGAAAATTAAAAATACATTAGATTTTCTTATAGTTACAAGCAATTCTAAAGATGCTCAATGGAACCTATTTGCTAGTTGGATGGATTTCGATGGTAAAATTATTGTTTTAGCAGTACCAGAAGCGGATATTTTAATTAGTCCTTTTGCTTTGATTATGAACAATGTGTCAGTCACCGGCTCATCTATCGGCTCCCCATACGAAATCAAGAAAATGCTAGAGTTTGCAGCAGAACATAAAGTTTATCCATGGATTGAAAGTTACCCTATGGACAAATGTAATGAAGGTGTACAATTAGTGCGTGATGGTAAAGTTAGGTATAGAGTGGTTCTTGAAAATTGAGTTTTAAATAAAGTTTTATGGTTGATTGATTTATTTTAAATGCTGCTCTAACTTTTTAATATATATTTATATAACCATGGTTTAAAAATAATCCAAATTATTAACATTATATACACCTATTAAGTGACATATAAACTCAAAGTAAGATAGTAAGTTGGGTTCAAATGTGCTATATTGAATAATAATTTAAATAATTTCCCCATACTATTAGATAGCAAAAGTCTACTATCAAATAACATTTATACCAATGTACTAAATTGATTTTGAATTGGCATTCATTTTACAAATCATTACCACTCTTGATATACAGCGCGCCACTTTTACTTTATCTGTAATCGCTTCCTACCCAGATGTTGATAAGCATATCGTTCAGAAATTTATATTTATTGAGTTTGAAAGTCCATTATTTTAAACCTTGAAAGAGTCAGAGGCTCGCAAGCGAGATTTGTATTTATTCTAATACTTCATTTACAGTATAAATGTATTTCGCCCAAGCCTTTTTAAAATCCTGAGTTGTAATAGTTTATAGAAGTGGCAAAAAATTCCTAATAGCTTATATTATATTTTTAAGTAAACAATAATAAATTTTTTATATCATTTAGAAATAAATAACACTTATTTAAAATTTAGATATTAAGTTGAGTTTAAGATATAAGTTAAATTAGAGTATTTAGGAAGGATTAAAGCTGGTATTAATTATTGAATATTAAAAATAAAATTTTGTCGTTGCTTTATTTTTTATGGTATGGGAATGTATTTTTGTGTTTAAGAATTTCACTAACAAATTTTCCGCTTAAATAGCGCTTAAAAGATGGAAAAAATGCTCAAGCTAAAAAAAACATCCCAGTATACTCATCTCAAAAACAAAAGTAAAATTAGATGTGTCAGATTCAAATGTACATTTTTCAAAAATCTAATACTATTAACTCGGTTAATTTCAGGCTTAATAGTACTGTTTTTTCTTTTTTTGTTCAATCAAGAACACTTTAAAGCATTTAATAGAATACAATGCTCTGAAAAGAGGTGCATGTTTACTTAATAAAGTTAGCATGTTCTTAACATGTTTAAACGGGATCTAGAATAGACATTTGTATGTATCAACATAAGAATAACTCAAGTTGCAGCCATTATAATAAATATAAAAAGAGCATTAAGAGAAGAAAGTAAATGTTTTTATTATTTCTTGATTTAATTAAATAATAATGGGGTTTACTTTTCTTAAAGCTGAAAGAGATGGCAATACTATTAAATTAAAATATCCAAAGCGAGTAATAATTATCTCGCTTATAGTTGGTGTTATTTTTTTAACTGTGATAGGAATTGTACTTGGTGTAGTAATACCACAGCAGCAGGAGAAAGCATCTGAAGATTTTATAAGAAAAAGTGAAGAAACACGTAAAAAATTTCGTCAGGAATATGAGAATGAAGTAGCCAAAATGGATAAAGATAGAGAAGAAGCATGGAAAAAAAGTGATGAGGAGTTTAAAGCGAGGAGTACTCAAATAGACAATGATAACAATCGAAGATTTGAACAAGAACTAAATAGGGCTAAAGATAATTTCCCATCTATTTTCGATAACATTCCTTCAAAGTCTGATAACCCTAAACCAACCCCGATTGCGAATCCAGAACCTAAGAAAGAAGAGCCTAAAAAAGAAGAACCTAAAAAAGAAGAACCTAAAAAAGAAGAACCTAAAAAAGAAACCTCAATAATGAACATTAGAAATAGCTTCAAATGTGACTTTGATTGTTCAAGTATACAAAATAGATGTAAATTTGACTGTTTCCCAAATGATTGTAATGATCAATGCACTAAAGCCTATCAAGAATGTAAATCCAAATGCTAATAATAAAGAAATAAATAATTGAACGGATTTTGTATTTTCTTATACTTGCTTTCGATATTCTTGTTTAACTTTAAGCTATTATTGTATAATTTTTACTTTAAAAAAGAACTTTATGTGAAAACTATATGCCCACTATAATATTAATTAAGTTAGTAAGAATCTTTTAGATATGGGGATGTGTTTTTTCGTTTAAAAATTTTGCTACAATCTTTCCACTCAAATTGTGAAATATCGCTTTGTCAGTCCCATGGTTAATTATTTTGATTTGTTATGAGAATTTCTAGTTCCACCCAAAAGAATATTATCTTCTCATTTTGATACTTATACCTTTCAGAGTATAAAAGAGTTTACAGAGTATAATAGTTCGAGGCTTTTCAACTGAATTAATCCCTGATATCTCGAACATTTAATAAAGCCGCTAAGTTTTCTTAATAGTATTTTACATAGATTTTACATTAGTATTGTCTATTCTATTTGTCTTATATAGCTTGTAACCTATTACGTGCTATTCCTCATAATCCAAGTCTATCTTAGTCACATAAACTAAGACCTTTCGACTTATAGTGTAGTCAACCCAGCAATAGCTGTTCTTGACTCCAAACCCTGAGTACCAGATTTCACACCCACTATAATATTAATTAAGTTAGTAAGAATCTTTTAGATATGGGGATGTGTTTTTTCGTTTAAAAATTTTGCTACAATCTTTCCACTCAAATAGCGCTTAAAAAATAGAAAAATAATGAAACTAAAAAAAACAACCCCATATATTTAGTTAGTATTTGGAAGTGTTTTTTTGATTTCATTTTTTTTTCCATTTTTTAAGCGCTATTTAAGCGGAAAATTTGTTAGTGAAATTCTTAAACACAAAAATACATCCCCATTTAATAACATTTCATCAATATAAAGTATCAATAAAAATAAAATCTCATTCATACTATTTTATATCAAGAAGTGTATTGATCAACTTTAAACAACTAAATGAGTTTTCAAAATAGATTTTACTCTGTATCTAAAGTCATTTGCTTTAGTATATGGGGACATTTTTTTGACTTCATTGTTTTTTTCCATTATTTAAGCGCTATTTGAGTGGAAAAGTTGTTAGTAGAATTCTTAAATATAAAAATGCATCCCCATATATTCTAAAAGAGTCAATCTTGCTTCTTTTATTGTAAAATGATACGATTTCAAACATCAACTTTCGACTAATCTGGAGTTAGCTTTTTTGTTTTAATATTGTGGATATTATAGTTTTATTTACTAAAAAGTAGGAGCATGAAAGGTTTGATGAGAAATTTTAAAAAAACAAGATGTTTTAGAAAAAAATTATACATTGAATTAGCAGAGTTTAAGGTTGACAAAGAGATTATTTAAAAATAGTTTTTAATTCAAATGAGAGCGGAATTCAATTCAATAGAATAACAAAGAATTTATATATTAACTTTTTCTAAGTAAAAAAAGTATAATTAACTTATAATTTAATTTAAAATAGTCAAAAGTTTATATTTACATTCAATATTTATTATTTTTTACAAATACTCATATACAACTATTAGTTTAAAATAAACAGATTTTATTTTTTGAAATTATTATTTAATTACATATTATGGGGATGTTTTTTTGCTTTCATTACTTGCCATTTTTTAAGCACTGTTTGAGTGGAAAAATTGTTAGTAAAACCCTTAAACAAAAAACACCTTCTCTTATCTTGAAATTGATAAGAAATAAGGGAATATTATTAGTTTGAATTTAATAATTTTTTTGAAACTTTTGAATATTATACTTTTACTCTTAGTTTCAATTAAAAAAGTATAATTAATCAAGTTAACTAAAATAAAAGTTACTTTTGAACTTTATCTTTATATAAAAAAGTTATTGAGATTTAATAGTCAATCTTTTAACCAATAAAATAGCTTCAAATTGGTCCAAAAATTCAATTAATCCTGTTTCTAATGACTTCATATTGCTTATTGCTTATAAAAGAGAAAAGAATGAAATTGGTTTAATTATTTTAATTAATGTTAAACAGCTATTCTATTTAAATTTAAAAATACATTAAAAAATTATTAGTAACTGATTTTAAACTATTATTTATTGTTAAAAATATAATTATTTCTTATTATTTTAAATAAATAAAAATAAATACAAAAATATTTGTTGATTTTGTATTAAAATTCATGTTAATAATGAATAGTTTTTTATTTAATATTTTATCTAAAATTATCAATAATTTAATTTAGTTTACATAAACTAAGAAACATTGAATTATTTAAGTAACTAAAAAAAAGGACTTTATTTTCAAAAATATTTTATTCTTATTTTATATTATTCAATTATTATTTTTAATAAGTTCAAAATTTTGTAATTTTAAGGACTTTTAATAGCCAAAATAAGTCATTTACACTGTATTAAAAAAAGATAAATGATTTATAGAAACCTTAAAGTCAAGAATTAAATAGACCTAATTGAGAAGTTAGTAGAAGCTATAGGTTGAATCAAAGTTATTGTTAGTTTTTAAATAGATATTGAATTAAGTTTAAATACGCTTAGTTTTATAGAATATTAACTAAAGAAGGGTAAAAATTAGGAAGCTAACAAAAATTTAAGATTTGTTAATTGAATTTGTTTTAGCTAATATTGATATTCGATTAATATGACATTAATATAATTATTATTTTTAATATTATTTTTATTTCACCGCATTGACTATGATTAATGCTTGATATTAAGTTGTACAAGTTCAATGGTTGGGAGGTGAAGTTTTTAATAGTGTAAACAATTTCAACCCAAAACCCCTAAAATTTGATAAGGTAAAGGTCTAATGTTCAAACTGAGCTAATAACCAATCAGATATGGGATATTGAAAGAAAAACCAATAAAATGTAAGATTTTACTCAATTTAGTATTGATATTAGTAATTTACACAATCTTGATGATGAAGCTTTATTCTTTTATTCAATATTGAATTTTAGTTAAAAAAACAAAAATAAGAAAATCAAGTATATATAACTATATAAACTCATCATCAACTTATTAACTCTGTTTATATATTTAGTCTTCAATAAAATTAAATAAATAAAAAAATGAAATTTGGTGAAAAATTATTAAATTCGTTGTATGAGCCATGGCGATTTTATTATATGGATTATAATGGTTTAAAGAGTTTGTTAAAAACTTCAGAAAATGGAGAAAGTGTTGAGTTGTCTGAATCTGAAGAACAAGCTTTTGTAGAATTATTAGATAAAGAATTAGATAAAGTAAGTTTATTTTTATTTTTATTTTTATTTTTATTTTTATTTTTATTATAATGAAAATATTAATAATTAATTTCGTTTTTAGGTAGAATCTTTTCACAAGATTAAAACAGGTGAAATAAGTCGACATGTTGAATTTTTACGTAAAGTAGTAGATGATATGGCAGAAGTGAAACATACCAGTGATGAAAGTTATTTAGAAGCAGAACAAGAGATCAATCAAATTATTACTGAAGTTAATGAATTAGCTAAATTCACACGATTAAATTATTCTGGCTTTTTAAAAATTGTTAAAAAACATGATAAATATACCAGTTATAATTTAAAATCATTGTTTTCAGTACGTATAAGTAAAAGAGATTTTTATAAACAAAATTATGACCGTCTATTAGTTCAATTATCTGCTCTTTATACCATTGTTAGAAATCGAGGTAAAGCCAGTAATGAAGTTTGGACTGCTGGTGGTACTCGAGATTTTGTTCGTAAAACCACAAAATATTGGGTTCATCCTGATAATGTATTAGAACTTAAGTTATATATCTTAAAACATTTACCAGTATTAGTTTATAATGCATCTAGTGATACAGATTTAGCGGATCCAGCTATTACATCCATTTATTTTGATAACGAATCCTTTGATCTTTATCTTGGTCGATTAGAAAAACATGAAGGGGCAGAAGCTATTCGATTGCGTTGGTATGGACCTACTACCAATCAAGAAATTTTTGTGGAAAGAAAAACACACCATGAAGATTGGACTGGTGAAAAATCAGTTAAACAAAGATTCCCAATTAAAGAAAAAAACGTAAATGCCTATTTAAAGGGGGAATTTACAGTAGATAAAATGATAGATAAAATGAAACAAAGAAAAAATAAAAGTGATAAGGAAATTGAGGCATTTAAAAACTTAGCTACTGAAGTTCAAGATCGAGTTTTGGAAAAAAAATTATTTCCTGCTATTCGTTCTTTCTATAACCGTACTGCTTTCCAATTACCAGGTGATGCTTGTGTACGTATTTCTCTAGATACAGAATTGTCTTTAATTCGAGAAGATAATTTTGATAATAAAATACGTAGTGGTAATAATTGGCGTCGAATGGATATTGGTACCGATTTCCCATTTTCACAACTAGATGAAAGTGATATTTGTCGATTCCCATATGCTATATTAGAAGTTAAATTACAAACTCAATTTGGTGCAGAACCGCCAGAATGGGTTCAAAATTTAATTGACTCTCATTTAGTTGAAGCTGTGCCTAAATTTTCAAAATATATTCATGGAGTAGCTACTTTATGTGAAAATAAAGTTCAACTTTTACCCTTCTGGCTACCTCAAATGGATATTGATATTCGTAAAGAACCGACTAGTGATTGGATTCAATTTCAAGAACAAATGCATTTAAATAATAATAATAATAATAATAATAATAATAATAATAATAATAATAATAATAATAATAATCAAATATTAGAAGAAGAAACTAATAATAATCAAACAGTGCCAGGACTTAAAAATATGGTGCAAAGGATTAATGAAGCTAATGATACTAATAATAGTAATATTAAAAGTAAAAAAATACAATTGCCAGTAAGAGTAGAACCTAAAGTATTTTTTGCTAATGAACGTACTTTTTTATCATGGTTGAATTTTGGTGTTATCTTATCTTCATTAGCAATTGGCTTATTTAATTTTGGAGATAAAATAGCACAGTTAGCTGGTACTATTTTTACCCTTATTGCTATGGGTGTAATGATTTATGCAGTATTGATTTTTATTTGGAGAAGTAAAAGAATTCGTCAAAGTAGACAAGGGCCTTTTGGTAATATTTTTAATTTGTATAAAAGTTTTAAATGATTAACGTATGTTTTCTTAATATTAGATGATCCTATTGGTCCATTGATTTTAGTCATTAGTTTATTTGCAGCTATTGCTGTTAATTTTTATCTCAAAATTCAAGCTAAAAATGGTAATTTACCACCTATCTTTTATTAAATAGTTCAGAATATAGGATTATTTGTTTTATTATCTTCTCATTATAATATATAAACTTTATTCAATTACTTATTATTAATCTATTTGAATTAACTAATGGATTATAATAATTATTAGAATAAAATTATATTTCTTTTTATAATTATAAATTAAATGAAGGATCTATTTTATTTATTTATCTATTTTATTTATTTCTATTGAGACTTTAAATTACTAAAAATAATCAAATTTCAAAACAAATTAGACATTAAACATAATATTTTTAGGTTTATTAAAAGATTGTAATATATTTATAATTTTAATTATTAAATGGGGATATATTTTCATGTTTAAAAATTTTACTAACAATTTTTCCGCTTAAACAGCGCTTAAAGAATGGAAAAAATAATGAAGTTAAAAAAACACTCCTAAATAATAATTGATAATGAATTTTATTTAAACTTTATAATTATTAGATAATGTTTTAATTAACTAATATTTATAGAATAATAATATAACTTGAATGTTTTTAATTTTTTTAATAAAAATCTAAAAATAATTTAATAAACTTTCTATTTTATAAATGGAACAATTTATTTAAAATAAAACTAACATATCGAGAAATTCATTGATATAATTGGATGATAAAAATAAATTGCTGAGGGTAATTTAATTAAAATTCCATCAATTTTTTTAAGATTTCATTTTTTATTTTAAAAATAATAATACAATGAACATAATTAAAAAGCCCATCTATTGTTTTATACTTGTAATAATTTTATTGAGTTTTATTAGTTGTAAGTTCTAATTTATTATATATTATATTGATTAATTATCTTCTATAAATTTAGCTAACCTTATCGATAATACAAATCAATTGCAACGACGACAGAATCAAGATGAGGGTAAAAAAGAAGGTGATGTAGGTAAAGGAGAACAAAAAAAACAAGAAGAACAAAAAAAACAAGAAGAACAAAAGAAACAAGAAGAACAAAAGAAACAAGGAGAACAAAAGAAACAAGGAGAACAAAAAAAAGAAGAGAATCCAAAAGATAAATTACAAGAACAAAAAGAAGGAGATCAACAAGGTGTTGATAAGAAACAAGAGAATGATAAAGATAATCAACAAAAAGAAGGAGATAAAAAAGATAACAATCAACAAAAAGATAAAGAAAATGATACAGATAATAAATTAAATAATAATACAGGCGATAAAGATGGTACACGAAGTATTCAAATATTAGAACCAATTATGGGTAGTTTACAAGCTTGTAATATCCCTATTGGTGGAGAACAACCATTTCGATGGAAAATACCAAGCAATACGTTAAAAACCACCAAAGTAATTATTGAAGCTGTATTAACTATTAATCAATATATTGTTTCTTTTCCAATAACTAATAAAAATTTGAGTTTATCAGAAACTAAATTTAACTGGATTGTAGAAGAACATCTAATGAGTCGAGATAATAGTACTACACTAAAGCCAAATGATAATTATAGAATTTATATCAGAGACCCAGAAAACGATTTATTACAACCTAAAAGTAATCGATTATTACCTGCTATTGTTAGATGTAGTTTATTTATTCCTATGGACGGTAAATACTTTTTTGTTATTGTTTGAATTAATAAGTTATTAATATAATTTATTATTTTTAGTTTCGGGGAAATATGTAGCATCAAATAGTTTAATTAATATTAATAATAATGTTTTATTGATTTTTATGTTAGCTTTTAGCTTATGGATTTCAATAAATTAAGTAAATATTTTATTTTTCTTTTATTAAAGTGAGTTGAATAAAAGATTATTAAGTAAATCAGGATCTAATAATTAAATAATTAGCTATTTAATTTTTAAAATTATGAAATAGATTTCAAATAAATTACTCATATTTCATACTGATTTCAAGTAAGTTATAAAAAGTTTAAACAGGTAATATTTAATTCATTTAATCAAGATTTTAACTACTTGTTTACTTCTACTAAATTAATTGTTTTTCTTTCTACAGACACATGATATTTCTCAAAATATTATTATGATTTAAAATTAGCACAAAATTCAATATTCAACTTTAAAACAAATATAAAAATAAGAATAAAATTTAAATGTTTATTATTATTAAGCTTATTATTATTAAATTAGTTAACTAAAATATATTCATTATTTATAGAAGCTTATATATTAACTTCTAAAAATAATAATTAATTTTACTTAGTCTTGTTGAGTTATAAATGCTAATGATATAGCATAATTTGAGATTCAATTTAAAAGTGTGTGATGTAAGTCAAGAATAGTTGAAAGATAAAAGAAAACAAAGAAATATTTCTAAATCAATTTAATATGGAGATGTTTTTGGTTTCATCGTTTTTCCATTTTTTAAGCACTGTTTTAGTAAGAAAAGTGTTAGTAAAATTCTTAAACAAAAAGATATATCCCTGTATATTCAATTATAACCACTTTATTTTGAATTTTCCACTTATTTCTTTTTATAAAAGTTAAAATTAACTTAATCAAAAATTTATTTCAAAGCTAAAATTATGTTAAACAAATTAGTTTATTTTAAACTAAAAGTCAAGCCAATTAAAAGAGTAATAATTAGTATATAATTGAAATATTATAAGAAATATAACTTTAAATTTTTAGTATTTTCCTCTCTACTCCTCTTATGAAATTTATAAAGTCATTTGATTGATTTTAAGCTTTTCTTACAATAATAGAATACCTGAAAGTCTTCAACTAATTCATGATTTTCTATAAAATAATAAAATAATAATGATCACAATAATAATAAAATTTTAGTTTTCAGCCTATTTTAAACATTTATATCATATTATTTTATTAATCAATCAAATATCAACTTTCATTTGAACCTTAATAAAGTAATTAAAGCTCTTTTATGACCTATTTAACGACTTATTTAAGAGAAAATTTAAAGTCAAAATGTAATAAATAATACATATTAGGCTTAAAAAATCAACTATACCAATAAAGTGATTTAAAAATTATTACTAGAAAAGTCAAAAGAGTTGCAATGACGGTATTTTTTACTTTTTTAAATTATCTAAGTTCAATTTAAGTGCACTAAAAAAAAGATTAATTGTTTGAATAAAAATCATGGCATTAATTAGCATAAATTGAAAAACCCGAATCAAGCATTCAAATGAAATTAGATGGAACCTCCCAATTATAAAAGATAATGAAATTTAAGCAAAAGAAGAACAAAGTAATGCCATCATAATAGTTTTTTTAATCTAACTGTTTCTTTTCATATTCTTTTCTAACTTTTTTGTTTCTTTATTATTTGTATATACAATCTTTAACAAGTATAACGAATGGAATTATTATATCTTTTTAATGATTTATTAACTGGGATCAGTTTATTTTGTGCTACTTTAGTATTGATCTTTATCTTATTGATAAGATTATATGATAAAGATTTAGTCAATCGAATCTCATTGAAAATTTGTGCAGCAATATCAATAGTAGACATCTTTCGAACGAGTTCTTTTTTCATTTATTTATATCATACATCGGATGATTTATTATGTAAATTGAATGCTATATTCTTAAATTATATAATTATTAGCCATATGTTATTAACTTTTTCAATTGCTTTAAATCTTCAATTAGTATTCATTCATAATTTACGATACAAATCAAAATGGCAGTATTATTATTGGTTTTTAGGGTTTTTAGTTCCATTTATTATTACCTTTATTATGGTGATTATTGATGTTTTTGGTAAAGATGAAGTAGCTAATGCTTGTTTTTATAAAAACGTGTATCCAGTCACAATCTATTCTGGTCTCACTTTATATGCTGGTTTTTTATTTTGGAATTTGTTAGGTTGTTTGTATTGTTTTACTATTTCTCTATTTATCATTTATCATTTAAAAAGAAAAACAAAACAATTAATTCAATTAAATCAACAACAAAATTCAAATCATTCTTCCGATTCTAATTTCTCTGCTCATCAACAATCTAAATTAATTGTCAATCAATCGACTATCTCTTTATTAATAAGAAGAATGTAAGTGTTATTCTTTTATTTGATTTGTATTCTAAAATTAAACTAATTTATTTTTAATAGTTGTATTTATTGTATGATACCTATGATAACTCAATCTGGTTGTATTGTTGGTTTGATCTATGAACAAATTCATGGGGAAATACCCCATTCCTTTTTTGTATGGGATACTATAGCTACACGTAAGTTTCAATTGACATATGTTAGAATTAAAGTATTTATTTTTACTTTAGATTTATCGGGTATCTTAAATTTAATGGGATTTTTATTTGATCCCGCATTTAAAAACTCATTATTACATATACGTTATCAATTATATCAAAAATATAAAAACCAAACGTTAAATCAAAGTATTGAGAAAAGACAGAGTAATAATGCATTTGAAATTATGGCCTTGAAAGAATCTAGATGTAGAGAAAGAATTATTGATAAAATCTTTGCTTTTTTATTATTACGTGGGGATTTTAAAATCTGTTCAAATAATAGGAATTCAAATCATTCTCATAATAATCAAGTTCAACAGATTTTAAACGATATAAGAAGAGATGTTCATATTAATAATAGTAATGAAGATATCAATGAAATTGAGGAGGAAAATAGTATTCAACCAATCAATTGTAATTTGGATAAAACTAAAGAAAAAAATCAATATTTTAATTTAGTTAAGGGTTTATAATATCATATTATTACTTCAATTTTTATTTTTTTTTCTATATCTTTCTTTTCTTTTTTCAAATAAAATAGTGAGATCTTAAAAAGATTGAAAATTTAAAGTTCAAAAATAAAATAGTATTTAAAAAATACTTAAAAATACATATAGGAGTATTTTTTTGATTTCATCCCTTTTTCTATCTTTTAAGCCCTATTTGAATGGAAAAATTGTTAGTAAAGTTCTTCGACATAAAAATACATTCTAATATAATCTTTTTTTCTCTTTTTTCTTTTGGGATATATAACTTTATCTTTTTTTGATTATTAAATATTAGTTTACTTAATAAATTGACTTACAAAATCAGCCTCAAAATCACTTGATTATAATAATGTTCCTTGAATTTCAAAACTGCTAAAAGCTACATAGTATCAGTAGCAAAACAATATTTTTGTATTACTACTTTTTTTATTTTGTTTTATATAGTAAGTTTTAAAGTTATTAGTAAAATGAATCGAATCACCTTTGATATACCTAATAAAGATTGACATGTTTATCTAAAATAAACTTTTTAATAAGTTTATAATATCTTTCTTTTAAAAAAAGTACTATAGCTTATCTTTATTAAGATCCTCTTTTCTTACTTTATTTTACTAATAATGTTATTTAAAAAAGTTAGCTCTAAACTTAATACCACTACAAATATAGGTTCATATACTACATCTTCCATTAATTTTCACAATTAAGTTCAAACTTGTTCAACTTAAACCCTATTGTTGGCAATCATCTAACTTAATTTCACTCTATAAATTTACTACATGCCCTTTGATACTACATTTATGATTTTACATTCCCATATTGTATTATTTTTTATTATAAATTTTGCATAAAAGTTTTATCTTTACTCAATTTAATTTATATCAAATTCATCACTCCTCTAAGCTTATTGTTTCTCCAATTAAATAAAAAGTTTTATGAAAATTAGAAGTAAAATGGATTTCATTTTATTTTTGTTTATCAAAAATAGGAAAGGACTGACCCCTTTCTCTAAACTCATAGTAAAGTTTCTTAAGATAACATAGTTTATAGAATCTTATTTTAGTTGATAAAGCACTTATAACTTATTTTTTTTAAGAAAAATGTATACAAAGTTAGATATAAAGATTCTATTTGATAAACACAAAAAGACATCCCCATCTAGATAAAAAGAGATAATCTTTAAATAACATAATTTGTTTGTCATTGCTTCAAACATGTTCAATAAACTAGCTCTAACTAACAAAAAGGGATCAATTGCATATATTAAATATAAGTTTGGATTTTGTTAATTTTTTATAATCTTTAATACATTCTTGATCTAAAATTAAATTTAGTATATTTATAACCACCAATGGTTAGCAACATGTCTCCAGCTTTTTGAATTATTTCTTTCATAATGAAATTATTGTTAGATGATAATTTTTGAAAGATTAGTTTAATCGTTACATTAGAATATACTTCTATAACTTTTACTTCAAGTTTATCATTAATGTTGCTTAACTAAATTCAACATTATTGAATTATCAAATAGCGTTGGTACTACTTTATATTTTATTGAAATAAGGACTAAGAATTAAACATAGCAATGACGAAAACGTTATTATATATAAAAGGTGAACTTTAAACATAATCACCTTTTTTATGGCTCCAATCACCATTTAAAACTTTATCAAAACACTGAACAAGGGCAAATAAAATAAATAATTTTTTGAAGTTATTATCAATTAAAATCAAGGATAAAAACTTAATACTTATAGACTTCTATTTCTGTTGATAATTATTATATCATTTCTTACATCCGTACTTCTTTATCTACTACATTTTACGATTTATTCAATTTATCCTAATTCTTCGATTATCATTATAATTTTTATCATTTCTTACCATATAATCTATTAAAGATTTATCATAACATAATTAATCATCATAAGTAAATTACATATGAATTTCATTAATTAAAATTAGATTAATATAATGAAATCTTTGAACTTGTAATTGCTTTTAGGGATTATCAATAGGAATAAACTATTGCTACATTATAGATAAAATTTTATATTAACTAAAAATAACAACTTAGTTAATATAATAATTTATTACATTAATAATTATTTTCCCTGAATTGATATATTTACTATTTATTGAATTCGATACGTTCATAGTTTGAATAGTTCAATTGAGTAACCTGAGATTTATAAACTAAATGGCTGTAAAAACAAAAACAATACAAAGACGGAAATGTTTTTATTCTAAATATTACTATCTATTATGAAAATAGTATTTCAATTATATTGTAGTTATTTATCGTCAAAGTTATACTTTTTTATAATTATTTTATTGTAATCAGTGCTTCAAATAATGATGTTTTTTTTACTTGAAGAATCTAGGAGAAAAACACTAATAACCGTTTAATATAATGTTTAATAAGAATCACTGTTTATTTTTGATTTAAAACATATAAAGGATATATAGATCTTTTCATTTATTCAAGCTATAAAGATACAGAGGTGTCTTTTTATATTTAACAATTTTATTAACAATTCTTCCACTCAAACAGTGCTTGAAAGATGGAAAAAGTAATGAACAAAAAAAACATTCCCACATATTGCTTTAGTTTGATTACAATATAACTTTAAAGTTATAATAGTGATTAAGTAATAATAATAATGTTTATTTATAATTTAATTGTTAAGTACAACTCTATATCTAACTTTACCACTACGTACTAGCTGTACACCTTCATTACATTTATCCATAGGATATTTTTCAATCCAAGGGTAGACCTTATGTTTAGCAGCAAAGTCTAACATTTTACGAATTTCACAAGGAGATCCAATAGCAGAACCGCCAATGGAAATATTTTTCATAATCAATGTAAATGGTTTAAGTGTAATATTAGATTCTGGTGCTGCTAATGATAGAATTTTACCATCGATATCCATCCAACTGGCAAACTGATCCCATTGAGAGTCACTAGCATTGCTTGTAACAATGAGATAATTGAGTGTATCGCTAATTTTGTTAGATTCTTCTTCATTACTATAAGCAATAAAGTGTTTCGCTCCCATCTTTTTAGCATCTTCTTCTTTAGAATGGGAGTGGGATAAAGCGTACACTTCACACCCTATAGCATTAGCAAATTGAATAGCCAAATGGCCTAACCCACCAATTCCAATAACTCCAACCTTATCGCCTGGTTTGAATCCATTTTGAAGCATTGGTGTGAACACAGTAGCACCAGCGCATAATAATGGAGCGGCATAATCGGAGGGAATGCTTTCTGGAATAAGGAAACAAAAATCCTGTTGAACATGAATTGCTTCTGCATAACCACCATAAGTTTTAGAATTATCAATTTGTCTTTTTGAATTATATGTTTGTCCCATTTCTTTACAATGTACCTCCCTTTGACGCCTGCAAGCAAAGCAATCTTCTCTCATACATGCAGAACATTGAGCTCCTACCCCAACTCTATCTCCTATTTTAAGTTTTTGTACTTTATCACCTACTGCAGTGATTTCACCTACAATTTCATGCCCAACAATCACTGGATAATCCGTTGGCCCCCATCCACTATCAATAGTATGGATATCTGAACCGCAGATACCACAATGACTTATTTTGATCTCTACATCATTGGGTTGAAGTGGAGCAGCATCATAATTAAATTTTACTAACTTTTCATCTTTCCCATGGCAGGCATAACCACTAATTTTATTGTATTTTGCTGTACTTGACATTTTTGTTTATTATAAGGTTCTGTATTTGTTTTCTTATTTATACTTTTTGGTTACTGTTATGTAGATGTTGTTTATCATTTGGTTGATCATTCATGCTAGGTGCAGCTATGCGTTTCAAGCAACCTTGGCATGTATAATACAAGATAGCACGTTGAAATTATAGAGACCTATTAAATTAAGGTTTCATTTCGTTTTGGTATTCCATATTTTTCTGTTTTAGCCCCTCCATTTATATAATTTCCTTTAATTTTTTGGCCCATATTTCATAGAATGTTAGTTGAAAAATTTAATGAGCTATTTAAATATTTTTAATATCTAATGAAGACAGACAAAAAATTTAAAGTTGTAGTTAAAATTATAACAATTTTTATTGAAATTTGAATATTTATTTACTTTTGTTTTCGATCATTATTAAATATATTTGGATAATTTGTAAATCTTTTTCTTGATATAGTTGTGTTAAAATGTACTGAATATATTGATGCGTTTATTAAAATTGTCCAGTTTTTTTTAGTAGAAATTTGACTAAAAAAGGAAGGTATAGCCAGTAAAGCATGCTAATTTAGAAATTAGTGTTAATTTGATTTGTTACAGTTGCTGCTTTTTTGCGACCTATTTAACAGGATATTACAAAAAAAGTAGAAGTTAGTAAAAGTATAGGAAGTAGGATATGAGAGACCGGTTGTATGAATAGTTGATTACAAAATTTACTACTAAAAAAGTTACAAAAGAGCTGTAACAGCTCTATCTTTCTCTTTGATTTTAATCCATGTGCTTGACGAATTTGTCGAAATTCACTATTTTGTTAGAAGTTCACCAAGTATAGAATAAAATTCATAGCTTATTAATTTCATTTCATTTATATGGTTTTTTGTAAAACGTCTTAATAACTTGGATAATTCATAGTAATATATAGCTTTTATAAGAGCAGTAGAACGACTTAGTACTATATAGTTTTATCATATGTTTTATAAAGCTATTATTTTTGGAATTTTTAAATTATACGAACTTAAATATCTTATTAAATAATAGTCTTAAAGGATAATGTTTTTTATAATACTAAATATCATTTTTAATCTTCAAAAGCCGCAAAGTCTATCTGTACATTGGTAACCAAAAATACTAGAATAAGTCTCATAAAGAGTTTTACTGATATAGAAGTCTGACTTTATATAGAGCTTGGCCTTCTATTTAAAATTATAATGCTGCAATGTTTTTATTAAAACTCACCCACAGTTGATTTCGATTAAATATGCATTACGTAACGATGATTTTTTATAATTTGTACTTTAATGATTGTGCAAAAAAAAAAAGTTACTAGTTACAACAGTAGTATCTATTTTGAGTTCTTTTAGTCAAGTTGCTTGTAAAAAGGGAGGATGTATTTTTTTTAAAATTTTACTAATTTTTTCCACTCGAGTAGTGATTAAAAAATGGAAAAGTGATGAAATTAAAAAAACATCCTCAAAGGCAAATTGTTATTATTGGGATTACAATATAGGTTGGTAGTTTTATGCTGGGCATTAATTTATATAATTTGATCGCTTCATAATTTAAGTACTACTATATAACTAATAAAATTATAGCAGCTTAATAACGTTTAATTGAAACAATCAATTTATATAACTAATACCCAGCATAAAACTCCTAATCTATATATTTCACATCATCCTTATTTCAAAAAATTTGGACAAATCAAAGTTTTCAATAATTATTTAAAACAGATTTTGAAAATTTGTAAAACTATTATAATCTGGCCATAGCTATAATTTATGCCATGATATTGGCCTTTGTTTACTTTTCTTTGAATAATTATTGAAAAATATTAATTGAGTTTATCAAGTTTTTTCTTGAAAATAAGTGTGATATACTAAAGCTATTGTATATGCCCTTACTGTTCTATATTTGCCCAAAGAATTCCTAGAATTTATAAATTTACTATTGGTGCTAAATAGCCAAAATATATTTATTGTTACTTGATCTAGGTATTTAACACCCAGTGTTAAATGTATAGACTGATCTGCTGTTATATTTATTAACTGGTTTTGATTTACTAAATTCCAAACATTGTATAAATGCTACAATAGAGATAAATATTTATTATATTAAAGCTAGATTGTTTTTATTGGAATGGGTTGTGATTAGATGTTTTTTGTTTTTAATTTATAACAGGTTTTTTTGATATCGAATTAAGGATTTTAAGAAAAACTATACTCATTAAATTCATTATAAAAATTTACTACAAATCAAAAATAGCAAAGGACCTCTAACCATAACTTGTATTAGAATTGATAGTCACTTAATTAATGGACTATTTCATTTATGCCCAATGTATTTCTATGTTTTATAAGCATAACATATGACCATTTCCTCACTTAATTCACTATTTTTCATACTATTTTAACGAGACAAGATCTCGAAGTATTTTGTTTCTAATAATAAATTCCAAAGGAATACAAAAATAGAGGAGAGAGGATGGATTTCAAAATTAAAACTTACATATGAACCAAGTACTTCAATTTGGCTTTACGTTCTTTTAATTTAAAGAGGTTATGAAGTTTATCATTCACTTTACATTATTTGATAATATAGTTAGTAATATTATAAATAGTGGTATAACCAGGGGCATAAATAATATATTTAAAAAAAACTAAATCAATTCATAAAGTAACATAATTAATAATTGACTATTTGGATTAAACTTTTGGTATTTTGATATTTATATAAATGCACCAGAATTATGACAATCTTCTTTTCCGCTTTATAATTTAAGATTAAAATAGAAGAATATTTTAATTATTTTATATATCATAGGTACTTTCATTTTGCTTCAAAAACTAAAAAACATAAATATTTTATTTTATATATCAAATGATTTATCTTTATTATCTATCCTTTTCACTTATCACAATTTTTTTAAAGCTAGTTTATAATGATTTAATAGTAAAGGGACTGCTTACAATAAGTTTTAAGTGAATAGACCTGCCTTAAATACTGTATTATATCCTCTGTTATTAGTTGTAAATTTATTTAAAATTGCTATATTTATATCAACCAATATTACTAGATAAATAAATTATAATATTTAATTGATATCAACTAAATAATAAACTGAAAAACAAAATCGAAATTTAACTATTTATGCTTTATATATTTATTAGAATTGAGTAAATAATTTTTTTTTAAAATATTAGTTTTATTTCTACTTTAAAGTAACAATAATACTAAAAACGCACCAAAACGGTATATGGGCATGTCTTTTTTGTTTGAAAGTTTTGTTAGTGATTTTCCCACTCAATTGGAATTAATAAATGAAAAAAGAGTAGATATTAAAAAACATCTCGATGTTGAAATATCCCTTTCCTTTGGTATTGTCTATTTTTCCAGGATAAAGTTAACCATATTGAATAATTAGATCTAAGCAAAAAAATGTAATATAACTAATAATGATAACTAGCATTACAAGGCATTTTAAGCTATTGAAAGTACCAATATGCTTTTGAAATTTAAAAATCAGTTCAAAATGAAATTCAACTTCCCTAATATAGTTCTTACAACTTAATACTTCCACTTGTTTAGCTAATATGGTAGCTATATGCATAAATTAAAGTAGTCTCACCATTATTTTGTTAAATCTCAGTTCACTTTAAATTAAATAGTGGCTAAACTCGGCATTTATTCTTAACTGATGTATACAGGAAATATTATATTTAAAGGGGTTTACGGTTGTTGTGTTATATTTTATTATATACTTTGTTTTTAAATAATTTAAGTGCATATTAGCATTTACTTTAGCTATGATTTTCGATGAAAGATTAAGCCTCAAAAAAAATCATGAGATGAGTGATAACCGATCATCTATATTTTATTGGCCTTTTTATAATAGAATGGCCAATCAAATCAAGAAAAATGAGGGGATCTTTGTTCTTAAGTTAAGCTAGAAAGATTTCATGCTAGTTTTAATTATTACTAAATCTCTATATTTATGATAAAGAATTAATATTGCTTCAATAAATGACTATATTTAGTGAATTTAGAATAAAAAAGTTGGAAGTGGATGAAAGAATAAGGGTGGTTTCGATAAATGTATATGTGATATACAAGCATATGTCTCAGTAGATAAACTATATATAAGAATACCAAACCTGTATCTTCTTTATTTAATTAATTTTTTATTAAAAAAGTAAACCAAAATGGATCCAACTTTAGTTGATTTAGAAGCAGCTGAAAATCACCTAAAGTTAACTAACAATATCTTCGCTGTATTTTCTATTTTATCAGCTGTAACCGTGTTGGTTATATTATCTTTTATAAGTACTACTTTTTATACATATTAAAATAAGTTTCTAATCTTATACAGGTCTATATGATAGTAAATTAGTTAATCGAGTCTCGTTAAAATTATGTTCAGCTATAGCAGTAGTTGATATATTTCGTACAATATCGTTTACATTTTATATCTACATAAAAGAAGAAGGATTATTTTGTAAGATTAATGGAGGATTTATCAACTTTATAATCTTATGCCATATGTTGTTAAGTGTGGGAATTGCTTTAAACTTACAATTACTATTTTTAAACCGAAAAATATACAAAGATTGGTGGCAATGGTTCTATTGGTTCCTAGGCTTTGGAGTACCAGCTATATTGACATTGATAGTGGGGGCTCTAGGTAGCTTTGGTTTAGATCCTGTATCCGGAGTTTGTTTTTTTAAAACCATTCATACTACCGATGTATTACCACATGTTTACCTATGGATTGGTTTCATGTTCCCCACTATCTTTGGCTGTGCTTATTGTTTATCTGTTGCTATATTAACTGTATTAAGTTTAAAAGACAGTAAAAGCTTACTGTTTCGATTAAAAATGAAATCGAATAGTCGTAGCAACCCAGACAAGTTAAATTCTTCAACATCTGAAGATGATGGTGTTAATGCCAAATCAACAAAATTAACTATTAATGAGGATACCCTATCCTTATTAATAAGAAGAATCACTATTTACTGTGTAATACCAACGGTTACTCAATTTGGCTGTACCTTGGCTATATTTTATGGTGAAGTTCATGGAGAAATACCGTTTTGGATGTATTACCTTGATGTTGTAGCCACTCATTTATCAGGAATATTAAGCTTAGTTGGATTTTTATATGACCCAGCATTAAAAAACTCGTTAAACTTTATCAAATTAGATTTATTAAACTATAAAGTGAATAGTGCATCGTACGACAACGAGTTCAATTTTAACCCACATCATCATCCTTGGATCTGTATTCTATTCCGTAAAATGTTATTAAGAAGTTTGAATGATAAATCCAATGGTCTCAACTATAGTAATAATACACCAATTCAAAACATTATAGTCGATGTTAAAGAGATCACAGATAATGAAAAATTTCCAAATAATGATAACAATATAAACATGAAAGATTTAAGTCAAAGAAGTCAGCATACCATTGATAGCTATGATACTAACAATACTGGCGCTAATTTGGTTAAAGCTGATAGTAATGATACCAACAAAAACAGTAAAGCTAAGCGTAAAGATAAAAATTATTTCCGTGCAGTTGCTGGGCTGTAGGCTTAAAGTTCAATCTACTTTACATATTAATTTTACTTGATTCGAACTATTAACTAATTTAAATAAAAAAAATAATCTAATAAGCTTATGTTTTTGTGTCCCTTTTTTATCTATCACATGCAAAACATTAAACGACTTGTATCAATAACACTTAATAGATAAACATTTTAGCAACAATTTAAGATGAGCGGATTACTGATGTAAAGCTAATCTTTGATTAGAAACTATAGTATTTCCAGAAAATTTGGCATAGATGCTTATTTTTTTAGCAAAGGTTTCATTTTAAACAAGCGTAATATTGTTTTAAAAAATCTTAGGAGTTAGACTCTAAGAGGTTTATTGCTAGAAGTAGTAAAAGTATACAAAAAACTAAACGACAATTAGAATAAATACAACAGAGGGAGAGATATGGTAGAGGGGAATTTTCAAAAAACTGGGAAATTAACCAATTCGACTTCACCTGCTTTAGAATTGAGTAGGATTAATTTCATAAACCCAAACTCTGGTTTGTACAACACTACCTGGGAGTGGAAGTGTATAAAGATAATATAATAATAAATTTTTTTTTATTACATTTAAATTGCTTTGATCTGCTAATGAAATTATAAAAAATTAAAATTAAAACTTTTTAAACATAAATTTCAACAACTATAAAAATAGCCATATAAATGATTTTAACTAAAAGTGATAAAAATTCAAAATATAATATATGAGGATGTATTCTCTTGTTTAAGAATTTTACTAACAGTCTTTCTACTCAAATAGCGCTTAAAAAATGGAAAAAGTAATGAAATCAAAAAAACATCTCAATTTATTTTAAATTTTATTAAATCAATAAAATATAACTTTTTGTGAATGTTTAAACAAACTGAATCTACACAAAATAGTCCTAAAATTTAGTTCTTTTATAATATTAAAAATTAGCCATACTAATTAAATGAATATGAATATATATTTTTTAGTACTGTTTATTTATTTATTTAATCCTTTTATATTAAAATAATGCAACTAAATTGGTAATTTGAAATTTAGCTTTTAGAGCCTAGCTACAGATGAGGCCATCTTTTTTTGTCTAAGAATTTTACTAGCAATCTTTCCGCTCAAATAGCGCTTAAAAATGAAAAAAGTGATGAAACTAAAAAATATCTTCAGGTGTTGCAACTCTATCGTACTTAATTAACTGTTAATTCAGTAATATAGTTTTGCTAAAATCAGATTATGATTGAAGGTTAGACATTAAAAAAATGAAGTAACAAATAAGTGACTCTAAAAATTACCACAGACCAGATTGCAATAGAGTTGCAGGGCTAACATTGTTGTTATTGGCGTTGTCTGGATTATCTATACGATTTCCAATAAATTTTATTAAAAAATGGTTTTATCCCACCTATAGTATTGAGAATAGTTAGGAAATATCGGGAACAATCTTCGAAGAATTCTTGTATATCCAGCACTGTACTAAACTCTAAAAAGAATAATATGATGACTTTCAGTTTAATTTCGACTGGTGTTCCACCTTTCATAACCTATTTCCTTTACTATTTTATAGACTTATTGTTTTAAATAAATAAACCTTTTGTATGGAAAATAATCAAAAAAGGATAACTATTTATCTCAAAGTTTAAAACTGTAAACCAAACTGGACTCTGATCTTCTTATTACACTGGCAATTAAACTTTTCTTGGCCAACTACATCCTAAAAAAATGTTTCGGATTTTTATTTGAATTTTAAGTTGACTTTAATCTGGATCATATCAGTTGAAAATCTGATTTCTTATATTTTCCCCTTAAAATCTTTTATTTAAAACGGGTTATTGTTTTTTTCATAAAAAACATATTAAACTCAAAGGAAATATGATTGTTTTAAACATAATAATAACTACTAATTATCAAAGTTAATAACCTTATTTATTAACGTGCTATCAGAAAAGAATAGCTTTGTTATTAGAAACTATTATCTTTTTATCTTTTTAAAGCTTTATTGATGATTAGATCATTATCATAACTTCTATTAAGCCCTAATATGAGGTTGATAAGTATATAAATATGTTGAATTATCACTTTTATTTCAAGAAGAAAAGGGATATCTTATCAAAAATAAGAGCCGAGTTGTAGTATAAGATAAGTTTAATCAATTTAATAACAATTAAGCTCATAAACTCAATTTAGTGAATTTTTTGCATAAAGAATAATTTTTAATCTTGGAATTAAAACAACTGCGAATAACGCTTATTAAATTTTGTGGTTTATTGATAATAGAAATTAATTTGATGAGATTGTAGTTTTTTTATTGAATGTGTTTGAACTAGTGCTATAAATAAAACCATACTATTTTAGTTTTATTGTTACTATTATTAAACTGAAATATAATATTTCGAAAAAGCAACGATATTGATAGGTGGAACAAGTCATAAAAATAAATAAATAAATAATAGCAAATTGATAATAGATAATAATGATAATATTGACTATTGTTGTAACCCATTTATTTTAATATTATTAAACTATTTTTAACAAATTATCTAAATGAATGATATCATATTCGAAAGCAGCTTTAAATTTCAACCTACAAAATTATGGCTTATTTTATTGGAAGATAAGAAACTTTGGGGAAGGAGGATAGCTATTAGGCTCAAACTAAAGTTTTATTAAGAAAATAGATATCAACTCAGCCCCTGAAAAAAGATAAAAAAATAACAACGATTAGTAATAAATAGAATAACAAAGTATATAAGTAGTGATAAATCAGATAAAAGTATAACTAAATTTTTATTTAATCAAAATAACTAAGTAAATTGATAATGCAGTTAGAGATAGACGCCAACTCTCAATTGTTGCCTAGATATAGCGCTTTACCTATAGCTGGAGATGTAAGCTTAAGTCCAAGTGGATATATTCTTAGTAAAAAGATACAGGATGGAAGTTATGTGGTGTTAAACATAAGGAATCAATATTTTCATACTATATATACACTTAACTTTATGAGTGGGGAGCCAATCATTTTAATAGACCATAATAGTTTCGAGAGTATGGAACTAAAATATCAAACAAAACTTTATAAAAAAATTATCCGATTAAAGTTAAACAAAGGGTCAAATGAAGAGATGGAAGTGAGTATAAGGTTACCAAATATGTTCAAATCAAATTGCAAGATTCGATTTTTGAATCAAGATGTTACTTATTATTGGACACCGAGGTCCATCTCAAGGTGGTATTTGACTGCAAAGGGAAGTGAAAATTGGTTAGCTACGTACCAAGATGATAAAAAATGTCAGACATTTGGTAAAATCGAATTACTTGAAAGTATTTCTAATTATCATCATGATTTGTTAGCCAGTATTATGGCTTTAGTTCGATTTAAATCTATTTAATAATATTTATATAAACAAATAAAAATACATGTATAATTTTTAAATAGTGTTTTAGCTTCGGTTTTATTTCATTATTAACATTAAACTTGAGTATGTAAAAAAGCAATTATGAAATTATTGGTTTAACTTTGATTAAACATTATAAAATTTTAATAGAACTATTTTAATTAAATTTCTAAAATAGCAAAATCAACAATTAAGCCCAAATTTAATAAAATTAAAATGCCCAAAATAAAAATAAACCAAATTTAGAAGTTGCTAAATCCACTATTTTACAAGTTTATTCTAGCTTGAAATTTACCAAGCTAAAGCTTCACCTATTCATTAATTTTACTTGATTTTATGTTTTGAGTTACTATATTTATAACAAGTAACAAATAAAATTGCCTCTATTTAAACTTAAAATTTCACTTACTTCGATACTATCAATACAATGACATCATTATTATTATGAAATAATTTTCTATCTTTCCAAGTACTTGAAGTTTTAAGATATCAATCTATAAAGAGGAGTAGTAAAGCTAAACTATTATCAAATACTGTTCTCTACCTTCTTTCAGCTAGTTCTTTCCTTTAAAATCAATGATTTCAGGAACCCACCTAATAAGTTTGTGCTTTCATGAATATAAATAAAGGGACTATTTGTTATTGATTTATACTAGCAATAGTAATCGATTGATTTTTATATTAAATCTAGTTTTATTTTCAATGTGATAGTGTATATTTTGAAAGCGATTGGCTAAATTTATATTTAATTTAATGAGCTTAATCTTACAATTAATGAAAATCCAAGTGATGAGCAGTAAGTAAAAATAAAGATTTAATAATGTTATAAATAAATTGTAGATCAATTAAGAGAATGAAGAGAGACAAAAAGTATAAATAATACTAAAATATTAATTAAAAAGAAAGTTTATTTTAAAGTTATTGACATTAAGTTTGGAAAATTAAAATATGGAGGATTGTTATAAAATTGTCGTATTAGGTGATGGTGGTGTTGGTAAGGTAAAATTTTAGCCATTGTTTGTAAAGTTGCTAATATTAGTTTTTAATTTCAATCTAACTTAGACCTCACTTACTATTCAGGTATATTAACATACATTGTTCATAAAAAATTAATACTTATTTTTAATCATACTCATAAATACGATAGCTTTGCTTAAATCATTTCGTTGGTAAGCTAATACAAACTTATAAATTGATAATAGCTAATAATACTGTTTATTGATTTTATATATTATGATTCATTAATTAGATGTAATTTACCTTAATCATTATTTAACTAAAAATTAAACAAAAGTTGATAGACTTATGATCCTACTATTGAAGATTCATATAGAAAACAAATTGAATTAGATGGAGAGCCATGTGTATTAGAAATTCTTGATACTGCTGGGCAGGAGGAATATACCGCATTAAGAGATCAATGGATTAGGTTATACAATAATTATTAAATAAATAGCTGATTACTAATAATTAAATAGGGATGGAGAAGGATTTGTATTAGTGTATTCAGTAACGATTCGTACTTCTTTTGAACGTCTAGAGAAATTCCGTGATCAAGTTACGAGGGTCAAGGATACAGATGACGTACCTATAGTTATAGTAGGAAATAAATGTGATTGTGAAGATTTGAGAGAGGTGCCCAAGGAAGAGGGGTCGGAAAACGCAGAAAGATTAGGATGTAAATTTATTGAAGCTTCTGCAAAAACTTCTTTAAATGTGGAAGAACCCTTTTACGAAGTAGCTAGAATGCTTAGAGCCAGAGCTCGTGGAGAAACACTCGAAGATGAAGTACCAGTAAAAAAGAAGGGCAAATGTTTAGTACTGTAATTCATGTTTCTATATTATATAGTCATTTATTCTACATTTATTTAAAAAATGAAAATAAAATAATTGTTTATAAGAGCGAGTTTTTTAATATTGATAGTTAACTTATCGAAGTTTAAAAAGATAATGTTATATTCTAAAGTTTAAGAAAAAAGTCTTTGTTTCTAATTATTGTAGATACAACAATATATTATAGCTATCAGTAAATATTGCTTATTATTACAAAATCTAAACATTTTATCTAAATTTGTCATCATTGATTTGAAGAGTTATTCAAACAAAATACACCAAGCTAATATTGAAATATTCTTTTAATATTCAATTAGAACATAAAATTTAGGTTTTAGGTTTAAAAAGACATTCTTTTTGTTAGGATTTCATTTTGTATCACTAATAAAGCCACCAATTAAACTAATGTTTTTTTAATGAGTTGTTTAGTAGTTATTCAAACTTTTAGTTGATAAGTTTAGAATTTAGTTTTTCTTAAAATTACAAAGTATGCTGCTAAACTATTTTTTGATATTATATAGTCTATTATTTATCATAGCTGAGACACAGGTAATTATAAAGAATAATAATTTAAAAATGTGATAATTTGATTTTTGAAGTTAGAAACATTAACTAATTCAGATTGGACCATTAATTTATATTTGACAAAAATTAAAAAACAATATGCAAGTATTAAACTAGATAAACAAATAAATCAAGATGATAATACGGAGAAATATTTTACAAGCGTTCAATACAATGAGGAGTTTAATAAGGATTCTGAAATAGATAATGACACTCCAATTGAAGTTGTTGCACAATCAACACAAGCTAATTATACCCTAGGTTTTAATGTTTTAAAGGTAATAAATTCATTGATTTTATGCTATTTTTATTTATTTATTAGTGTCAATCACCTTGTAGTTTTGATTTTGTTATTTATTTAAATAACGAAGGTAAGTGATAGGAGCTATTTTAAATAATAGTATGCTTATTTTTTTAGGTTATCCACAATCTTTTAACTTTGATCAAATCAGTTCGAATTTTGTATATGACCAAACTAAAGTAATAGCTTATCTACTTGTTATTATGTTTTAGTAAATTAAATTTTAGAACCAAGACTTACCACTATCAATTTCACGTTCAGAAGTAAAATTCATACCATTGGGTCCAAGGTAAGTCTAGCTAATATATAAACATAGTTCAGGTTAATCATTTGTTTTTATAAGTCCAATTCTATTCAATGACTATTATGACGAATTTTTAGCGAGTAAAAAGAAGGAAGAAGGTAGTTCGTTTATAATGAAATATTGGTATATTATTATACCCGCTTTCTTAATCATGTCCGCGATTGGGGGTGGGGAAGAAAGCACGGGCGAAAAGAAAGATTAATTGGGTTAACTCATATCATTATAAATAAATATGAGAGACTATCAAAGTACTGTGGGATCTTGAAAAGTATTTTTTCCTTTTTTTTGTATACTCAAATTTACTTTTAGTTCAACTATCATTTACATTACCATTTACACTCCTTGTTGAAATTGCTTGAATGCTTTGGTTTTCTAAGTTTTTTTATAGCAGCTTGAGCGATATTAAATAAAAACGTTATCTCACACAATACGATAAATCCCAGCTTTCAATGTATTTATTGAATATATTATAGTTACGTTGGGTAAACGTCGAAAAAAGATAAAGAAATTGACGGGCTAGTTCTTTAATAAAACATTTGGGGACGTTTTTTTTGGTTTCATTACTTTTTCCATTTTTTAAGCGTTATTTGAGCGGAAAAATTAGTAGTAAAATTCTTAAACACAAAAATACATCCCTATTTCTTTAAATTGCCTAATGATTTTTGCTTAAAAAGTAAGTAGCCATCTTACTTTTGAAATCAATTTTCATTTAGTTATAGGAGCTACTAACTAGATAAATCAACTTTAAAATAGAATATTAAATATTAAATATCAACCTGTTAATAGTTTAAATTAAAGCAGAATCAAAATTAAGGTTCCTGATTAATATTTTGTCAACTTTATCTCAACTCTAATGCCAACTTTAATATAACCATAGCACTAAAACTAGTCCAAATGTTAGTGCTCAGGTGTTTTTTTTAGCAATTTTTAGCTCATAGTATAGTTTTTCTATACAAAAAATTAGCTTAAAATATAGGAATTTATATACTAGCATGACTTACCCTTCTACTATTGTTATTAATTTGTAATTTGTAATTAATGAACAGCTATATTAAGTTGGTATTGATTATAAATAAAGATCTTAGTAATATAACCCGTTACAGAAAATTTTGATAGAAAAAACTATATAATTACAATAAATTTAATGAAGTTAGCATAACTTTCCATGAACTTTGATTTGATTTTTTTGTCAGAAAATTGACCAGCTTTGAAACCACTTGGGGTATACAATTTAGAATATTAGCAATCTCAACAGTATAGCATTTTTAATAAAGTAATATACGAAACATTATAGTGACGTTATACGATTTCGATATACATTTTTACTTTCTATACTTTTATTTTATACTATAATAGGGTTTTACCTACAATAGAAATCTATTATTTTTTGAATATCTTAAAATATTTACAAGTTCAGATGCTTTTTAGTCAATTGATCTATAGCAAATGTGTATAAATGCAATTTCCTGTTTATCATAACTATCTGATTTTAATTTATTTTTATAGTGTATACCAAGAAATATTTAAATAAGTCTTAATTAATACTACTAGAAAATAACTAAGGAAATATTGCTTACTTTTAAAATCCCTGGAAGGGTGGGAAGCACCTAAAAGGTTTATTCAAATTAAAAAAAACGAAAGAAATCCAGTAAAAATAGAAAAAAGTGGCAACTAGGATGGAATGGATAGTAAAAGCAAGATGAAAATAATTAAATGGAGATGCTTTTTTTTTATAATTTTTTCCATTTTTCAAGCGCTATTTGAGTAGAATAACTGTTAGTAAAATTTTTAAACAAATAACTTTTTGATATATTTTGCTTTACGAGGATGTTTTTTTTGTCTAAGAATTTTACTAACAATCCTTCTACTCAAATAGTGCTCAAAAAATGGAAAAGTAAGGGAATCAAAAAAACATCCGCTTATGTTAATTTAAAAATTGTTCAGTTTTTAGTACTTTACTTAGTTTACTAAGTATTGTACAGTGGTTTGAGGAAGTTACAAATGATAATTGGAGTCATTCAAAAAGTACACATATATTGTAAATGGATACTAATTTTAGAGTACAGATATAATTGATTCTTATTTTATAATTCAATTGAAACATAAAGTAGATCCCATATCATATGAAAGTTTTCCACTGCTTAGTTTAGTTGGACCAGTTGGCGTATCTGGTAGAACAAGGGGTAAATTTTCAGTTGAAACAGGATCAAATCTAATTCATCAATTATAAAAAATGTTTGAAACTATATCGTTTAATACTAAACCAAGTATGAAAGAAACAATCCAGAAAGGTGGGGCATATTGTTAACTCCTAGTGGGAACAGTGGTATTGAAAATTAATTACATGCCCAGAGTTTATTGAAGATTATAAAAAGTTGATAGCAAAATCCAAAGTTATTTTTACAGTATGTACTGGATCCTTTGTGTTGGCTAAAACTGGGTTAATAAATGGGTTTAAAGCGACAACAAATAAATTACTCTATCCAAAGATAACTCCACTTTATCCGAACGTTGAATGGGAACCGAATGCTCGTTGGATTCATCATCGTCAGTTTATTACTTCATCCGGGGTTACTGCTGGTATAGATGCGGCTTTTTATATATTAGCTTTGGCTAAAAATATTGATGAGGCTAAAAAATTCTCAAAGATTCTAGAATATTTACCAGATTGGGATCCAGATAATGATCCATTTGCTGTCAATGTTACGAACGTTTGATAAATCCTTTCATGTGAATGTTTAGTGGTTTTTAGATGTTGAAGCTTGGGCTATTGATAAATATCGTTTACAATGTTTCTAATACTAACTGGGTTTTGTTACATATTGTCCAATGGATCATTCGCAGTCTAGTCTTGATCTATCCACATTTAACCTAAAATATTTAGATAATCAAATTTAATTCACTAGAACAGTTTGCAGTTAAATGTCATTCATTATTTTTAATTTAGGGTCAAATAAATTTTATGAACCAAAAATATAAGAGAATGTAATTCTTAAATTCCAATTAAAAAACTCCGCCATATCAAAATATACGAAAGACGTCCGACTGGGAGGTACTCTATCTAATAAGTATTTATTTTTAAAACGTTGATCATTTAACGAAAAAATCTGAGGCAAAAGTAAATTTTGAGTAGCGTTATTGAGAATCTCAGTTTATATAAACTACTAGGTTGTTCGAAATGCTCTAGTACAAATCTATGTGTATAAAAAACCATTAATTTTTGATTGCAATAGTGAATTTTTCTCAGCAGTAAAATGATAGTATTTTGTATTTTAGGTCAAATTCTTAAATGATGCTGCAATCAATAATTAGCTTATTTTTTGACAAAGATGAATTTGTACTGAAATGTTTTGAACAACCTAATATAAAAATTGTTTGATGTTTCATTTTGTTGTTTTATTGTAAAAAGGTAAACGCGCTTTTCTTACAAATGTACAAAGGTTATTATAATAATTCAAATAGTTGTTTTAATAAAAAAAGAAAAAAAGAAAAAAAGAAAACGTCAAATAATTTTGATAGCATATGTGTATTTTATTTTGCATTTGTAACATTGACAGCAAATGGATCATTATCTGGATCCCAATCTGGTAAATATTCTAGAATCTTTGAGAATTTTTTAGCCTCATCAATATTTTTAGCCAAAGCTAATATATAAAAAGCCGCATCTATACCAGCAGTAACCCCGGATGAAGTAATAAACTGACGATGATGAATCCAACGAGCATTCGGTTCCCATTCAACGTTCGGATAAAGTGGAGTTATCTTTGGATAGAGTAATTTATTTGTTGTCGCTTTAAACCCATTTATTAACCCAGTTTTAGCCAACACAAAGGATCCAGTACATACTGTAAAAATAACTTTGGATTTTGCTATCAACTTTTTATAATCTTCAATAAACTCTGGGCATGTAATTAATTTTTCAGTACCTTTATGACCACCAGGCATTATTACTATATCCCAGTCTCTCTGAATTGCTTCTTTCATACTCAAATTATTTTTAAACGATAGTGTTTGAAATATTGGTTTGATCGTTGAATTAGAGCGTATTCCTATCGTTTCGATTTCAAACTTACCATTTGCGTCCCCTAATACCTCAAGTGGTCCAACTAAATCTAACATTACAAAGTCATCAAACAATATTGCACCTACCTTATATTTCAGTTGACTTGGAAAATAGGAATCAATTATATCTATAATCGAGATATTATTATATATGGAGAATACATTTTACACATGTTTACTTTTTGAATGACTCCAATCACCATTTGAAGTTTCGTCAGAGCAATATACGATGTATAATAAAGCAGAGAAAATTTTTAATAAACGAATCATCTGTAAATGAAATAAAATAAAATAAAATAAAATAAATAAAAACTTGACATTTATAGTTTATAGTTTTTGATTGATTACTAATCATTCTATTTTTTTTCTTGCGCCCACACTCCCTTATTCACTCATACTTTCCCTATTTGTTCTATTTGTTCTATTTGTTCTATTTGTTCTATTTGTTCTATTTGTTCTATTTGTTCTATTTATCACAACCCTTACATTATTGTTTCATTGCTAGATCATTTCTTACTATATAGTCTATTAAAAATTAATTAAAAAATACATACTATAGTAAGTAAAATTGACCTTTGGCTATTTAAATAAGCTTAATGAAAATGA